>OZ014531.1:109571010-110072892 GCA_963966105.1 Volucella zonaria
ATTGCACTTCAATTTTGGCCAGATTAGAGGGGTGACGAATTTCTTACATCGATTGAGGAAACTTAGACATATCACAGAATTTTTGACAACATCGCATATGTGGTCATTCCAACGTAAGTTGTCATGGGTTCATCACACACCCGAGACGAAGGAACAGTCAAAACAATGGACTCAAAGGGGAGAATAGGCTCCAAGGAAGGCGAAGACAGTAGTTCCATCTACCGGCAAGATCATCGCTTCAGATTTTTGGGATGGGCGTGGAATAATTTTCATTGATTATCTTCAGAAAGAAAAAACAATCAACGTCGTGCATTATGCCAACTTATTGCAGCGTTTGAAAGTTGAAATCAAGAAAAAACGGTCGCATTTATCGAAGAAAAAAATGTTTTATTTCATCAAGAAAATGCACCAGTTCACACATCCGTCATCGCGATGGCAATAATCAATGAGTTAAAGTTCGAATTGGTTCCTCATGTACCCTATTCGCCAGATTTAGCCCCCTTGGATTATTTTCTATTTCCAAATTGGAAAAAAATGGCTCGGTGGTAACAGATTTGCCAACAGTAAAAAGGTGAAGCCTGCGGTAGATGGCTATTTTAAGGAGCTCGACGGTTCTTACTATAAACAGAGTATCGAAGCTATTGAACATCGCTGGGAAAAGTGTATTGAACTAAAAGGAGACTACGTAGAGAAATAAAAATATTTTTTCCTAATTTTTTCTGTGTTTTCTTTGTTAGGGCGGGTACTTCCGGACCTACCATCGTATTGGAATAGAGATGGTTATTGAAAATTAAGAAGAGTGTCGGGGACAGAACGGAGCCCTGGGGCACACCAGCATTTATTTTGTGAATATCAGACTTGCAACCATCCAAGACAACTTGAATTGAACGTTCCGGAAGATAGTTTCTAATCCATTGAAGAAGAAAGTCATCGATCCCAACAGCATACCTTATCGACAAAAGAGCCTGATGACAAACTCTGTCAAATGCCTTAGAAATATCAAGTGCAACTATCTTGGTTTCGCCAAATTGGTGTAGATTTTGGTTCCACTTTTCGGTGAGACATGCTATCAAATCACCAGTAGACCTGTTGCAATGAAAACCATACTGCCGTTCACTAAGAAGTTTTCGTGTTTCGAGATATTTCATTAGCTGACGGTTTATCAGCGTTTCCATCAACTTAGAAAGAAGGGACGTAAGTGCGATAGGTCTGTAGGAGCAGAAAGAAGAAGATTCGCCCGACCCTGGCTGGACAGCAATGAGATTTTCTTTGTCCAAAGAGCTGACAGCTGAAATGTCATTGTAAATGATCATTGGGATGGGGGATGAGTCAGAATTTCGAAAGTTTTTGACAAACGACCAAAAATTGTTACTGCCTTTGGGACATTGCAGTATTTTTTGCTTCAGTTTTTGGTCATTGGAATTTCACACGCTTAAGAAAGACGTTTGAACTGTTCGGTTTTCCTCTGTCGGGTTGGTCATGAAGGACCGAAAGAACAATTCTCCGTGACCGCCTCCTTAGAGCTCGAGTTGTACCATGCCTTTTCTTTTGGTTTGATACTCTTCATCCGATGAGGAATAAAGGATCTCATTCCAAGGAGAATAGTGTCTGTGATCATATCGTTGCCATAGGGTTCTTTATGGAAACTTTTCTCTAACTGTGTGGTCGGTGTACGAGAAATTAGCTGATATGACACAATGATCCGACGAGCCTAGAGCGGAGAGCACATCAACAGTGTACTTATCAGGGTGAGAAGTTAAAAACAAGTCCAGGGTGTTGATGGTATGGCTATGAACATCTGGTGTTCGTGTGGACTCATTTATAAGCTGGAACAAGTTATTTTCCGCAGCGAAGATCTCAACACATCATCCTTCGTCTGTTGTCTGTCCAGGATGTCGAAGCCAACCAGAATTGTGTATATTGAAATCGCCCTTAATGACAATTTCAGTATGAGGATATATAGTAGGGATACAATTCTTTGTATGGAGTCAGAAAGCGCGTCAAACTCGTTAAGGGTCGAATTGCTATACAGTTAGGGGCTTCTGTAAATAAAGTAATAGTGGACAATCTGCTTACGGAGATGCAATTTTAACCACATGAAGTTGAATTCCGGATTGGAACAAGGACTACATTTTGGTGGAGTTTGGTAAGCTACATCACTGCGCACGTAAATAGCGAGATCGCGGTGAGAGAAGAATAATGGCACTAGTTCGTAGCCATGTAGCTTCAGATCAGAGTGATCTGAGAGATGGGGGCGGCGATAACAGGTGGTGTGTATTTACAGATGTACACGTAAGTGGCAAAGTGGTTACTTTTAAGCCCGCGTTTATTGGCTGCGTCCACCCTGTATTCCCTTGTCATTAGTCATAACCACAAGCTAACACAGACAACTAAAACACCGACGATACTAAGCAAGGCTGCGAAGTGGAAATTCTGATGTTGGTTTACCAAATCAAATTGCTGTCGGTGTTATGCCCTTACAACAATATGAAGCAATTCACCAACAAAATTCACGCCCACAACCGGCTATTCTTTTGTTGTTACATACACTGCTGTACCGTATGATAAATATTTTACATATTTCCCGGTTTGGCAAGTCATTTTTTTGGATTTTCATTTATAATTTTTTTAAATTCGGTATTTCCTTCTTTGAGCAACAAAATTTCTTGTTCTAACTTCTGGTTCTACTGGGCTGTCATGCAAACGCTTATCATACACAATGGGGAAACGGTGTTATCAACCCAAAATATTTGCAATAGAGGGAACTCACCCACCTTTGTGGTGAAAAATAGGCAGGAGGTGCTAGATAGGGCGATAGCTACAAATACAGTATTCGGATTTCCCATGGATACGCTTCAAGGTGTGCTTGCAGAACAGGGTATGTAGTTTTCAAATAAATTCTAAAAAGACTGATTGGGTCAAGTAGACAGAAGTGGCAAATAGACACCCGGATACCAAATCGATCACCAGCAATAATATTGTTAACTTAGATAGGGCGGTAGAAAATATAATGAGGCGCTAACAATGGCGTTCGAGAAAGCTTGCCCGGCTAACAGAATACCTAAAAGAGCTCAACCAAAATGGTGGAATAGAGAGATAGGCTGAAAAGGGAAAGAGGTTATTAAATTTGTACATGGCATGAGTACTACGAATGTAAAAAAACAGTTCAAGTACTCGTACCTAGTTAGAAAGTCAAAAAGAGCTTCATGGCAGAAGTACTGCGAATCTATCGCGGTAACAGACGAGGCTTCGAGGTTACGCAAAATGATTTCAAAGGAAGCGAGCGTTCATAGCTACCTCGGGAAACATGACGGAACATTGGCTGAAAGTAGCCAAAAGGTTCCGGCAACACTGGTGGAAACCCACTCTCCGGGATCCACAGTATCAGATGATGCTGCCATGCTACGGCACACTGAGAACATTGATCTCTCTCTCTCCGAAGAGGAAATAGGTGCTCTTATTAATGGAAACAATTACGGTGGGCAATTCAGGCCTTTAAGCCGTACAAATCTCCCGGTCCGGATAGTATTTTACCGATTATGCTACTGAAAGCACCGGAGGTAGCAATCCAGCAAATTATGGAAATTCTTAGATACAGTCCAAAAATAGGGTACATACCAATAGATTGGAGGGAAGTTAAGGTGGTTTTTATACCTAAAGCTGGAAAACAGGTAACAGCAAAAGATTTGAGACCAATAAGTCTGTAATCATTTATGCTCAAAACAGATCTAGTAATGGCTTTTTGACTGAGTCACAGCATGCATAAATGAAAGGAAGATCTGTAGAAACCGTCCTGCATGAGGTGGTGGGGAAAATAGAGAACAGTCTACACCTTGGAGAGTTTGCGATGGCGGGCTTCTTCGATATTGAAGCAGACTTTGATAACGTGGAGTGTAGTGCCATTAAAAATGATCTAGTAAACGCTAATATTGAACTGGGCATTGAAAATTGGGTTTGCAACATGCTTATAAGTAGAGAAAAGCTCGGTTAGAATTTCCATAACCAGGGGAAGTCATATCGCCACTTTTGTGGATGCTGGCTATCATTGACATCCTCAAAAAGCTTAGTACAATGGGTGTAAGTGTCACTGCATACGCAGATGAAGTGATCATAATAGTGCAGGGAAATACTTAAATAATTTAAGCGACACTATGGAGATTGCCCTGAAGACGATCTGCAATTCGGCAAAAAGCCGTGGTCTCTATGCCAACCCTTCCAAAATGGAATTTCTTTTACAAGATACCTCAATTCAGACTCCCAAAACTCAACAGAGTGGAATTGTTCCTCTCGGACAGCGCGAAGCATCTGGGTTAATTCTGGACAAACTACTGAATTGGAGTCTTAATGTGGCGGAAAGAATCAAGAAGGCATATTATATGCCTTTTTATCTGCAAAAGAACAGTAGGAAAAATGTGGGGCTTAAAACCTGCTATGGGGCATTAGCTGTATACGGGGTGGTAAGACCCATACTTACTCGTACGTATGGCGCACTAGTATGGTAGAAAGTAACAAACAAGAAAACGGTTTACGGACAATTAGCGGCGGTTCAAAGAACTGCTTCCATAGCCATTACAGGTCCGCTCCGTATCACCTGCACCCCTACGGCAGCATTGGACACCTTTTTGCACCTAGCACCACTTGATTTACAGATCAAAAAATTTACTGACAGCAATGCGATACGACTCATTAATCTGGATTACTTCAAGAGCTGCAGTTTCGGACATCGTGGGTGAAGTCTCTCCTCGGTCGACTTCGACATAAGGAATATAATATGAATATCCGGAGAGGGAGAACTTGGGAAAAAAATGCAATAACCAGGTCAAATGAAATTGCAATTTTCACAGATGGTCCGAAAATAGAGGATGGAAAAGGTTCTGGTATCTTCTCAGAAGACCCAGAACTAAGAGTGCCTTTAAGACTACCCGACGCAAGGAGTGTCTTCTAATTAAAGGTTCTGGCGCCAGGGTGGCTGAGCTAATGCAGATGAGATCGGCATCCGAAAGAGATATCTCTATCTACATCGATAGCTAGGCCACACTCAAGGCAATATTAACATCAACTCTGATAAAGTCAGGGGCTGTCGCACAGTGCTCATAGCACTATGCAGTCAGAACCGGGTAAGACCGTGCTAGGTGGCAGGATACTGCGGTATTTACGAAAATGAACAAGTGGATGAGCTTTCAAGAAAAGAAGGGCTACTCCACAATAGTGAGGTTACCAACATCAAATCACTACTTTGCATAGTGAGGGGCACTATCGAGGGAAAAATCACAAAGACTGCCAATGGTGGTCAGGTCTTGAAGGATAAAGGGTATCCAAATCTCTCTGCCCACTTTTTGGTGGTAGAAGATCTAGGAAATTAATAAAATTAAACAGAGATAAGCTCAGGACAATAATAGGAATCCTGATAGGACACTGTCTCCTGCGGAAACACTCATAGAGACTCAAATTGTCAGATGCGGATAATTGCAGATTCTGCGGTGATCTGCAAGCTGTTGAGGACATAACACACATAGTGTGTAAATGCGAGGCAATATCAAGTAGTCGTAGAAAATTTCTTAGTTAAATAATTTTTCGAAAACCTAGAGGTAATAGACGGCGCGAACTTCAAAGTCCTTCTTGGCTTTGGCAAAGAAATTGGATGTTTCACCACGTTTTTGCCATTTGAAGACAAATTCAACTGGTTCCACAGGTATCACGATGGGCCCGTTTCTGTGATTAGTGTCTGTGTGATGGCATATTCACCATACCCTTGTTTAACCTAACTTAACCTAGCCTAACCCAACTTCTTGCAAAGAGACTTAAGCTCCTCTATTTTATTTTGATTGCTGATGTCAAGCTCTTTCGTATTTATTAAATGGTTTTGGTTATTAGCCTCTTCAGGATTGGTTACAATTTTGTTTAATTAGCCTCCTCCGGGTGGAGGGGTCCGGTCAATTCCTACGATGAAGAGTGTATTATAGTACAATCAAAAAGTTCCCGGAATGTATTCAGAAAATTTAAAATACAAGTTTATTCATCTAAATCTATATTGTCCCCTTCAAAGTAATCCCCATCGACTGTAACACACTTATGCCAGCGCTTGATCCAATCCTCGAAACATTTTTTATATTCGGTTTTCGGTATGTCCTCGAGTCCACGAGTTTTCTGCCCACAATTCTGGTCTCTTTCGGCTAATTGCTTCACGCAAACGTCTCATAACGCCCAAATACTCGTAATACTCTTTGTTTACTGTTTCGCCTTCTGGCAAAAATGCATGATGCACTACATCGTTGTAATCCATGAAAACCGTGAGCATTGCCTTCTTTTTTGACTGAAAACGACGTGGTTTTTTTGGTCTCGGCTGATTTGGTGAACGCCATTCACTTACCTGATGTCTGGATTGCCTGTCGTACTCATAAAACCACGGCCACGTCTCGTCGCCAGTAATGATCCTTTTGATGAATGTGGGATCGGATTCAGCCTCCCAAATCATATCTTTTGCCGTTTGCGACGTCAACACGGTCTCTTTTTTGCATGAAACTGAGGTCTTTTGGCATCAACTTTGCTGCTACACGACAGAAACCCAAATCATTAACCAAAATGTCTTGGATGGATCCATAGGCAATGTTCAAGTCGTCCGCTATCTCTCTGATTGTTAATTTGCGGTTATCGACCATCATTTCTTTGACTCGTACTTCATCAATGTTTTCGTCGGTTTTCGATGTCGATGGTCTGCCACTGCGTTTATCATCTTCGATTGCCCCACGACCACTTTTAACCCGCTCGTGTCACTATTAATCGACCGTTTTCTTTAGAGAATCGTTGCCGAAACACTTTTGCAACATTTCCAACGTTCGCGCACTGTTTCCGCATCCGTTTTTTACGCAAAATTGAATACCAGTTCGTTGTTGCAAATTGAAATCCATTTCTAAAATTGTAAAAAATCGTCGCCACACACAGAGATAGATGTACTCTTTGCTACGTAACTTTTGCAATGGGAACTTCTTGATCAAATGGTATAATTAATGTATTATATTAGGTGCTCCTACCTGCCTTGGGTACTAACTAGCCCTAGGTGAATATCCTTTCAAATGACGTTTGCCTTGAAAATGTATTCTGATCGCACATTCAAAAGTCAGCTGCCGTTAAACCCTTTGCAGTAGTGTGTACCACAGTAAATAAAGTTCACTCTATTTCCACTTGCATAGCGGTCATGATTTCACTGGCTTACCCACTCCGGCTTACCCACTCCGAACTACACGATTTTCCCTTAATTCTGAAAATTCAATCTGATTACTTTCAAATTAATGCGTGCTCCCTGCTTTTCGCTCGAATGAATCCTCATTATTGCAGCTCCCAGTTGGAGAGTTATATCGTTACGTGTACACCCTACAGGATAAGAACGGCCTTGTAACATAAGTAAAATGTATTTGTACGAGTAGCGCGCAGTAGTCGTAGGTTTCAGTGGAGGCAAGTGATTTGGGGTGGATCCCACCCTCAGATGTATTGAAGTCAAAATTGGACTTAAATGGGAATCAATCCGTGCGCCTCATTACTTAAGCCCAATAATTATTACCGGTTGCCATTGATGTATTGTACATTGGAAAAACTGAAATATGAACCCGATTAAAGTCTACAGCGAGCGTTGATTGGGCCGAGAATCAAGAGTTGTGGTGGTAGATCAATTTCCGGCCTAGAGAAGTGTTTACTTGTATGTACGTATATTCATGGTTGAGTTACCACCTTCTTCGCCTTTCTCTACAATGGACTGGGCAGAGCATTTAATTTCGTGTATCAATTTAAGTGCTTCTTTTAAAGCTGGCGTTTTTCAATTGTTTGGCGAATGACGCCAATATAAGCTTGGTACTTTAACCTTCATCTCATCCTTGTGTAGATAACTACATAAAAAATTTTTGTTGCAAACTTCCGGAATTTTCAGACTTTGTTTATATCTTACTCGTATATGGACAGTAAGTGCATGTCATATAAAAAGTCATTTGCGTTATGTGTTTTAGCATGTGAATATCGTTGGTGTATTTAGTGAAATTTATTAAAATAATAAAAGATAACAATGTCAAAAGCGAGATATCTGACAGAGGAAGAAACGGAAGCATTTTTGAATGAAGGCGATGGCGATATCACTGATGTTTCTGGAGACAGTGATGACAAATTTGTGCCAGAAGAGAATATTGATGATGACGATAACTTATATTCAGACGATAGCGATTCTGACGAAGAGCAAGCGAGTGACTCAAATGAAACCAACGAATCAATTGCTGAAATTGAAAATTTGGATCCACTGCTTGTTTCGAAAGATGGTATTGTTTGGCAACTACAGCCAGTTCAGCATCAAAGTGGTAGATTGCGGAATGAAAATATAATTTCTCTTCATCCTGGAACAACAAGATATGCCAAAGCTCGTGTTGATGGCATCAAAGATGCTTTTTTTTGTTTTTCTTCCCACCACAAATTGAAAATACCATTTTGAAGCATTCAAATGCGTATGCACAAGCAACATATGGTAAGGATTTCAAACAAATCGATCCGAATATGTTGCAAGCATATATTGGTGTTTTGATTTTAGCTGGTGTTTATAGGTAAGTCGTAGTTGCTTTCTTTCTTATTTCAACTGATTCTTGACGTTTTTTTACTTTTAGATCGAAAAACGAAACTACAATTGAATTGTTTGATGATATTAACGTTCGTCCGGTGTTTAGGGCAATTATTGTATGTCGAAGAAAACATTTGAGTATTTGAACCGAGTTTTTCGTTTTGATGATGTCATTAGTAGAAGACAGCAACGATCTACAGATAAATTTGCACCGATTCGGGATATATTGGGTCTACAAGTAAGTTTCCAGCGTTTGTCAGAGATGGCGCCACCAGTGGATCCCGGGCAGAAATGTCAGACCCCATGTGTTTTATTTGTAGGTTTTGTATCTGTCAACAACTTTGCAGCGTTATATTTGAGCAGTTCTATCGCTGTCGTACATTTTATCGAGCAAAATCATGGCAAGTTTCCAGCCAAATAAACGTCATTTGCGGGAAGCGCTGCTTTTATTCTTTAATATGAAGAAAAGTGCGGCTGAGGCCTATCGTTTGCTTTCGGAAACTTATGGGGCGGAATGTATTGGTGAATCGACGTGCCGCGAGTGGTTCAAACGGTCCAAAAGTGGTGATTTTGGAGTTGAAGACAAAGATCGCCCCGGAAAGCCGAAAAGTTTTGAAGACGAGGAATTGGACGCTTTACTGGGTGAGGATCCGTGTCAGATTCAAGAAGAACTTGCTGCATCATTGGGCGTCACGCAACAAGCCGTTTCCCTGCGCCTAAAAGCACAGGGATTCATTCAAAAGGTTGGAAACTGCGTGCCGTACGAATTGAAGCCAAGAGACGTCGAACGGCGATTATGCTTCGGATAGTGTTACTGCAGCGGTATAAAAATAAATCATTTTTGCATCGTATTGTCACTGGTGATGAGAAATGGATTTATTATGATAATCCTAAACGCAGAAAATCGTATACAAAGCCCGGCGCGCCCGGCGAGCCCGCCCAATCGACGCCGAAACGAAATATTCACGTGAATAAGGTCATGCTCTGCATATGGTGGGATCAAAAGGGTGTCGTATACTACGAACTGCTTCCGAGTGATGAAACCATCAAAGGACCATTATATCGAACCCAACTAATTCGTTTGAAGTGGGCATTAAAAGAAAAAAAGGCCAGAATATGAGACCAGGCATAACTCCGTCATTTTTCATCACGACAACGCTCGGCCACATGTTGCGGTTTCGGTGAAAAACTATTTGGAAAATAGTGGATGGGAGATTCTGCCTCACCCGCCTTACAGTCCAGACTTGGCACCATCTGACTACCACTTGTTTCGTTCGATGCAGAACGCTCTTACGGGAATACGCTTCAGCTCAGTAGAGGAAATCAAAAATTGGCTCGATACGTTCTTGGGCTCGAAAGACGAGAAATTTTTTTGGTCCGGAATTCATAAATTGCCAGAAAGATGAGGGAAAGTTGTAGCTTCCGATGGACGATACTTTGAATAAAGCATTGTAACTATGTTTTCATAATAAAACTTCAAATTTTGGAAAAAAAAACGCTGGAAACTTACTTGTAGACCCAATAACATATTTGATAAATGGTCCAATTTATTGAGTGACTACTACACTCCACATGAATGTGTGACAGTTGACGAGCAATTACTTGGTTTTCGTGGAAGATGTAAATTTCATCAAAACCAGTAAAATACGGACCAAAATTGGTTGCTGGTTTGTTCTTATACCTGCTGTTTTTGGAAAATCCAGCACTATTTGGGAAAGGCGATTGGAGCCAGTTCGAGTGAAAAAAGACAAGGCGAACGAGTAGTTTTGGATCTCGTTGATGGCTTGAAAGGTCACAACATAACAATGGATAACTTCTTTTCCTCATATGAGCTTGGGCAAACATTTTTGTCAAAGGGCATTACAATGGTTGGCACGATGAGAAAAAATAAAAGAACCATCCCACCAAAGCTTCTTGAATGCAAAAATAGACCGTTGTATGAATCTACTTTTGCATTTACCGAAAACACAGCACTTGTTTCGTACATTGGACGGAAATATAAGTGTACCGTGTTGCAAAGTACTTTGCATAACTCAATTGAAATCGAATCGACTGAAAAAGAGTTATTATTATAGCCTATTACAATAGAGCAAAAGGTTTGTTCATATACTACTTTTTGAAATTTCAAGACCCTCTTATGTTTTTTTTTTCATTCAATATAGGCGGTGTGGATACGGTTGACAAAATGCTCACTTGTTACAGCTGTAAAAGAAAATCTAACAGATGGCCAATGGCTGTATTTGCAAACATGATTGACATTTCTGCTTTGAATGCATTAATTATTTTCAAAGAAGTGAATCTGAATTGGCAAGCAACACAAAAAACAACAGTAAGAAGGAATTTTCTACGTGAACTTGGAATATCCCTTGCAAAACCACTTATGGAAGCTAGAAGTACGAAGCCAACATCAGCATCGTCTGCTTTATTGCTTGCAACTGCTTTGGATGAAAATTCATCATCGTCACCTTTAGAGGATGTTTCTGCATCAACTTCAACAAATCCACCAAAACGGTCAAGAAAGGCAGAGCAAGATGTCACGTTTGCTATGAAGAAAAATCCGCCAAAAAAAAAGTAATGTCTATGAGACGATTTGTTGTTTTTGCACAAAAGCTGCATGTAAAAATCAATATAATCGAAATGTATGTGTAAAATGCATTCAAGAAAAATTAATTTGAACCTTCCTACCTTCTCTTGTTATTTTAGAAACCAATTATAAAAGCAATTTTTCGATTTAATTTAAAAATGAATTTAGAAAATATTGGTTCGTGTGGTTTTTTTTTTCAAAAGTTGAACGTTTATTTAAGAAAAAACTTGTACAACAATATTATTCAAAGTATTGTCCATCTAAAGCTATGACTTTTTCCCATCTTTCTGGCAATTTGTGGATCCCATCCCAAAAGAACTGCGCCGGCTTGGCAGCCAAGAATGAATCAAGCCAATTTTTGATATTCTGCTCTGATGTGAACCGTATTTCAGTGAGGGCGTTCTGCATCGACCGGAACAAATGGTAGTCAGAAGGGGCAAGGTCTGGGCTATAAGGCGGGTGGGGTAAGACCTCCCATCCACTGTTTTCCAAATAGTACTTAACCGGAATAGCAACGTGGGGCCGAGCGTTGTAATGATGGAAAATTATTGCCTCTTATCTGGTCGCATATTCCGGGCGTTTTTCGGCCACTGCTCTCTTCAAACGGATTAATTGTGTTCGGTAGCGTTGTCTATTGATGGTGTTTAATAATTTCGTTATTGCGAACGAATTAGAAAAAAACAAAAGAGAAAAAAAAAACGAAAGATTTCAACGACGAACAATTTTTAATTTTGGTATTACCCTCTTTGTGACTGCGATCCAAATGACCGAGCCACTCTTTAGTTCAATAGAATGTTAACAAATCAGATGGCAAAATACGGTATCATACTCAATAAGTACAATTAAATCATCAGATGAGAGAATGCATGAGAGATAATGAATTTATAGTGCGATTAAACATAATCAATTAAATTTTTATAGCTGAAGTTAAACGTACCATAGGGGGTATTAGATTTGGATGTTACATTTTAAAATAAGCAAAAGAATATAGGAAATATGTAGAGTACAATAAATTCAAGATAAATTAAGAAAATTTAATAATCTTAAATATTCCCCCGCACCTGAAACAAAGTTTCAGGACACTGGCAGGATGGCTAATTTATGAATGGGACGAATTAAATTGCCGTTGGTAGTTCTTAGAGTGGCGACGCGAACATGTCCGTCTACTCCCGGATGAACTTCTATGACTTGACCCATGGTCCACTTTCCAGGTGGTAAGTTGTTTTCTTTTATAACTACCAGATCATTGACTTTGATGTTAGATCGAATCTGTTGCCTCGCTGGTAATGAAGTCAAGTACTCCATTTGCCAGCGTTTCCAAAAGCCTTGGATCTTGGTTTGTATTTGATGCCAGCAGGACAATCGATTAGCGGGTATATCAGTTGTTGGCTCCGGAACGGCTGCATAGGATTCTCCTAAAAAGAAGTTCGCAGGTGTTAATGGGTTAATATCGGTGTCCGATATTTGACATAGCGGCCGCGAATTAAGAATAGCCTCAATTTGCGTCAGAAGTGTATAGAGTTGTTCGAATGTTAAAATATCGGTACCGACCACACGCCGAAGATGTTGTTTCACGGATTTTACTCCAGCCTCCCACAAACCGCCGAAGTGAGGTGCTGAAGGGGGAACGAAATGCCACGAAATGCCATCACGAGCCAACGAATCTGCTATGAGCGAGTTGTGATTTTGGGATAAAAGAAGTTCATGCATCTGCGATAACGAACGAGCAGATCCGCGAAAGGTTGTTGCATTGTCAGAGTAAATGTGCGATGGTTTTCCGCGCCGAGAGACAAACCGACGAAGAGCTGCAAGAAAGGTTTCTGTAGTCAAATCACTGACTAGCTCTAAATGAATTGCTTTCGTCACTAGGCACACAAAAAGCGCGATGTAGCCTTTACCAAACCTCGATTGTCTACCCGATTTGACTTTTAAAGTTATTGGACCCGCGTAATCACAACCGCAATGCGCGAAAGGTCTGCTAGGTTGAATTCGTTCCGGTGGTAGATTCCCCATTAGCTGAGTAGTGGTTTCTTTTCGTTGACGAAAGCAGGGTATACAGGCATGAGTTATTTTCCGAAGTAAATTGCGACAACCAATAACCCAATATTCTTGTCGAATTAGCGCGAAAAGTGTTGTTGTTCCTGGATGCAAGTAACGTTTATGGGCATCCAGTAAGATTAGTTTGGTAATGACGTGTCCCTTTGGTATGATGATAGGGTGTTTCGTAGAAAATGAAATGTCGGCTTGTTGAATTCTTCCTCCAACCCTCAGGATACCTTTATCATCTAGGAAAGGAGAAAGATTAATTATTTTGCATTTATTAGGGAAGAAACTATGTTTATGAAACGATTTGATATAGTCACCAAAATACCGATCCTGCAGCCATTTAATGACAGTTAATTTTGCCTCGTAGATTTCATTAGGCCTAAGATGAAGCGAAGAAGGTAAATTTTGTTTGTGAGCTCTAGCGGTCAGACGTTGTATTCGAGCTACTGTTCGGATCAGAAGATTCCATGTTGAAATCCGTTTCGAAAGTGACTCAAACGGATGATCACTGTTGACAACAAGGTACGACTGCTTTGGAAGTTTCTTCTCCTCTTGCTTGCAATCGGGATCGTCTTCTAAGTCGGTAACAATAGGCCAGTTTTCAGATTTTTCCTTTAGCCAATGCGGGCCGGTCCACCAAATCGGATGATTGAAAAGCTGAGACGGTGATATGCCGCGCGATGCACAATCAGCTGGATTGCATTCCGATCGGACATAAAACCACCTATTTCTAGGAATAGTATCTAGGATTTCCGAAGTACGATTACCTACAAAAATATTCCAGCGACGAGGAGGAGACGAAAGCCATGATAGTACTACCTTTGAGTCTGACCAGGCGTATATGTTGGTAAATATAACGGAAAGGGATTTCTGTACCGCAACAAGTAATCGTACAAGTAAAACGGCAGCACAAAGTTCTAACCGCGGAATGCTTAGTTGTTTTAATGGAGATACCCGAGATTTTGCGGCGAGAATGTTTGTTTTGATGGCTCCACTGGGTAATTCATAGCGCGAATAGATAACGGCCGCGTATGCTGATGCCGATGCATCTGAAAATGCATGCAATTGAAATGAAGCGTTTTGAAGACCGATAACTCTAGGTATTTCGATTTTTGCTAGGGTTGGAAGTTCACCACGATATTTTTCCCATTGGTGTGTAATTGAGTATGGAAGATTATCATCCCAGCCCACATTTCGGTGTCAGTTGGATAATGGAAGGGGCAAGGAAACCAAGGGGATCAAAGATGCGCGCTACGTCTGCGCGTTATGCTTTCAGAAGTTCTGTTATTCAATCGAAAACTAAACACATCACTTTTTGAGTTCCAATATAAACCGAGAACTTTAGTCCACGGATCCGCATCCGTGTCAATCGCAATATTTTGTAGGGAGACATTTCCTTGGCGAAGCTCTTCACAATTGCTTTGCCATTTACTCAATTCCATACCGCACTTCTGAAGGAGTTCAATTAAGGAATTTCGTTTTTCAATGGCTTGGGCCAAAGTATCTCCACCCGAAACGACGTCATCTACATAAAAGTCATTTAACACAATGTCGGACGCGATTGGAAACTCTTGCTAGTTGCTCCAAGGCCCGAACCGACAGAAATGGAGCGCAAGAAGTTCCGTAGGTAACAGTGCGTAGCCGAAAATGTTGCAAGGGTTCCGAAGGTGATTTTCGCCACACGATCCGTTGAAAATCAACATCCTTTTCCGAAACCCAGATTTGACGAAACATCTTAACTATATCTGCTGTAAACACGAATTGATGTCGACGGAATCGTAAGCAGACAGAGAAAAGATTGCGTTGGATGGGCGGACCAATCATGAGCGCGTCGTTTAAACTATTCCCATTAGAGTCTCGTAGCGACACGTAGCTTGGTTGAACTGCTGTCTGCCTTCAACACGGCATGATGGGGCAAATAAAAAACATTTTGTTTGGCGATTTCTGAGGAAGGAACCATGGACATATGGCCCAAATTCAAATATTCGTCAAGGAACCGTGAATAACTTTGGAATAGGACTGGGTCTCGTTGAAACTTTTTCTCCATCCATTTTAGACGCGAAACAGCTCCGCTGAAAGTGTCTGAAAACTGTGGTGGTAATTTAAATGGTAAATCGATGATGTATTTTCCAGACAAATCTCGTCGGTGAGTTTGGAGAAAATGTTCCTCGATTTGCAAATCTTCTTTTGACAGAATTGTTTTTGAATCAATTTCTTCTATGGCCCAAAAGGATTTTAAAATTGAATCAATATCGAAATGAGCATGATTAGAAACAATATTCGGTTCTCTAGTGTGTGATAACGATCCAGCCACAACCCAGCCAAAGACAGTTTTTTGCGCAATCGGATAGCCTTTTTCACTACTGACGCATTGCCCTTGTAGAATGTTCCAAGCTTTATCTGCCCCTAATAATATGTCAACGGGATCAGATCGATAAAAGGAAGGATCGGCTAAAGTTAGTCGATGCAAGTGATTCCAATCTTCAATGGAAAATGAAGTAGATGGCAGTTTTGTTGTCACACTTGATAAAATGTATGTATCAACTGGAATACAATGTGAATCACAGAGTGAATTGATGACCAACGATATCAAGCCCCTGGATTTACCTGGTAGATCCGATACCACTAATGGTTATACGGGCGTTTTTTCGTTTTACCCTAAGTCTTTGCACACATGACTCAGTGATAAAAGAAACCTGTGAGCCTGTGTCAATCAGAATCCGAACTTGCTGATAATTTCCGCTTGCGTCCAAAACCTTTCCCAGGGCAGTGGGAAGTAATGTTTGGCTTATGACATGTATATTGTTTACCGAATGATTATTAATGATTGCTTGTGATGACGTCAGGAACTGATTTGAAGGAAGAAATTGTTGATTTTGAGACACAATGTGGGGAGGGTGAGGTGATATGTTGCACTTATGTGAATTGATGGAATGATAAGTTGTTGTATGTTGTGGATTAAAGTCATTAGTTTGGTGAATATCAAACTGAGTGTTGTTAAGTTGTGGGCCTATCGAGTGATACGATGTATTCACAGAGTCGTCATGTACCAAACTATGATGACGTGTATTACATGATTTGCATCGAAACTTGGATTGGCAACGAGCCGAGGGATGACCACTTCGAAGGCAGTTAAAACAAAGTTTATTATTTTTGACAAATTCTCTACGGGATTGTAAATCCATGTCGAGAAATATTTGGCATTGTGAAGGACCGTGGTTCGCTTTGCATTTAGCAAATGTTAAATTGGACGAAGCATGCATGCTCTTTACCACAGGTTTTTTCAATCGATTGGATTCGAGTATGTTTGATCTAGAACTCTCTAACGCTTCGCACCGACGGTCCAAAAAGTCTAATAACTGGTCTATAGTAGGATAGTCCTCGGAGAAGTTTTCCTCAGACCATGCTTGACGCGTTTCAGGGTCCAGTTTGTTTACTAAAATGTAAATAAGCCACGGATCCCTATTATGAGATTTGATAGCGGTTAGACCTCTGACTATTTCATCAGCTCCGTCTGATATTTTACGTAGAAGACTAATGTTTGAAGTCTGCATAGAAGGAAGCTCCATAAAGGTTTTCACAAAATTATTTATTATATGACGCTGCCTATCGTAGCGTTTCTCGAGTTTTTCCCACGCTTGATGGTATGTGTCACTGCAAACTGGGAAATGGCTTAAAAGACCTAGCGCATCACCACGTAGACACGATATTAAAAATTGAAATTTCCGAATTGGAGATAAATTGGGTTTGCTATTAACAACACTTTGAAACATGTCCCTAAACGTTGGCCAATCTTTATAATTGCCCGAGAATGGTTCAATTCTTATCGAGGGAAGGAAGTTATCTTCATTTTTTCCTATTAAAGACTGATTGAAGGTTTCCACTAGAGTTTTCTGCTGCGCAGCTAACTGTCCTATAAGATCATTCGATTTTTCGATTTTTTCACGATCATTAACCGCCGAGAGTAGACTTGATTTAACAGATAAAACTTTTGCCTCGAAATACTCCAACTCCGGAGTAGGGTCAATATAACTTTCCTCATCAGCAAACGTATATAAAAGTTTTTGAGAAACCGCGAATTCTTTCCATAAATCTTCGACTTTATAATAGTGAACTTTGAGATCAGTTAACGAAGTTGTGTCCGAAATAGCTTCTACGTAGGTAACCAATTTTGTTAAGGAACCTTTTAAATGACCACGAGTAGCACGAAGTACTGGTAAAGAAATTGATTCCGCCATTAAGAAATAATCATTTAATGTATTCAAACGATTCGAAAAATAATGTAACACAAATGAAAATTAACGCCGATTTAATTGATTAAAATGTTTGTAGCTTCGAACCATGAAACGAGATGCAAAATCCGGCTCGAATTGGGACCGAAATGTTTAATAATTTCATTATTGCCAACGAATTAGAAAAAAACGAAAGATTTCAACGACGAACAATTTTTATTTTTGGTATTACCCTCTTTGTGACTGCGATCCAAATGACCGAGCCACTCTTTAGTTCAATAGAATGTTAACAAATCAGATGGCAAAATACGGTATCATACTCAATAAGTACAATTAAATCATCAGATGAGAGAATGCATGAGAGATAATGAATTTACAGTGCGATTAAACATAATCAATTAAATAGCTGAAGTTAAACGTACCATAGGGTGTATTAGATTTGGATGTTACATTTTAAAATAAGCAAAAGAATATAGGAAATATGTAGAGTACAATAAATTCAAGATAAATTAAGAAAATTTAGTAATCTTAAACAAATGGTTTCACCCGGTTTTAGCAGCTCATAATACAGCACACCCATCTGATCCCACCAAATACAGAGCATTACCTTCATGCCATGGATATTCGGCTTTGCCGTTGATTTGGCTGGTTAGTCGGGTTTCACATATGATTTTTTGCGCTTGGGGTTGTCGTAATGGATCTATTTTTCTTCACCAGTAACAATCCGATGCAAAAATGACTTCCTTTTGTGGCGTTCCAGCAGCATTTCGGACATGCAAAACCGCTTTTTGACGTCTCTCGGCTTGAGTTCATGTGGAACCCAATTTCCAGCTGCTTTTAAACGTTTTGAAATGGCTGCTTGAGTGACACCCAAAGATTCTGCGAGCTCTTCTTGTGTTTGGCAACAATCTTCATAGAGTAATGCGTCCAGTTCTTCATCTTCAAACTTTTTTGGCTGCCCAGGACATTCATCGTCTTCCAAGCCAAAATCACCACTTTTAAATCGTGCAAACCACTTTTGGCACGTTCGCTCAGCTAGCGCATGTTCACCATAAACTTCCACCAAAATACGATGACTTTCGGCAGCAGTTTTCTTCATATTAAAGTAATGAAGAAGAGCTCCCCGCAAAAACACTTTTTCAGCCACAAAGTTCGACATATTTGAGTAAAAAAAAAATTATTGTTGTTTACGCTTCAAATGAATGACATATACTGAAATGACGTACAATGACAGTAGCTTTCCAACGCATGCTCCAATGGAATAATAACAATGGAATAATACAAGTTACGCCATCTCTTAGCAAACCGCACGAAGTTATAGACCCAATATATTAAAATCCGAGGGTAGAGAACGTAATTTTTTGAGGATGAGATGAAGGTTAAGGTATAAAGCACTCGCCTTCGTTGCAAATTCTGCATAAATTCTTCCAGTCCTTACTTTAGTTCTACCTATCTAGCAGTCTTTGGGATTTGGATTGTCAGGGGACATTAGCAGAGGTAAAGGCTAAAAAGCTGTAACGTATGCTACCTTGGTTACTGTAGGGATTAGTCTAGCATGTGGTGGGATTAGTCGAAGCATAAGCCAACTATTGGGAAACTCACCACCAATACTCAACAAGTAGACAAAGCATAGCGGTCTTGATGTCAATCCCAAGAAAATCTAACTAACCCCTGACATAAATACCTCTGACGGTGGCGGATTTTTTTTTAAATTTTTCTGATAAAACGGCGGAAGCAGTGGATGCATAGAACTGAATCTTCCACAGAACATGGGAACCAAAGTGAAAAATAATTTTGTGGATGTATACGGCAATTGTTAAACCAATACCAGCCAGGGTGATTGCCAATGATTCTGTTCACAAATCTCCCTTTTCGAACTTGCTTCTTTCTGGACAATTAATATCCATTTACACAGATGAGTGAGAGATCGACTATGTAAACTCATCTACTTGCTTAGATGACGCTACAGCCCGGGGTTGGCCAGGGCTTCAGTTCAGTTACCTCTCGCCGTCTTTTGCCACCTGCCTCCTATTGGCTGAAGTCTCGTTCCACATATATTGCGACACCTAAGACGAAGATGTCTTGCGCTGTTGCTCCGGTTTGAAGTCACTGGGCCTTGCCGATGGAGCCCATGCATTCAAAGTGACCTACCCATTTTAGCTGGGTTATCCGAGCTTTTCTGACGACATCGGTATCACTGTGTACCCTATACAGTCCGCAGTACTTGCATCCTTCAATGATGCAAACCGGACCGAAAATTACCCGAAGACCCTTCCTCTTGAAGCGCTTGAGAGCATTTTCGCTATTTTCCAATCTTCTGCCAAACCAGCCAGACTTGTATAAAGTCTCATTGGTTGCTCGGGAAATGGCTTTACTACACCGTTGCCTTCTAGCCAAGAGCAGGGATTACCAAGAGAGATTCTTCGCAGGATGTCAGCGGCCATATCGTGTTCGGAGTTGACAGCGAAGCAGAGGTTGACACTGCCCACACAGAATACACTTTGTTTTTGCCACGTTGGCCGCTAAACGCTCCATAGACAACTCGCTGTGTTCTCTCTAGTCTGCGTATGCGAGAAACAGGCTTTTGTAGCTGACTTTTGAGTTGCGCAGAATTCTTGCAAGGACGATGTTAAAGTAATCACATGACAACACATCGCCTTGCTGTAGTCATTTTCGACATAGATGGTCTCGATTTTGTCATTACCGGCCTTGACGGAGCAGCGTGTATTCTCCATAAGTCGAATGACCTTGGCAGTAATGCCAAAACTAGACATGGTAGACGCTGTTACGAATAGGTGGTGTATCGATTTGGAGCTCTTGGGTTTTTTCCAAGATCTGCCGCAGCATGAAAATTTGATCTATGGTGGATTTTTCTGGGCTAAAACCACACTGATAGGGACGGGTCAGACTATTTCCGAGTTGATGTATACTGCTACTGCTTTAAACAGCTTGACAGTTAAGACATCAGGTCCAGCAGCGTATTGGACTTAAATCTGGAAATTGCTGTCCTGAGTCCATCTTTTTCAGTTGGACGAAAATATTGTCTGCCTTTGTCCAGATTGAATAGTTCATTCTACCTGACGGTGGGACGTTGTTCTTCATCACCATTTAGCAGTTTCCCGAAATAGTCTCTCCAGATTCCCAGTGCCGCGTGTGGTTCTGTTCTGAGGAACATTATCCTGCTTTAATTGGAAGAATTCTTCTCTGTCATTTGACGAAATATCTTTTATAATATGCTCGTCGTTCGTCGTTTATAATATGCTTTCAGTACGCAAATCATTTAAAGATCGGATCCCGTGCGAACATCATCCACATAGAGTTCCGTTGTAAGTATTCCTGCTCCGACTGAAAAACCTTATGTCACGGTACACAACTTATACGTCTTTAGATCATCAAAGGGAGATTCCCTCCAAACAACAAGTTGAAACCGCTGGTCAACAGGATGTATTATGATTTGGCGGTACATTTTGGTAAAATCTGCTGTAAACACATACTTGTCATGCCGAAACTTGTGTGCAGTGGAAAATAAGCCTGACTACAAGAGAGGACCAAGAGATAACACCTCGCCACCTCACGTCTGCTAACAGATTTATGCTCGTTGAATTTGCGACTAATACATGGCTACCATACTTCAAGACATAGCCGTAGGAGTTGGCTATCTCCGGAACATGAAAAGCTATACCAAGATGATCTACTTGCGATGCCTTAGGCATGCCTCCAGTGTTCTTGAGCTCCGAACCATTCGGCCATCCAACATTGACTTGAATCACTACCTCACATTCGTACCGCAGAGAAGATACGAATGCTGATTTAACAAGAACCACAACAAAAAAAAGCCACTGTGAGAAAATATAACGCAGGAAAGCTGGAATCGTAAGAGACCGCCAGAATATTAGCCGGACACGAATCCCGAAATCTTTCAACGCCTCCCATCAAATACCGAAAACCAGTTGAAATACTGCCAACGTACAATAAGAGACGTCGCAGCTGATGAGCTAGGTTTCACCCGACCACTACCAAGAAACTCCTGCTTTTAAATAATGCGAACAGGGAAATGAACGGATGTACAGAGCGGCTCTGCAGAAAAGAATGAGAAGAGCTTGCGAGCTCAATCTAGCAGAAATAAAGAAAAGGCCATAGGCTCCTCAGAAGAAAAAGTGTAGAGCTCAAGAGGCTCCCCTTTGAGCCCTTAGAGTGGTGCTACAAGAAAAATGCATATTTCAACGATGTAAATTCGAACTTAAATCTTCAAGGATGGAGAGGGAAACCGCATAGTATTTTAGTTGGAGCTGAGAGCCTGGAGAGCTTATTTTGCAGACAGTTAAAATGCCGAACAAGATCATATGAACTATTCAACCTGGACGAAGACAGACAACATTTCCGTTCAAGACTAAGATGAAGTCAGGACAACAATTTCCAAGTCCAACAAAGCTGCTGGAGACGACGGCTTCACTCTCGAGCTCTTTAAAACATGATTCGATACGGAGCATACATCAACTCATCCCCAAAATCTGGGTCGACGAACGCATGCCCGACGAATGGGACCCTAGTACGAGTATTATTTGTCCGATCTTAAGGAATGGAGACTTCCAGAAATGCCCCTGTCTATTGTGTTTTGTGAACGCCTAAGACTTTTTGAAAATAATGTTATCAGTCCCTATCAATATGGTTTAGGACAGTAAGGTCCACCATATATCAAATTTTTACATTGCGGGAGAGTTCCAAGTCGAAACACACCACCTCTCTATTGATTTCAAGCCCCGCATGACAACATCTATAGTAAACAGAGCCATATCTAGTTTTGACATCCCTGCTAAGCTCATTTGAAGGGTGACGATGGGGAACGGGCGCTGTTCCGTCGAGCTCTGTAATGACAGAACTGAGACCTTCAATGTCAGATACGGAGCTCCAGAAGTTAGACGATGGCGGTGACCTGAAAGATCATATGGTGAAGTTCTTTGATGCTATTATGTTGTTGTATAGTCTTCCTTCTTCATACGAAAATTTTCGATGTGCGATTGAGTCGCTAGATGAGCTACCACCAACTGCCGAAGTACTCCAAATCAAAAATTTTTGAAAAGAGCGTAGCAAGTGACTGGAAGCGTTGTTATAGCCATGGCTGCTGGTAGCAGTGTGTACAGGGGAGCCAAGACAAATACGAGTAGACCACCGAG
This sequence comes from Volucella zonaria, assembly GCA_963966105.1. NCBI lineage: Eukaryota > Metazoa > Arthropoda > Insecta > Diptera > Syrphidae > Volucella > Volucella zonaria. The sequence continues at coordinate 109,593,640 of OZ014531.1, forward strand.
AACTGGAGAAATCAAGTGTTTTGAGTGTGGCACTTTGACCTATAAGCCGAACGTATGCCCGGCAAGAAAGTCCGAAAGTGTCGATGAGTCGTATTATGGTGCTTCCCACTTGCTATCCGCGTATGCAAATAATGCGTCCTGTGCAAAGGTGTGTTTTACGAATAGGACATGGATTCTCGACAGTGGGTGTAGAGCGCACTTGTGTGGCGATAAAGGTCTTTTCAAGTCGATCGTACGTTCTCCGAAGACGAAATTGAACTTGGCAAGTAAAGCGTCAGCTGAATTCAAAGGAAAAGGTGTTGTTCATGTATCAGTTGGGAGGGACTGTGGTCATCGAAAGATCGAGTTCAAGGATACGTTGTATATACCCGATGAAAATACATAAAAACCTAATCTCAGTTGCAAAAGTTACGAATAAGGGCCATGAAGTGACTTTTCGTAAGGATGACGCTTACATTCGTGATGAAGGTGGAAATGTGTCGGTAGTTTCAAATCGCAGAGGGGAACTGATTGTGCAGAGGCGGTTGTCCGATCTGAGTGCTCAGAACTGTTGAAGTGGCATGAAAGATTGGGTCATTTGGACAGGAAAAATTTTTTAAAGCTGGTTCAAAACGGTGTTGTACCCGCGGTTTATGTCGAGGGCGCAGATCAATTATAGCGTTGCAAGGTTTGCTTAAAGGGGAAAATGACAGCTTTATCTTTCTCAAAACGTCGAGTGCGTTGTTGGTTCAGAGATATTAAAAATTGTGCAGTTTGACGTAGTGGTCCATTTAGAATGGAACCATTAGGACGAGGGAAGTATCTTGAGACCTTTATAGAGGCAGAAGAGCAGTGTATTCGACGCGTTTAAACAGGGATGAAAAAAAAATATTTGCAGTCGGACAAAGGAGGTGAACATTGCAATTTAGAGTTCGACAAATATTTGGCCTATCAAGGAATAGAGAGGAGGCTGACGGCTTCTCGCACTCCACAGCGAAACGCAGTAGCGGTGCCAGGTGCTTGTTGCTGCAGTCTGACTTGAGTGCGTCTTTTTTGTCCGAAGCTATTGCTACTGCTTGTCATATTCACAACCGATGCCCTACGAGCAGTTTTAGCGGTAGGATTCCTTCTGAGAAGTGGACTGGGAAGCAAATAAAAATGAATAACCTTAAAATATTTGGATCCACAGTGCTTGTTCTGAACAAAAAAGACAAGCTTGCACAGAGTTCTGTCGAAGGCGTATTCGTTGGATATCCCCGAGACAGAAAGGGATTTCGACTATGGATGTCAAGTAAACACCAGATCGTTCATGCCGAAGTAAAAGCTTACTCACAATATGCAAGTGTTGGGATCAATTGCTACCAGTAACAGAGAAGACAGATGGCGACGAAAGTGAGTTGAGGATGGTGGAGTTGTTCCCGTTCCTGAAAATCTATCAACAATACAGTCGATGAAAAGGACACCTGAAGAGGAACTCAGACGAATGCCTGAAAGGCTTAAGTTGTTGCGGACGGGCAGCAGAAGACACCGAGAAAGCTGTTGCGCACCTCACATTATACTACGGCACAATATACTATATAGAGAATGAGTCCCCATTTTCAGTCGATGGATGCGATTCTGAGCTTGAGAATGACGTCTTTGCTGGTGTGACAGAAATCAGTACGAAGGATGCCTTAAAGGGTGATGCTTGTGAACAGTGCATGGGCGCAATGGAGGCGTGATGTGTCTACTTAGCAGATTGTTAAGAAGAACCCTCGTATGAACCTTGTTGGATGTCGTTGGGTACTTACAGCTCCGATGGAAAAGTCAAAAGACGCAAAGCCCGGTTAGTAGCAAAAGGATACAGTCAAAAATTTGGCGTCAATTACCATCAAACTGCAAGTACTGCACTGGTTGCGTTTGTTTTGGGCTCTCGCTGTACAGTTTGGATTAAAGGTGTGGCAATTTGACGTGGTGACGGCGTATTTAAACGGGACGTTAGATGAAGAATTATTCATGAGAACTCCCGATATGTTGAACGAGTTTTGGAAATCGGACAAAGCAAATGCTGAAAGATATACGTGATGGTGGCAATATATGCAGTTTCGCAGAAAGCTCTCTATGTACTATGGATGGATATGTAAAACTCAGTGAAAAACACCTAAATTGAGGATTAAAACCCACAAAGAATGAGCTGTGTCTATTTTATAAATATTGTGGATATAATTTGCTGCCTGTTCTTATTTACGTTGATGATATACTGGTTGCATCAACTGAGATAAACCACATAATGAATCAGCGTAACAGTCTGTTGGAGGAGTTCGAAATAAAAGATCCTGGTCTTGCTAAATATTCTCTTGGACCGGAAATAAATAAAAATGAAGGAGAAATCGAGCTTTTGCAGTCTGGATATGTACTGGGACTACTCAAACACTACGGGATAGATAAGTGTAATCCGGTGTTGGCGCCTTCGGAATTTAACATGCGTATTGAAGACGATAGTAACTGTGGATTGCAGGAAAACTTTCCATACAGTGAGCTAATTGGTACTCTTATGTATTTATCAATAGCGACACGTCCGGATATTGCAAATGTCATTTCGAGGCTGGTACAATTTACTAATAAACCGAATAAGTTGCAGTAGCTGTCTGCGAAACTTGTTTTGAGGTTTCTTGCTGGAAGTGCAGACATTGGATTGTTGAACACGAAAACAGATAGATGCTAACTGGGGCGACTGTTACGGATTCTTACTTGCTGGTGATGCTGTAACATGGTAGTCACAGAAGCAGCGGACTATTTACTTGTGCAGCATACTATGTGAGCTCGAGTTAGGTGAGTGGGTTGATACAACTATTTTTGCTGACAATCGAGGAGCTGAATATTTGGCGAATGATCCAGTTTTTCATGCTCGCACGAAACATATCGACATTAAGCATCATTTTGTCCGTGAGTCGATTATTTCTAAGATGTTTGTGCTGGAACATGTGCCAAAGGAACAAATGATTGCCGATATGTCGATGAAGTCTCTACCCCTTGTATCACATGAACGATGCTTGGATACTATGGGTCTTAAAAGATGTAAGGATTTTGCTGGTGACGTGAGGTTTAGAGATTGTGTTGAAGATCGATGTCCATCTAATTGGCAACCCATACGTCGATTTTGGTTTCTACATAAAATGTTGCCTATGCTATATTAATGACAAGCTGTTTTCACTTTGACATACAAAAATTAGTTCTTTTTCCACATGTTGCAATTTTACATAGTCGATCTACAGAGGGTATTCAGCAGGGGATATTTTCTAGTAGGTTCTAAACATTTAATGTTGGCAGGCAACACTGGTAATAACTATGTCAGATAATCGTATGAAGGTCAGAAGGTGATTGTCTCCTACGTTGCACTTGTTATTGCCCTAAAAAATATTTTGAGCATTAGCATGGCAATGCATGATACATCCCAGCTTCCTTGACACACAGTATTCTAAAAGTTCAGCACTGGCTTTGAAATACCGAATCATAGGAAAGGAAGCTATGGGGTCGACGAGCCTTCGAGTACTTCTTCTGCCATCTGCCTAATAAATCTAATACTTTATTTTACCTCTTCTTCTGATGACATTTTTCCCTATAATCTGGTCAGAGAAACTTAGAACAAATTGACAGCATACAGATATACTCCCTTTGTTTGCCTCAAAATTGAAAGCCGAAGAGCACTATTCGCTTCCAACCCTTCTATCACCATGTCATTAGCCTTGTCCTAATTAAAAGGAAAACTGACAAAAAAATACTTTACGGCGAAAAAAAAAAACCAAAACCCAAATCGAGGGCAGATTAAATTCGAAATATTGGAAAATAGCAAATAAAAATAAAAACGCCAGAACAATCAATTAGACCTGGAAGCTTTTGTAATAAAATTGCCTAACGATCTGTAACAAAAAAAAAAAAATGAAACAAAAATTAAACATACAAAATATGGAAGACCTATTTCTGTACAAATTACACTTGGTTTCAGTCAGTCAATACTGGACTCATACACATATTCGACCGGCTCACTGGCTTCCCCTTTTTGGATTCTCTAATTGCAGGCAATTTTCTGCCTCGACATAAGAAAATTCAATTATGACTAACCTGCACCCCCGACCTCTTGCCGCAAAATGTAATTTCGTAGAAATGAACCTCGAAGTGGGCGCCCACTGCCCAGACTAGCCCATAACCACCAGAGTGCCGCAGCTATCCCACAGCATAGCTATCCCACAAATAAACCAAAACCCACGGCCAAGGATTCGCGAAACCGCGAAATCGTGAAATCGCGAAATCGTGGTGTGCCTTGTAATGGCATTTCGTGTTTTTTAAAAGCTTCGGTCAACCGCACTGTGCAAGCGCTTCGACCATCCGCCTTTCATTACGAAAGCCACTCAAACTTTTAATAATCTGACATTTTATTTGCACAAATCCCGTTGAATCAGTTAAATCGGCATCAGCATCGGAAGAAGGAGGGCAGACACATGGATGGTACTGGTAAGTACACAAGTAGTGGTACCTAGTCGTATACATAGTCATGGGTCGGCGGTCAGTGAACAGTAGCCAGCGGTATTTTTAGCCGAATATACAATAGCATGATGCGCTGGTTTTAGGTATACATGTGTGCATATGATAGAGCCGTTTGTTGTAGGTCCTCGAATCAGGCCAATGTTATTTATACATCCTTTCGATGATAATGAATGTGCTTCCAGAGCAAACAAAACGAATTCGATATTCGAATACGAATGCGATAGGGATTGCGAGCTCCAGATAGACTTGCCACTATAACAGCTATGGAAGTGTAGCCAAGATACCAATGTTGCTATTGTATTTCCCCATCGCTTTTTACTCATTTTAGATACTTGGAGTGAATTACAACATCGGTGTCAGATGTCGGAACGTAGCCGCAATTCAAGCCTAGAACATACTTTGCTGAATGAAACAGATTCAGAAAAAGATGAAAATCCCATAAGCCAAACTCTCATGTCATCCTGGTGTTTGCTTAAAACTGAATTCTTTTACCAGCTTCAGACAAATTCGAAAAAAAACTGGAATCTCTGACAAGGGAAAGAGAGACGCTTATTGGAATTGTAAAGAATGAAGCCAGCAGAAGATTTCAATGGGGCCAAACCAGGCTGACTGAAAATACTCCGAAAATCTAATTTTGTTTTATTTTTCTGGCGAGAGCAGGTGAAAATCTTCCATTAGACACTATGAGGAGGCGTGCTGAGAATCACATTGCTTCCTTAAGTCACCACAACTAAGTTTCGCCTTATCAAGCTGTTTTTCTTTTATGATAAAGCAGACTCGCTTGGCAGGTGACTTTGCAATAAAAGTTCCTGCATGTTCCGCTTTTCAACGCGGTTTTATTTTATCGCGCTAGGTCCAAAGGTTTGCTCCTTTGGAGATGGCGCAATAGGTTTCTCTAGTCCAAAATTTGAACGAGTCTATTGTCCGTTTAGTTGAATTTTGTGTGGCGAAATTTTTTGTTTCGTCTTCGACAGTAGGTATTCCGAGGTCTCGGTATAAGTCGTCATTTCTTATGTACCACGGTGCATTGGCAATTTACCTTAGCACTTTAAAGTTTGTTAAATATTGACATTAGTTTTCTTGGTACTACTCCAAAGTTGTACACCATAGGAACGATAGTTTTTCCAGTTGTTTTGCTTCAGCAGCTGTCAAAAGATACCAATGACATCCAGCTGTGAAAATACTCAGTAAGGTTTGTCATTTCATCGAGCATCGGTTTACTCTTGTCGAAAGTGCCGAAATTATTAAAAAATATTATCGAAATTCCGGCTGTGAGATAGCTTAGGATATCCTGAAACAAACAGCAAGAGATGAGAACCATATAAAGCTCTCGACAGCAGTAACTGGGTATGTGACAAGACAAAGCATGCCGCAATATGCGGGAACCACTCTTTTCAAGACATCGATTGTGATGCGGAAGAATTTGTACGCGGAAAAGTAAATGGCATCAAATTCTACAGCTGCTATGCACGACTTAGTTGAACACTCAACCAATACCAAGCAATGCTGGACAGGTTGATGAACAATGCACAACACAAAACTTTGGTTTTGTTTTTTTTTTTTTTTGGTGGGTAGGTGTGAAAATTTTCATAGAAACTATAAACCCGTTGCTCATAGTAGTGTGAGGTTCTTACTCGCTAAAAACACGCCTCCCTTCTTATCGACTACAACTTAGTTACCTTATCAAGTAGTTTCCGTTTCAGATAACGTTCGCGTGGGGCAGGTAGCTTTCCAGCAAAAGCACCTGCTATTACCGCTATTATATGCAGATAGTCCTTATCGCGCCAGATCAAATGGTCTCATTCTTTGTAATCGACGCACTAAGTTTGTTTTGTCCAGAATTTGGAGTATTTTATTATTACAACGACCATGAAGACGAATACGGAGTTTGCGAGCAAAGTTCATTATTTCGTCCTCGACGGTAACTATTCCTAAGTCTCTGTGGATATCACTGTTTCTAATATACCATGGGGCGTTCACGATTTGTCTTAGAGCTTTGGAGAATACAATATTTCGGTTGCTTGGTTTAGTACAGCCCCAAAGTTGTATACCGTACGTCTAAACAGGTTTAAGCACTTGCTTATAGATGAGCGGTTTGTTATGTATGCTTAACTTGGAATGTTTTCCTAGTAGCCAGTACATTTATCTGAATTTATTTCCAAGTTCATCACGTTTCTTCTTAACATGCGGCTTCCATTTCAGTTTTACATCTAGTGTCATTCCTAGATACTTTGCTTCATTTGCATATGGTATTTGTACCGAGCTAATGAAAATGGGAAGGTTGTTTATTTTCCGGTAAGTAAAATTAACATGAGTAGATTTGGTCTGATTGAGAACACATCGCCATATCTTTGTCCATTCGTAGATTTTATCCAAAGGCGTTTGTAGCTTTCCAGTAGCTAACTCGACTGAAGTAACTGTAGCTAGTATCGCCGTGTTGTCCGCGGACGTGGCTACTATGGTACCTGATTCTTCCGGTATATCTCGAGTATAAAGTAAAAACAATACCGGTCCAAGTACACTTCCTTGCGGAACTCCAGCAGCTATCTCTTTAAATTCCGAGTATCCGGTGCTATGTTTAACTCGAAAAATTCTGTTTTCCAGGTACGATTTCAGACTCGTATGCAGCTCTCTCGGAAGAACCTGGCTTAGATTAAAATTTAAGCCTTCGTGCCATACTTTATCAAAGGCTTGAGACACGTCAAGAAACACGCTAGAATATATCTTTTATCCTCTAAGGCTTTCTCAATTTCATTCGTAATTCTATAAACCTGGTCAATTGTGGAGTGCTTAGTTCTAAAACCGAATTGATGTTCAGGAATTAGACGTCTGTCTTCACTGATCGGTTGCAAGCGCTTCAATAGGAGTTTTTCAAATATTTTAGATATTATCGGCAGAAGCGATATGGGTCTGTAGGACTTTTTTTTCATTTAGAGATTTGCTTGGTTTCGGGACCAATAGAACTTCGGCAACTTTCCATTGGCCTGGAACTTTCAATAGTCTTAGCGCGGCATTTATAAGTTGGAGCAGTTTGATCAGGGCTTTCTTTGGCAGCTCCTTGAGAATTTGAGCAGTTATTAAATCATAACCAGGGCCTTTGTTATTTTTCAATTTTTTAATTGCTTGGTTAAGTTCTCGTAGCGACACTGTTTTTATTCTAAAATTGTCCGGTGCCGTAATTATATAATTAGAACCTCCTGTTAACCCCTGTCCATCAAAAGGCTTAAACGTTTCTTCTACGTGCTCGGCAAATAGATCCGCCTTCTCTTTATCTCCTTTTGCCCATTCGAGGCTTTTTGGTTCCCTTCACGGCTTTCCAGAGGGAGTAATTTGAACTTCTTTCGGCAGTCAGACCTTCGAGATATGTAGAGATATTCCGATTTTTGTAATCTCGTATTGCTTCTTTCAATTTGTTGCATAAGTGGTTTAAGTATGTTTTATGCTGGGGAGCACGGGATTGTTGCCATCTTTTTCGCGCTCTTCCTCTTTTCTCTTACCAGTTCTATTATTTCCGGCGGATATTTTATTTCACTACTTGCTTTCTCTTTTCTTGTTGGAGTTGGAGTGTTGTTCCAGGCAGCGTTCTGCAGGACTTTTATGAATCTGTCGACTTCGTCTTCTATTTCGTTTTGTGTTTTTAACGACACGTTTAGAACAATATGTTCATTGCAGTAGTTTCTAAAACCGTCCCAGTTAGTCTTGTTATTAGTTAATCTAGGCGCCACTTTTTTCTTAATTAAAAGGATGCTTATTGTTAAAATGACTGATGAGTGATCTGAGGAGAGATCATAACTTTCCTCGATGTTTGTAGAAATTTTGGCTGCTGACAAAGAAGTCTACAAGATCGGGGGTCTTTGTTATATCCGAAGGCCAATATGTTGGTTGTCCTGTCGAGAAAAAGTCAACTTTACATTGCATACCGGCTTCATAGAGTTGTCTGCCTTTCGTTGTATTACATCTTGAGCCCCAGAAGGTACGTTTCGAATTAAAGTCACCATCAATTATAAAATTCGGTCCGAGTGAATCAAAGATACCTTTAAAGTCATTCTTTTCTAGCTTGCATCGCGGAGGACAATAAATGGATGCAATGTTGTAGTGCAGGTGGTTATATTTTACGCCAACCGAACATAGCTGCATTGCATCGCATTCAATCTTCATATTTACAGAGTGCTCAATACAATCTTTAATGAACAATGAGGATCCGCCTCTGGCATTGTTTGATGGGTGGTATGCATGATAAGCACAGTATCCCTTTAGTTCCACACGAGGTCCTTTCCTCAAGTGAGTTTCAGAAATCAAGCAAATGTCAATATTGGCTTTTTGTAAGAACACTTCCAGTTCGTCGAGTTTTTTAATAAGGCCGTTTGCGTTCCACGTCAATATTTTAAGCACTTGTTTCATCTTCATGCTTGAGATCGAGTTTTACGTATTTCTTTCTCGAGATTGCTCAATTTTTCAACTAAAAGTTTATTTGTTCTGCTTTGCTCCTCAAGAGTCGTGAGAATTAGGGAGAAAACGTGAGCCACTGGATCTGGCGCAACATCGCTTTTTTTATTTCCTTGCGACACAGCTTGTGCATACGTTAGCGCGTCAATCGGTGGCGGCTTTTCCTTTGCGATCTTTTTTTGTATTTCCTTCGTCTTTACCACGACGGATTTTCTTCCTTTCACTGCCAGTTCTTTAGCAATATTAGGTTTATTTGTAGTTGCGTTTGGGTTTGGACGTAGGGATACGCTTAAATATCGCGCCTTTTTTGGAGTTCTTTCGCCACTTCACATCCGCGATAGTTTGCTGGGTGCTTTCCTTGGCAATTTATGCAAGACGATGGAAGTTCTTTATTTAAGTTGCACTCTTCTGAGAGATGTTTACCGGCACATTTTACGCAACGCAGTTCTTTTTGGCAGTAAATCTGCGTATGATTGAAGCCTTGGCAACGCTTACATTGCGGGATCGATCTTGTGTTCTTTCGCACAGGTTCGATTTTGACTACGATATTTAGAATAGTTTTGATACTAGAGGTATCTTCTTTATTTTCGGACTTATCGAAACTAAGCATAAACAGTGAAAGTCCCCGCTTAACCAAGATTTCCTCGTCTTCCTCTGTTTTTCTCTTTTCTTTTTTAATAATATTTACGACGTCTAGAACTTTAAAGCCCTTTGCATGGAGGTCGCTTACAATATCGTTTTTAGTACACGAAGGGTGAAGTCCTCTCGCTACTACACGTAATGGTCTTTCGGACTTGTTTTCGAAAGTGTACCATTGGATCTTCTCGGTGTTTAATTTTTCGGACAATGCTCGGTAGTCATCGGAGTTGTTAACTTTCCACACATTGTTGCGCAGTGATGTAACCTTATACTTACATTTAAGCGTATCTTTGAGAAAGCAATGCAACTTGCTATAGTCTGAAACCCCAACAACGTTGATTGGAGGTGGAAGACGTAATTTTGTTGGGAGTTGCTTTTTTTGTGACTCCTGGCTCTTATCTGGAACGACTTCAGGTGAAGAAGCAGCTTTACGTTTCGCTGATGTGATCATTGGAGGAGACTTCAATGCTTGGGCTACGGAATGTTGAATGGTGAGCCTCACCAACGAAAGGGGGCGTCCACTCCTTGAAGCATTTGTATCTCAAAACATAGGCTTAGCAAGTAGAGGAAGCAGCATAACATTTCGCAAAGCAGGAACGGGATCAATCATCGACCTTACCTTTGCGAGTCACTCTATCTTACGCAACATGAGCTGGCGCTTCAGCGAGGAGTACAGCCATAGCGACCACCATGCGATTATATTCGAGGAAGGACTGCCTTTTCGGCAAGGGTACATTCGAGGAGATGCTGATTAGCTCTACCACAGATACAAGCGGATCAGTCGACAGCTTGTCGCATCAACTTACAGAAAATATCAGAGCAAAGTGTTTAAAAGCTAGACGTAAAGTCCAAAGGTCTAGAGGGAGAGATGACTTCCAACAACACCTAGAAATCTTTAAACAGACAAGACGGGAGTTTACAAAGGCGATCAAAGAGAGCAAATCAAGATGCTTCAAACGTACGAGTATATGCAACGATGCGGATATCAACCCATGGGGCACGGCCTACAGAATGGTTCTGACCAAAATAAAATCCTGCAGGTGCCCAAAAATGCTGATAACCATACTGTTCCCCAAAAGGTTACACAACATGGTCACAATCGTCCGGGAAACAGAAGTAGGACATATCCCAGCCGTTACACTGGAAGAACTACAGAGAGCTCTTAATCGAATAGAAGACAAAAAGGCGCCTGGACCCGATGGTATTCGGAACACAGCACTAAAGGCTACTGCCGGAATAAAACCAGATCTTTTTATCGCAACTTTGCAAAAGTGTCTCGAGGAGGGAGTGTTCCCAGAACCGTGGAAGTTGCAACACTTAGTGCCACTACCCAAAGGAAATAAACCACCAGGAAAACCATCGTCATATCGCCTAATATGCCTTCCAGACACAATGAGGAAGATCCTTGAGCATATAATTATACGACAGACTGCTGACTGTAGCAGAGAAGAAGGGAGTCCTCTCAAACCACCAGCTTGGATTTCGAAAGTCATGCTCCACGGTCGATGCCATCCAAACAGTAGTCGACATTGCGTCTGCAGCCATAGAAGGGCATTCTTGGAGGTGGGGCTCAAAAAAGTACTGTGCGGTGGTGACACTAGACGTCAAAAACGCGTTCAATACTGCCGACTGGTCTCAAATAAGGCGATCACTGGCAAGGATGGAAGCACCCCACTACCTGCTAAAGATAATCGTCAACTATTTCACGAACAGGAAGTTACAGTATGACACGGATGAAGAGGTACCATCTCCGCTGGGGTACCGCAAGGATCAGTGTTAAGTCCACTCTTCACTCCACTAAGTCTTTCCGAAGGAGTCAGTAACATTGGATTCGCAGAAGATATAGCTATCGTGGTCGTCGCAAAACACACACATATAGTCGAGTCAACCACAAATGCAGCCATTGTTCAAATATAGCAGTGGCTCGAATCTGCGGGTCTCGAACTGGCGGAACAAAAAACAGAAGCCGTTCTAATTACGAGCAGGAAAACCGTGGAATATATTAATATTCAAGTCGGTAACCAGAATATTCGATCGAAGGAAGCGGTAAAGTACCTAGGAGTGATGTTAGACAACCGGATACGGTTCAAACAACATGTGGACGACGTGAGGAAAAAAGCGTCAGCGCTACAAGTGGCACTCTCCAGAATACTACCGAATGTTGGCGGACCTGAATACGCAAAAAGGATCCTCCTAGCTAAAGTGGTCAGCTCGGTTATTCTATACGCAGCACCGGTCTGGGCAGATACGCTGAGAAGGAAAGAAACATGCCGGAAACTGTCAGCGGTATACCGACTCGTTGCACTAAGGACAATAAGCGGCTATAGGACAATCTCGGACGAAGCCAGATTTGTCATCGCTAGAATGATTCCCATTGGCATCCCCGCGAACCAGATGAGGAGAATTTACCGCAGGAAAACCTCAATGCCAACTGACGCCAAGGCAATAAGGAGAATGAAAGAGGAATAAAGGGTACGTTCCTATGCCCTATGGCAATCTCGATAGGATAATGCCACAAAGGGCAGATGGACTCATACTTTGATTCCAAAAATCGAGGTATGGATGAACACAGCCCAAGGAAACTGCAACTATCACCTTACGCAGTTCATCTCTAGTCATGGCGGAAACCGAAAGTATCTACATAAACAGATTTGGCCACGACAGCTCCCCCTTTTCTCCCGAGTGCCCAAATCAGGAGGAGGACGTGAAGCACGCAATTTTCCTTTGCTGACACTTCGCACAATGGAGAGAAAATCTACCAGACCCCCAGAGGTAATTAAGAGAATGGTGGAAGAGTACTTGCTAAATATCTGCGGATTTGTAAAAAACTGTGCAAACCGAGCTACGGAGACTAAAAGCCAAAAGAAGAGCGCCAGAACCAGCCGAAGAAATAGAAACACCGGAGTAGCATGAATTGCTTGCTCGCCCCTCGAAGTAATACCTAGCGGCAGTTCCGCGGGAAGAGTGATAGAAGTGTGAAGGGTGTGGTTTAGGACGTAGGAACGAGGAAAAAGGAGAGTCAACCCGGCTTAATTTGCATCCCTATAAGATTATGCTGACGTAAGACCATAGACAATGCCGTGACTTCGCTAATTGGGCGATGGAAATATTGGCCAAAAAAATTATCTTCTCGGACGAAGCCCATTTTTGGCTCAGCGGCTTTGTCAACAAGCAAAGTTGCCATTATTGAAGCACACATAATCCACAAAGATTGACTGTTTGGTGCGGTTTATGGCATGGCGGCATCATCGGACCTTATTCCTTTCGAAATGAGGTAGGAGGCACCGTTACCGTCAATGGTCTCAGATGTAGAGCGATGTTAACAGACTTTCTGTGGTCAGAGCTCGACAACATTGATATATTCGAACCGTGGTTCCAACAAGACGGGTCTACATGCCATACAGGCTATGCAACGCCCGAAGTTGTGGCGCAAAAGTCATCAGCCCATCGGAAGATGCTTTTATTTTTGCAAATGACTTTACAGAGAATTTTAGTGAAAAATTGTCAGATGTTTCCTTACAAAGTGCAGACAGTGCATGAGCTATTAGCTGTTGATCGCCAAACACATGTAATCTACGCTCAAGTCATCCTGAATCTCGACCACGAGGGAGACAACTTTTCATCGAAAATCATTATGAGCGACGAGGCTCATTTCCATCTCTGTGGATATGTCAATAAGCAAAAATATCGCTTCTGGGGCACCGAAAATCCGCGTATAACTCTCGAAGAGCCATTACACCCGCTCAAAGTTACTGCATGGTGTGTTGTTACATAGGAGGTGTCATCGGGCCATATTTTTTTCGAAAACGCCGAGGGCCAAATGACTACTGTGGACGGCGAGCGCTACAGAGCCATGCTCAACGTCTTTCTCCTTCCTCAATTCGATAAATTGGGACTTGAGGACATGTGGTTCCAACAGGATGGAGTAACTGCGCATACTGCACGAGCCACAACCGAAAATCTACGGGGCTGCATTTCCGGGTCGCCTAATCTCTGGTTTTGGCGATTTGCACTGGCCAGCAAGATCGCCTGATTTAACCGTTCCAGACTTCTTTTGTGAGGTTTTTTGAAGTCACCAGTCTATTAAAAAGCCGCAGATTCTTGAAGCCCACAAAGAGAATATCCGTCGAGAAAGACCTATGGCCGCAAGTTCACGCATGATGATGGAAAATGCCTCAAATCGGGTCCGATTGGTCATCAATTCTGGCGGTGGCCACTTAACCGATATCATTTTCTCGACTTAATGGAAAAAAATTTAAGCTGGGTGACGGGTGAGAATTTTTGCGCCACCTTGTATAACAGTATAATCAGCGAACGTAGCTAGAACAGTCCCCTCTTCTTGGAGTATGTCTCGGGTATGTAGGAGATACAGAAATGGGCCGAGAACACTTCCCTGCGGTACGTCGGCTAAAATCTCTGGAAATTGCGAAAATTATATTCTCGAGATACTTTGTCAGTAAACTCCCATTATAAAAGCTCAGTGGCAAGACTTGCCGTCGCTATTTGAGCCTTCATGCCAAACCTTATCAAAGGCTTGCTAGACATCAAGGGATACCCATTGGCAAATCCTTTTTCAATTACCTCTGTGATTCCAGATCAATAGTTGAATGGTTACTCCTGAATCCAAATTTGTGATTAGGAATTGCGTCAATAATTGGAAGTATACGTCTCAGAATTATCCTCTAAATAATTTTTGATAAAATTGGGTGAATTGAAATCGGTCTATGAAACTTCTTGTTATTCGGAGGTTTTTCTGGTTGTAGGACTAGGATTTTGCATTCATTCGGGATGAATTCTAAGTCGGCTTAGTTAATGCTATCCTAGGCAGCATTTTAAGAACTTCTCCGTTCTAGTATTAAGTGGGGACTAGCTGTCTTTGATTTGAATTTCTTTATTTCAGTTTTGAGTTCCTTTAGGGTTGCATTTGTCATCGCTCTTTCCGATTGACTGATAGGGCGGATGAGTACTTGACCGTCGAAAGACATATAGGCCTCTTCCAGATGGAAGATTTCCGCTTTTTCCTTATTTCCCATTTCACCCATTCGTTGTTATTTTTTCTAATTTGTGGCGCTGATGTTTTAAGTCTTTAAGTACCAAGGCTTCTAAAGCGAATAATTGCATTCCCTTTTTGGTATCAAGTTTCAAAATACATAAAAGGATCGTTCCAGATCATACCTTGAAGAGCAAATTGAAGAAAACAGCGCTGTGTGCTTCCGATTCTCGAGATATGAACACGATGACATGGGGACCACACTGGACTGGCGTACTCTAGGAGGAGGCGAACAAAGGCCATATAGAGGGACCTGGTCACGTATGGGTTGGTGAATTTTTTGGACCACCGTTTTACAAGGCCTAGTGCGGAGTTGGCTTTAAGGGTTATCCCATCCATATGTAAACGAAAGCTGAGCTCGCTATCACACAAAATGCCGAGGTCGCGAAGGCATTGAACGGTGGAGATAGATTGGTTGTGGAGAAAGTAGAGTCGGGGAGGAGATTATGTGAAAAGGTGACATTTGGCGATATTAAGTTCCAAATAATTTTTAAGGCACCAGATCGAAAAACTATCAAGGCCTTGATAGCAGGAAGGAGTCATGAGGTGAGGAAATGATTTTGAAAAATTTGTTATCGTCGGCGTAAAGGGAGACAGGCGAGTGTTTCATCATTCTATCGCTATCATTTATGGTCAATATAAAAAGAAGGGAACCGATATGGCTGCCTTGAGGAACTCCAGAGGTGGCCAAAAATGGAGGCGAGTGGGCTGACCTAAAGCCAACACCGTAAAAACGGTTTTCGAGGTAAGAGGATATCCATAATAAGTGATTTGCATTGGGAGCTTAGGGCTTCATAAAAAATACTTTCGAGGAGTTTGGGTATATGGGAGAGTTTAGCGATTGGACGATAGTTCGTTATTTCGTTCTTTTGTCCTTTTTTGTGGATCGGGGTTATGAAGGAGGTTTTCCAATCCTGAGGAAATTCTCTTTGTGAAAGGGATAGACGAAAGAGATCAGAAAGGGCAAGGGGAAGAGGCGAAGAACATTTTTTAAGAAATATGGCAGGGAGGCCATCTGGACCGGGTGTAAATTCGTTATTGAGTTGGTGTAATTTATATTCGATATAAGAGGGGTCCAAAATGTGAGAGAGAAGTGGGCCAGTAGGTAACGAAAATAGGATGGATCTGATACAAAAGAGTTGTTGGTGAAGGATTGTTTAAAAAAGCTGGCAAATAGGTTGGCAATGGTGAGTGGATCAGTTGATGACTTGTTGTTGAAAGAGAGGGAAGGAGGGTAACCATCGGAGTTTCTTTTGTCGTTAACAAATTGGAAAAAGGACCTAGGGTTGTTTATAGGGTTGACTTACGCATTGCTAAGATAGCGCTAGTAAAGGGAATCGTTAAGTTCGCTGAAATGAAGATAACCGCCAAGATAGTTGGAATACCAGGGAGGACTAGTAGATGATGTTTTAAGGCAGGAAAACGGAACGTAAAGGGAAAACGAATTAAATATTTCTCTATAAAAAAATGGATAAGTCATCATTTATAGTTGAGCTGTGAAAGTTAAAGGGGGATCTGCTAAGATAGTCACAGAATTTGTGAAAGTTTTATGAAATTTTTATGAAAGTGGTAGTTATCAATTGTTGAAAGAGGTAGGGGACAAAGTGAGAGTGGGGAGTTAATTGAATCTGTTGTGAAAATAAGGTTTAATTGCCTGCCTATGTATTTGGATATACCATTGACTTGGCATAGACTTGAGTGTGTCAAGCGATCTAAGAAGAGACATTCCCTAGCTGAGTTGTTATTTGAAGCGATGAAAAATGATTGATCATCTCATGGTCGATTAAAGTCGCCGGAAATAAGGATATCGGCAATACAATCAGACAAGTCAATTAAATGGTCGATCGCCTCGATAGCAAGTTGGTAGGGTTTGATAGATTGAGCTGGTGGGATGTAGCAACATAGGTATAGCGTAAAGGGATTTGGGGCGGAGTGATATTTTTATTGCGCCAAAGTCGACTTTAGAGGATGATGAAATGGTAATGGGAGAAGAGTTAAGGCTATTGGAGATCGCCAGTAGCGCGACTCGATAGGGTGAATCATCATTTGGGCGGGTAGGATCGTCGTCGCGGAAAACATTAAAAGTGGTTCATAGGGTATCCGAAGTGATACGTTCAGTTCTACAATACTTTTTCTTCAATTTCATTCTTGAAAACTTCTTATTTAATGTTTCTGGCAGTTAGTTTTGTTGGTTCTTATTTTTTAATTAGAGTTTCACTCATTGTCAAAATTTCTTTCAGTTTGGAAGGAAGAAATCGATAAGATGGGGAATTTTTGTGGTATCAGTTGGCAAGTACGTCTGTTAGCCCGTTGAATGGAAGTCACAACTGTGCTCCATACCAGCTGCATAGAGCATTCTTCCCTTTGTGAGATGCGTTTTGAGCTCCAGAAAGTGTGTTTTGCATTAAAATTACTGCCAATAATAAAACTAGATGCAAGCGATTTAAATATATTTTTGAAGACACTCTTTTCGAGCGTGTATCTTGATCGGCAGTAAGTGGCTGAAATGGTAAGAAATTGTTATCTTTTTCGTACACGTAAAGATTCGAGCTCTATTTGAAGGTCTTCAGAATATTCTTTCAGAAGGATGATAAGCGTGGTAGTTCCTAAAACTTCTTATGTTTGCACACGATCACCTTTTCATATGGGTTTCAGAGATCAAGCTGTGGAAGACATTCTGTATTTCAATAAATGTATTAATAAATAAATATTATTGTGAATTATTGTAATAGAGAAAAACGATAAAAATTATCACAAACGTCAATGTCAATTCTCGTAAAATGTTTAGCAACATTTGAAACATTTGTAACACGAATATAAACAGCAAGTGAACACAAAATAAAAATCTGTATTTTATAACGTTTCAAAAGGAACATAGTGTTTTATTTAAAATATACGGTTGAACATTTTTTGAGCACGTGTTCCATATTCATGTTCATTTCCGGTCTTAGCTAACTTCTCGAAGATAAGTTTATTTAGTTTGCTTTGCTCCTGAAGTTTCTCAAGTATAATAGTGAAAGTATGAGAAGCAGGATCCGCCGGGCTTGCGGTCCTTGGGTTAAGTACTTTTACGGCTTGGGAATATGTTAGTTTGTCCAGTAACCGCAGCGCGGTGTAAGGCTTAATGGTTTTTCGTCCACTACGTTTTCTTTTATATTCTCGTGACCGTAACCCGATGGCTTTTTTTTAACTATTTTTAATTTTCTCTACTTGTCACTTTTGAGTGCTTATTTTGCGGCTTTAGGCATTTATTTCCTTTTTTTGCAACTCACCGTCCACTTCGCCACCCCGATAGCTGAGTGTTCCCCTTTGCAATTAATACATGTTGAAGAGGTGATTCCCTGCGCATTTCACAACAACGTGACTCTTTCTGGCAATACGTTTGCGTGTGATTCAACCCTCCTTGACAGCGTTTGCACTGAGGGACTAGTTTTAGGTCCTTTCGCAGAGGTTCGATTCTGATAACTATGTTGAGAATCGCTTTTATTTCACAAATTTTTTGAAGATTCTCGGCCTTACCGAAGGTAAGCATGAAATGAGGAAGACTGCGTTTTAGTGTAGTTTCCTTCCCTTTCGAATTTTGTTTCTCTTGCTTTTCAAGTCACTCACGATTTTTGCACGACGGATGAAGCTCTCTAGCTATGACACGTATTGGCCTTTCCGGTTTGTTCTCGTAAGTGTACCACAGCAAAGCGATAGCTGTCATCGTCTCTGACATTGACTTTCCACACGTTGTTGCTACACGATTTGACGGTATAATCTGACCGCAACAATGGGTCGTATCAATAAAAATTGAGTGCTTGCTCAATAAATCTAATACTTGAGAATTACTTGATATTACTTCTTGCTTAGGACCTTTGTTGCTATTACTGAGTATTATCGAGTATTAGAACGGGGACCTGAGCATTACCGAGCACGGTGTCCCCACTTTAATATCCACAAAGAGACATAGCAGTCACAAGATCATCAAACCGTCAACCAAATGGCTCATTTTGCAATTGACGCAGGACAGTACTCCTGTATTGTAGACATAGTGTTCAGATATCGTTGCAGCCAAGATAAGTCTTCACATATCTCAGACAGCACAAGAACCAAGCCATACTGGGTGTAGTTTTTTTTTCAGTTTATATGCATTTTTATTATATTGAATTAATTAATACTTACTAGCTATACAAAAATTAGCTTAATTAATGCTGGCACTCTAAGTTAAACCTAAAACTTAAGCTATGTCTTTCCACGTATCTTACGGTCTAATTTTATTTTTATTTTAACATTTATTAATACTTAAACTAAGAAAATAAATTTTAAGTAAAGACTTAGTGAATGGACATTTTCTAATTTTTTTATAAAAATGCCTACAGACTACCTACGAATAAATCTTAATCTACTTAACCTACCTACATCTAATATATATATATATATACATACATACATAATGTATACATATATAAGAAATATGTAAATATATGTATGTATATATATTTTGTTTTTTTCCCATTTTTTAGTTTTATCTATGCTTTTTTTTGTTTTTATATATATATTTTTTTAAAACTAGCTTAAACGTACTTAAAACTATGTAAGCCGGCCACGACTAATAAAATAGTCAGACGACCGACTTTGCTTCCTATGGAGCTACCTAGTCCTGGACGAATTGGACAACGAAACTCCTCCAGAATTGTTGGTGCTGCCGAACAACATCCTCATGTCGCGACTCCCTACCACCCTACTGAACCGGAGACGCTCCGCATTGCCATGTGCGATGTCTCTATCGTAGTTGAGTCACCTGGCTGCAGTTGTTCGAGCGACGTGGAAGATTAGCGGCACCGCCAGTCTGTCCTGGATCAGACTTTTACTATCTAGATAGAGGAACGCTTCTGGAGGAATAAAGTTGTCAAAGCGAACTCTCTCGTGATACATATAATTGGGGTAGTAAGCCCCGGAGATCAGGTTGTTCGATGGGGTCATTGCTCTTTCAACGTGCTTTCGAGTCAACTTATTGACGAAATTGTCCACTCTTATTAGGTTCGCCCTATTGTACAAGACCTCATTAGGATAGAATCTTATGTACTCAGATTCTGGTGTTCTGTATAAGCGAAAACAAGTCCTAAGACAAGCCTGTAGCAGATCACCTTCACCCTCTCATCGAGTTGGCTGTTGTAAAACAGTCTCCTTGTAAGGGCAAAAGCACCTCTGGCTCTGACCAGAGCAACATCTATATGTTTTTGTAAAATACAGATATTGATCTAGCCAGATCCCAAGATATCTGCTTACACTTCACCCACGTTGTCCGACGATAGAGAACTTTCGCCAATTCTTCCTGGTATCCCTAGAGGCCCCTGACAAAGGCGTCCTAAACAAAATGGTTTACGATTTTGGAAAGTTGATTTTCAACTTCTAGTCGTAGCAATATCGCTTGATTTTGTCGACGTCACGTTGCAAAGTATATTAATGTCCTCAATCTTTAGACCTGACCTGCGTACGCTATGGCATGGTGAAGTGAACCTATCAGACCCCTTGTGTAAATGTTGAATAGGATCGGCGAATTTACCGCACCTTGTTGCAGACCGTTTTCATTGTTAAATGTTCTAGCGGAAGTCACATCACCATTCCTCACTATGAACTGTCTACTGGAGAGCATAAAAAGAATATACAGCAGTGGTTTATTAATGCCCAACCTGTCCAACTTAAAGAAGAGCCCCTCTTACTATACGGTATCGAAGGCCTTTTCCAAGTGTATCAGGCAGGCACCAGTGTACTGGTTTTTGCTTTTGTTCCATTGGATATCAGAAACCAGTTTAGATGCAGCTTGAATGATATCATGCCCAGCCTTGAAACCGAATTAATTATCCGGAACGATATGTTTGTCCTCAACCCACTTACTCAGGACTCTATTGATCACCTTCTCGAAAACCTTGCTGATGTTTGGAAGTAGACTGATCGAGCGGAGATTCGTCGGATTGGAAGTATCTTTACTCCTTTTGGGAATGGGATGTACCACCGCAGTTTTCCAATGCGCTGGATAATGTGCATTATTCATTGCATTATTAAACAGGGTGGTATAAATGTCCACCGCTTCGAGTGGGAGATGTCGAAGCACAATGTTCGGTATTTCATCAGTTCCCACTGATTTCTTACTCCTAAGTGATTCAAAGATCATTTGGAGCTCTTACTTCGAAATGAACGGTGGTAGTACCATTTCATTGGTGATGACATTATTTGCCATATTCTCGTCACTGAACTGGGTGGAACCCGGGCTCTCAAATCGCCAATTCACTATTTCATTTGGAAGGTAGAAATTGTGCACTCGACTTTCCAGGTCGTGGTTGGGGCTCAATCACAAAGAAGTGGTCATCAACGGCTTCATTTGGATCGATGCCAGCTGCTACAAGTATTTGTTTGTTGTCCGTCGTTCGGGCGATTTTAAGACATGGAAGGTCGTTTTGATCTTTCCTCCTAAATATTTTATTTATTTGCGGGAACATATTCGGGTTGCTGGTGTGTACAGCCCGAATTTTGTTGTTCCAATACAAACTTACAGAATTCCTGTAATTTTCCTTTTTTAATGTTTGGAGGTTTTTGATCGACGACTTTAGTGTCATGATCTCCGGGTTATGTCTGTCAGTAAACTGTCTGTGCAAGGTTTTTAGTCTTGACAGCAGTCTACTTTTATGTCGATGCAGTGCGTCAATAGTTGCGGAATAAGTCTTCGTCGTCAGTGTGTTGATACCGAGGTATCGTTTTGTCCCTTGTACGTTTGATTGTCTCGTCCATTAGTCTTAGATACCTGTCATTCTCCTCTTTTGATAGGTTTCTGTTGGACGGTGGGTAAAGAAAATTCGAGGAGAGTGCTCTTGTCAGTTTTCTTAAGAAGTTTGTCCAAAGCACCCTACTATAATTGTAGGAATACCTTTGAACAAACTCTTCCAATTCCGCAGTTTCGTTGGGAACAGTTATTTCGGTGCTGAGACCGCAATGGTCACTGTCATACACGAAAGTGCGTAGACCGTTTGTAGTTTGTTGGTTAGTGCACGTCAGTTGTATTCGTGAGCCGAACAGCAGGAGATCCAAATAGGACCCGTGTCTGGGAAACGACGGACTGTCCGTCGCCTTAAGCCCGAGTCGATACATTATAGCACAATTGAATAGTAGGTTCCCTCTAGTATTTGGTGTACTTTTTCCCAAATCACTATGTTTGGCGTTGAAATCTCTGCCGATAATAAAATAATTGTCTTCAATTTCCAGTCTCAGGAATCGAGTGTCTCGAACTCTGTGATGAATAAGGTAGATTGAGTAGCCTCAGGTGCATAGACAGACACCATGTACAGCCGCTTTCCACTTTGGAGAGGGATATACACGATGCATGCCTCCAGCACCGGGAACCTGCGTACTACACAAAGATCGCAACGCCTCCTCCGCTAATGGAGTTGAGTCGGTTTCTCCGTACTATGTATTTTAAATCTTCTGTGCCTCATTTTGTGTCTTTTGTAAACTTAGTTTCGCTAACCAAAAATACATCAGGGGCTTGGTCTTTAAGCAACTTAAACAGTGCGGCTCTTCGTTCGAACCTAATCAGTGAATTACCATTCACTGCAAGGACCTTCAGGGTTTATTCCGCCATGTACGTGCCCATTACGACTGGAGGTGCGTTAGGCCCGGCAACAGCGCGAATATTTCATCTACCCGCGTAGCCTGTGCCTGTATTTGACCCTGAAGCTGAGCAAGATAGCCAGCATATCAGGTACAGATTCCGGTGCTTTAGGCACTGGGGCCTGAGAAGCTACCTTTGCTTGTTGTTCCGTAGTTCCCCTACCTACCACCATTTGGGCGTAGTTAACTTGGGAGTAACGGCTGGTGTTTGTACCTGCACGAGTGGATGTTTAACTGCCACTTTCAGCTGCCGAGCCAGATTTGCTCTTTTGATGTATTTAAATTTGGGACAGCCCCGATAATTTGCGGTGTGTCCCGTGTTCCTATATAAGGCAAAAGAGAGTTTTTCTCCGACGCTCTGTCCTTACCTAAAGCACATTTCTCTGACTTGTTGTTTTTTCCGCACTACACGCATCGAGGCTGCATTTCGCAGTTCAACGCGGCGTGTCCGAACCTTTGGCAGCGAACACATTGTAAAATGTTTTCGGTCCTCTTTGATTTTTCCCTGTGTACAACCTGGTAGTGTAGGACTTTGATGCTCCTTAGACCATCCAGTTTCCTGTTTTGACTTAGCCGAACCAGGAAGAATGGTAGTTTCTGCTTCTCCCTTTTAGTCCTAGCCGTGACGAATGGCTTGACCCCTAATAATTTGAGCAGCATTATTTGCAGCTTCTCCCCCTTCGGGGTGTAGGAGAAGGACTCCGTTGTCGAATCCTTCAGTAAATTTCTAACTTTATGATAGCGCTCCACTGTGTTACAGTGGATCACATGCCTATCTAATGATAAATTTTTTATAAAAAAGTTGTTGCCTATGGCCGACTTACACAGTTCTATTGTCTCTTTGAGTTCCATTTTGTATGTGTTTATAGGTGGAACCCTTGTTTTAGATGTATTTTGTTGCTGTTGTTGTTGTTGTTGTGGTTGTTGTTGTTGTTGTGGTTGCTGTTGTTGTTTCCGCTGTTGATATTTGCTGGAATCTTCTGCTGCTGCTCTTGTTGTTGTTCTTGTTGTTTGTGTAATGTGTGTTGATTTGTTTTTCGAGCCTGTGTATGTTTAGGCTGCTGTTTTGATTTTTGTTGTTGCTATTGTGTCGTTATGTCTTTTTGTGCTAGTAGTTGTGGCTGTTGAGAATTGAGAAGTTCTCTTAGCAACTCCTTCTCCCTCCTCGCTATTTGTTTAGCTTTAATAGCTAACACTCTTTGCTGGAGGAGCTTTATATTGTTTTTTATTTCCTCTACCTCTTCCTTTTCGTCATCTGACTCAGAGGCCGCCAGAGATGCAAACATGTTATCATCTTCCATACACTGGCCTTCTCCACCATCGGACACATATCGGAAATGACCTTTGAGTGCCTTTTGCCTTGTTTGCTGCTGTGCTGCTGCCCTTGTTAATGTTGTTGGTGCCCCTTTCCTCGCTCCAGCAGGCAGCTTCTCTTTTGATGCTGACAGGGAAGGGCGCTTCATTGGGTCTCCGGAGTAGGCTTCAGCTTCCTCCTCATCTTCATCTTAGGCTCTGGTTGGCTTGAAGCACTTAAAGCATGGCCTGACTTTTCAGCTGGTCCCGCTATTGGCTTAGCGGACCGCTCTCCGGAATGCATTGCGTGATGTTGTTTGCTCACTTTTTATTTTTAAATTAAAAGAAAAGAGAGTGGACTCGAAACCCACGACCTGTGATTTATCATCCGAACACTCCGCTACTGCGCCAATTGGAGTCTAATAGGGCCTACTCAAATGTATTTCTTATTGGTTTTATTACTCACTCGTAAGCCGAAACATGTCTAAACTCCACTGAGGTCTATGAACGACTGATGATATACTGGGAGTAGATTTAACATTAAATAACCACGTTCGCAACAAACCGCCACTTCAACCCTTTGATACGCCCTACACACAACTGACTTGTGTATAGGCAAGCACACATAGGAAAACAATTCGCCTACGAAGCGACACTGCAGAGAAGAACCAGAGCTTGCGATTAAAAGTGAAGGCCAAAGGGAAGAGCATTGGCTTCTCTGGAGGAAAAAGAAAAAATCATGTGAAGCGCGCTGCCGTGAAAATATAGAGATGCTTACTTTTACTTTTAAATTCATTTTTATTGTTTCTCTCAATATTAACTTACTCGTACATACTAAACAAAAATTGTTAAATCTAATTTGACAACAACAGTTACTTATTTTAGCTTACTGGCTCTTACCGTACGCTCTAAACTTAACAATTTCATTCAACTTTTGCCTGTCATTTATAAAATATGTAAAATTTCTAAGAAAAATATTTTTAGAAAAACTGTGGCCTTATTCCACTTAACTTACCTAAGTTACTTAACCTAGCTTATCTGCAATCGGGGTGGGGAGCACACCTAGCCTCTTGCAGCGAGTGGTCACCATCGCAATTGTGATTTTGGGCGCCAGGCATTCGTCAACATCTTGCACAAGCATCACAAGATTTACCCAATGCCATAAACCATCGGTGACTTCTTAGAGGTGACCTCTCTTGTTAACGAACGCGGTCTTTTCACGAGACCCCCCAAACTATCCTTAATCTAACTTACAACTGGGAGGAGTATTTTACCCTAGGAACGTACCGACCTAGGAGAGCGAGCCAACCCTCTCATCTTCTTGAAGCCACCAGAATTCGATGTACTGTTTCTCGGCATCGATCCGATCCCTGTCCGTAATCGCGGGACTAAAACGGAGGAGCTCCTGAGAATGAGTAGATGAGCCGCTTGTCTTTCGCACCGCGGTGGCGGTGGTATATTACCGGGATGCCATCGCTGCTTTGCATTAACCCTTTAGCATCAATATGGGGGAATGCCTATGGTGGGATAAAGCCCGATAGAAATGAGCCCCAAAGGTCAGGCTATAATCGTTGGTCACTGCCCTTGCAACGTGTCTACTAATCACCTTAAATTGTCACATTCCATGTAACTTTCACCCTGGAGACAAGTTGACTGATGTGAAACAACTTTCTTGTCAGGATTAAAGCCTTCTTGGCTCCAGCAAGGCAAGCATCTATATATTTGTCAAAATACAAATACTTCTCGAGCCAGATACCAAGGTATCTCACTACGCTTCTCACCGATAATGGCAGTCCGGGCTGTCCAATGATGGCCAAATTTAGCCAGTTATATCTGGTATCCCCAGAAGCCCATCTCAATGGAGTTCTAAACAAGATTGTTTCTGACTTTTGAAAATCAATTTTCAACTTCCAATCGTCGCAATAAGCCTTAATATGATCGAAGTCACGTTGAAAAAGGGTGTTAATAACTTCGATTTTGGACCTGATCTGTACGCCACTAAATCGTCTGCATACGCTATGGAATGATTGAGGGAACCTACTAGATCACTTGTGTTAATGTTAAACAGTATCGGAGAAATCACAACCCCCTGTTGTAAGCCGTTTTTAATGTCAAAGATCTTGCTCGAAATGACGTTGTTACATTTAACAACGAACTTCTTTCCCATAAGCATGTCGTAAATCATATATAGCAGGGGTTTCGGCATGTCCATCCTGGTCAGCTTATAGAAAAGCCCCTCTAACCATACGGTGTCAAAGGCCTTCTCAAAATCAACGAGGCAGGCACCCGTACACTGGTTCTTGCATTTATTCCATTGTATGTCGGAGACCAGCTTTGACGCAGCATGAATAGTGTCATGCCTCGCCCTAAAACCAAACTGATTTTCCGGAATTATATTATTTTCCTCAACCCACCTTAACAGCGCTCTATTAACCACCTTCTCAAATACCTTGCTAATATTCGGAAGCAAACTAATTGACCGAAGATTAGCAGGGTTAGTTCTAACTTTGTCCCTTTTCGGGATTGGATGTACCACTGCTGTTTTCAAATGCGTCGGATAATATGCATTATTCAGCGCATTGTTAAATAGCGTAGTAAATATATCCACTGCTTCCAAGGGCAGGTGTCTTAATACGACGTTTGGAATACCGTCCACTCCCGACGACTTTTTGTTTTTCAGAGATTCAAAGATGCACGGGAGTTCATCTTTTCGCACGAACAAATGCGAGGAAGCTCGTTCATCGGCGATGATGACGTTTGCCGCGTTTTCTTCATTGAATACGGTGAAACCGTGATTCTCGGATCGCCAATTTTGAAGTTCGTTGCGCAGATAATAGTGATTTACGTAGGCCCTGTTGTCAATGTGGTGATTACAGTGAACTGGATTGTTCACAGTATACATGGCCTCGAAAAAACCTTCCAGCAAATCCACTTTCTCCTGTGGGTCTTCGACCACGAAAAGACCGTCGCCTGAGTCAGCACTCTCTGGACTTATGCCAACGGTCAGTAGTGTTTGTCTGTTTTCTGTTGTTTGTTGTTTGTGGAATTCGGACACACTGAATGTCATTGGGATCTTTCCTCCTGAACAATTTATTTATCTGCGGGAACATATTCGGACTACTGGATTTTATAGCCTGAATCTTATTGCCCCAGTACAGACTTACAGACTTACTGTAATTTGCTTTAACTAATTGTTTTAGGTTTTTGATCAGTGACTTTAGTGCTCTTATTTCCGGGTCGTTTCTGTCAGTGAACTGTCTGTACAGTTGCTTAAGCCTCGAGAGTAGTCTACTTTTGTGTGCGTACAATGCGTTGATTGTTGGAGTTCTGTACTTTTCGATCTTGCTTTCGTTGGAGTATTCTATCCGAGGGATAGACTGCTCCATAGTTCGTTTGACAACGTCTTGCATCGTCAGTAAATTACGGTCGATTTCTTCGTTTGTCAAGTTTCTGTTAGTCGGGGGATCAATTCCACTCAAACGTAAATTACGCTGTAAGATTCTGGAGAAGTACGACCACAGTACCCTACGGTAGTCGTATGAGTACATTTGATCATACTGCTCCAGCTGCGTTTGCTCGTTTGGGATCCGTATTGTGGCGGCAAGTCCGTAGTGATCGTACTATCGTACTCGAACGCTCGCAAACAGTTCCTTGTGTTTCGATCCGTGTTAGTTAGTTCTAGTCTACTGTTTGTTAATGCCAAGTCCAGGAAAGAACCGGCTGACGGGATGGATGGGATATTCGTCGCGTACAGTTCAAGTCTGTACTCAATCATATAGTAGTATAACTGGTTGCCCCTGGGCTTTCGCGGATTATTTCCCCATGCCGCATGTTTAGCGTTAAGATCTCCGGCCAAAAAAAATAATTTTCCTCCGATTGAAGCTGAAGGCGACGATAAAGTATTTCGAGCTCAGTTTTAAATTGAATGAGATTAGGTACTTCAGGTGCATAAAGCGACACCACATACACTCCCCTTGGACTATGAAGAGGAATGCATACGATGCAGGCTTCCAACACCCGGAACCTCATTAAATCCCCGCTATATATGACCCTA
Organism: Volucella zonaria; assembly: GCA_963966105.1. Classification (NCBI taxonomy): domain Eukaryota; kingdom Metazoa; phylum Arthropoda; class Insecta; order Diptera; family Syrphidae; genus Volucella; species Volucella zonaria. Next base: position 109,621,272 of record OZ014531.1, read on the forward strand.
TGGCTCATGCCTTTGCGTAATAAGATACCAACCCCACCCCCTCGTGAGGAATGTGGACGGTCTCTTCTATATATTGGGTCTACAAGTAAGTTTCCAGCGTTTGTCAGAGATGGCGCCACCAGTGGATCCCGGGCAGAAATGTCAGACCCCATGTGTTTTATTTGTAGGTTTTGTATCTGTCAACAACTTTGCAGCGTTATATTTGAGCAGTTCTATCGGTGTCGTACATTTTATCGAGCAAAATCATGGCAAGTTTCCAGCCAAATAAACGTCATTTGGGGGAAGCGCTGCTTTTATTTTTTAATATGAAGAAAAGTGCGGCTGAGGCCTATCGTTTGCTTTCGGAAACTTATGGGGCGGAATATATTGGTGAATCGACGTGACGCGAGTGGTTCAAACGGTCCAAAAGTGGTGATTTTGGAGTTGAAGACAAAGATCGCCCCGGAAAGCCGAAAAGTTTTGAAGACGAGGAATTGGACGCTTTACTGGGTGAGGATCCGTGTCAGATTCAAGAAGAACTTGCTGCATCATTGGGCGTTACGCAACAAGCCATTTCCCTGCGCCTAAAGGCACTGGGATTCATTCAAAAGGTTGGAAACTGGGTGCCGTACGAATTGAAGCCAAGAGACGTCGAACGGCGATTTTGCATGTCCGAAATGTTACTGCAGCGGTATAAAAATAAATCATTTTTGCTTCGTATTGTCACTGGTGATGAGAAATGGATTTATTATGATAATCCTAAACGCAGAAAATCGTATACAAAGCCCGGCGAACCCGCCGAATCGACGCCGAAACGAAATATTCACGTGAATAAGGTCATGCACTGCATATGGTGGGATCAAAAGGGTGTCGAACTGCTTCCGAGTGGTGAAACCATCAAACGACCATTATATCGAACCCAACTAATTTGTTTGAAGCGGGCATTAAAAGAAAAACGGCCAGAATATGAGATCAGGCATGAGTCCGTCATTTTTCATCACGACAGCGCTCGGCCATATGTTACGGTTTCGGTGAAAAACTATTAAGAAAATAGTGGATGAGAAATTCTGCCTCACCCGCCTTATAGTCCAGACTTGGCACCATCTGACTACCACTTGTTTCGTTCGATGCAGAACGCTCTTACGGGAATACGCTTCAGCTCAGTAGAGGAAATCAAAAATTGGCTCGATACGTTCTTGGGCTCGAAAGACGAGAAATTTTTTTGGTTCGGAATTCATAAATTGCCAGAAAGATGGGGGAAAGTTGTAGCTTCCGATGGACGATACTTTGAATAAAGCATTGTAACTATGTTTTCATAATAAAACTTCAAATTTTGGAAAAAAAACGCTGGAAACTTACTTGTAGACCCAATATATTGTAACCACTGTACCCAATTTTGTGATTCTGGTTGAGCTTAGTTTCGCTAACCAAAAGCACATCTGGGCATTCACTTAACAACAGATTTTGTAGGTTGGCCCTTCTCTCGATCCCGATTAGTGAGTTAACGTTTAACGCAAGGATCTTCAGATTAACCTTATTCAACGTAGCAGACATTATATCGGCGTGCCAGACTTGTCAAACAGGGTCGAATAGATGACGTCAATTCGAGCCGCTTGTTCATTTAATTGTTTCTGAAAATGATCAATTTTTCCGTGTAGGGACAGAAGAATCGCTTTCAAACCCAGATCCGCCTCCGGCGCTTTTTTAGCTACCTTTGGCGTATTTTTTGCTGTTATTGTGGCCTTACCCGCTCCAGATACCATTTGGGCAAAGGATACATTGGGTGCCACAAAATTAGAGAAAGCACGACTCTTTTGACGGTTCTCTTCTTCGATGAACTGTTTTCGAGCCTGGACTTTCTTTTTCAGCTCTTGAAACCTAGGACAACCCCTGAAATTGGCAGGATGCCCCGAGTTCCTGCAGAGTACGCAAAAGAGTTGACCCCTATCTACTACTCTATCGTTGCCTAAAGGACATTCTCCATATTTGTGGTCCTTATCGCACTTAACGCATCTAAATTGCATATTGCAATTAGCTGCGGCGTGCCCGAACCTCTGGCAGCAAATACATTGCAGTAAACGATCTGCCCTCTTTAATTTTTCCCAACTTACAGCATGATAGTACAGGAATTTGATTTTTCGCAGACTATCGGTTTTGCTGTTGGGAGTTAATTGCACTAGGAAAAATGGTAATTTACGGTTACCACCCCTTGCCGCTCGTCGTCGCTCTCTAACCTTTTGAGCTCTGCTTCGAGCTCCCCCGTTTTTATTTCTGGATCGATCCCTTTTAACAGCACCGTCTGAAGTTTTTCACCCTTAGGGGTATATGTATAATATTCAGTATCTGCTTTTCCTAGGCCGGTACGTACTTTACGGTATTCCTCCATATTGTTACACATAATAATGTGCTTATTCGCACTTAATCTCTTAACATAAAAATTCTTAGTTACTAACTTACATAACCTAATACTATCATTGATTTCTAAATTACTTACATTTATGGGAGGCACTCTTTCTCTCCCCTTGTTTTCAAGCTGTTGTTTTTGTTGTTGATGTTGTTGTTGCTGTTGCTGTTGCTGCTGCTGCTTTTGCTTCTGTTTTTGCTGCATTGGCATTTCTCTCATAGCTTCCTTATTCTGTTGTTGCAGTTTTTGTTGTTGCCTTTGCTGCCGCAACTTCTCTCTCTTCTCCAGGAGCTCTTTTATAAGCTTGTCAAGCTGAGACTCCTCATCTTCTTCCTCTTCTGCTGAGGTATCAGTATCTGATAATTCTTTAAAGGTATTCCCCTCTCCAATGAAGCGGCACTCGCCCCCTTCAGACTCATAAGAGTACTCCTTTCCCACCGCTTTAATGTCTTCATCTTCTTTGATTTTCTTTGTGGATAATTTCGATGACGACGCCTTGATTTTCCGACACCTTGATTTTCCTACGCCTCTCTTCCACTTTCGTATCATCATCTGATTTGCGCATTGCTGCTGCCTTAGAACTTGTTGTTGCTTGCTTTTGCTGCATTTCACATGCTCTTGTCGTCATTCGATGCGATACCGGTTCCACCTGCGGGACCTCCGACTGACCGGTATCCATCGTTAGTCGGAACTGCTACCAAACTCCCACTTCTTATTATATTTTTAATATTAATAAATTAAAAAAAGTAACCCGTGAATTTTCTACTGGACTTGAGAATCCAGGTCTTCCGCGTACCGAGTCAACTACTGCTCCACTGAGCCACACACAACTACTTGTTAACTGGCTTCTTATTTCGCTGTTTAATTAACTTTTCACTTTTATGCGCACCACCGCAAAGCCGACCGTCCTCTATGCGAGTTAAGAAACGACAGAGTAATAAAACGTGTTTCAAGCACGAGGTTACCTTTCTTGCTTTTCGCTTCTTCTCAAGTTCTCAAAAAAAAAAAAACCTTCCAAACAGGCTTCATCGGTCATTATGATTTTGGATACAAAATCATCCTCTTCTAGCACAATTTTTAACAGAGTATGAGAGGAAGTTAACCTCGCTTGACGGTCAGCAGGCAGCAATTGGTAAATGGTTTGCACTTTATAAGGGAACATCTTTAGATTTTTCACCAAAATTCGACGAAACGAACGTCTGCTGATGCCAAATTGTGTGCATCGTTGTCTCGTCGATGTTTGTGGACTCTCTCAGACATCCTCGGCTCCATCAGTGATATTCTCGGTGGAATGAGCAGGCCACTTCTTGCGACATCTCTAGTGGACCCAGTTAGCATGACACACCCAGTGAAACGCTTAATTGTTCGCGCACATGGTGCAGGACGACGAGTAAACCAACGAAAGAGACCAGAAATTGGTCAAATAAGCAGTAACAATAATTCCGCGTTCTTCAGTTGTCTACATACAACACAAACGTCAAAGCACAATGATAGTTGACGCGATTTGCAAAAATTATGAGATTACTTCTGCCCCACCTTGGACATATGACTCTACGAAAACCGGTCTTTTCCAACCGATAGCATGTATCTGACAGTGGTTGGCAGCCGAAGTTTGTCTTGACTACTATTTCAGTGATGGTTTGAAATTACATTGCATCACCGTTCTTGTCCATCATCTTAATTTAACTTAAGCCTTTCCGCGCATCAAAAGCAACCATACACTTCAACCTTAATTATAATTAGCTACTCCAGACGATTGAAGACATGTAAGTATACCCTCGAATATATGTAGGTATACAAAGATAAGCCATTGTACTCGTATGTCTGCACACAGCTTCTAATAACAGTCAAATCCTTGATGATTGTCTTCCAAGAGGAAGGTCTTTCTTGTTTTTTTGTTTTGTGTGTTTTTTTTTTGGCTTAAGACAAGTTATCCTCTGCTACGTACGTTGCATAAATTTAACGATGATCCAGGTCGTCCTTCTGTTTCAGTAATGGACAACCTTTACATTATATTTAGCTTGTCCTACGTCTACATCTCAAGTCCTTTGTCATTTTTTATTATTCTGCCATTAAGCAAATACCTATGTATACATACATAATTATCCTTCGATAATATTCCTGCATCCCCATTCGGAATTTTTCCCAGAATAAATATAATAAGCTCGATAATGTCCTCATCTCTCACGGCTTGTTGGATGTTTTTTAAAGCTCGATAGAGCACAGTTTGTGCCTTTAAAGCAGAAAAATCTGCGCCATGGAAATATGAATTGGGGTGGTTCCTAGGGTGTGCCATATCCTATTATTTTTTCCTGTAATAGGACTCCTTCTTATTTTCCATTGAGTTTTAGGGGTTGAGGCCCATTGTACGCTTCCAACCTTTTAAGGATCAACGAAGCAAAAATCCTCGGGTGTCAAGGCAGTGGTGCATACGAGGACGTGTATGTGACGCGAGTGCAATGTTAAGTGTACTCATGTAGCATTTTGTTATTTATGAGAAGGAGCTCCTTTTTCTATTTAAACGGGTTCTTGACGGAGGAGAATGTTTAATACATGAGGTTTGATTCTGTAGTAGAAGTTTCAAGGACGAATGAATTTTAAAATTTTATATTTCCAACACTCGAACAATTCAAGAGACGGGTTGGTTGGATTTTATAAAGCCATGGAATAGCCTGAATAAAGATTCGATGAAAAAGGAAGAATTTTACACTTTTGCTATACACTATACAGGATTAAATGGATCTGGCAAATTGCTGGACAAAATTACATTGTGCCTTCCAATTTGTATCTTTTAGCATTCTTGTCATACTCAGTGGTAAAAAAAAAAAAAAAAAAAAAAAACACAGTAAGCCAGAGGGAGTTAATTTCTCCACTAAAGGATAAGCAGATGTGAAATATTTCACATGTCACAGTCGAAATGCTGCAAAATTCAGACGCGATGCCAGCAATAAAGGAAAACTCCATCTGCAGCAGGACCTTCCGTTGACAGACAGACACCTCTGCTCTTTTCCGCTGCAACATTTAATTAATTCCACGAAATAAATTATTATTCTCCAACGTGCCGTGGTATGACTGTTGTCGCTGCCGCTGCAAGCTACTCTTTCGGATCCTTCTGGTCCATGGAGGAAACCCTCATGAAAAACGACCAGCCGGAATTCCAAGGTGAAAAAAGGGAAAAAATAGAATGGCGGCAAACCACCCCCGCAAAGTGAACAAATTGCATTTTTTCCCGCCACCAAATTTGACAGCTGAGTTGAGAGTTATTTACCTTGCGACCAAATACCGTGGCGCGTGCTACTTTTTCAGTGCAGAAATGTTGTTAAGAAAATAACGTTTAATATTTGCTTAACAGGTTTTGTTTTTTGTTCTACCTCCGGTCTCTTATTTGTGCCACTGAGGGCGGGCAGAGCAAAGTTCCATCCGGTGCGCTGGGTTAAGAGCAGCGCGTATATGCACTATAGTTTTTGTCCGATGGCAATTTTTGGTAATTGGTTATGTAAATTGAGACGGCGGTTTGTTACTGGGAACACATGCAAAAAGTGCAAATGAAAGTTGGATGAGTAAATGATATGATAAACAAAACGGATACAAGGATCATGAATACGAAGAAAACACTGACGAGTGGTGATCTTCGTTAAAAAAAAAAACGATGGCATTAATCTTAGGATGGCCAGATAAGAACTATAGGAAAAAAAAATTAAATAAACCAACAACGGTGTAAGACATAAAATTGAATCCAGCTTGATTTTGAAGCGACATTCATGCCATTATGTATGGAATAGCACAACATTCAAATCGCCGCCTCGGCTTCGCTGACAGTGCTTCAAGCGGTCGCTCCAATTTTTGATGACTCAGTTAAATATGTGAGCCATTATTCCGGCAATAGCTTGTCGAATGTTGGCCTCGAGCTCGTCCAAAGTGGTTGGCTTATTTGTGTATACTAAGGGCTTGACGTATCTCCTGAAAAAATTATCGGTTGGGATCAAATCGCACGACCGGGGCGTTGCGTCGCTTGTAAGGCATGTAGCGCCATCTTGTTGGAACCACCACGATGTTGTCGAGCTTTGACTACAGAAAGTCGGTTAACATCGCTATACCTATACCTGAGAACATTGACGGTAATGCTGTTCCCAACGATGAAGCCATATCACAAACCGCACCAAACAGTCCATCTTTGTGGATGCATTGATGCTTGGCCGAACGCTCCAATAATAGCAATTTTACTGGTTGCCATAGCCGCTGGGCCAAAAATGGGCCTCGTCCGAGAAGATGCTTTTTTGATCAAAATCCGGATATCCGGCCAACATTTCCAGCGTCCAATTAGGAAATTCACGGCGTTGTCCATAGTCGTCCGGCTTCAATTCCTGCCTCAGCACAATCTTATACGTATATAGGCCCAAATCTAACCCCAAAATATCCCGGGTTGACCCTCTGGCCCAATTTTGCTGATTGGCGCCGAATCGGAATTTCTGGATCTCCTTCGATACTGGCCTCTCTGTCTGGTTGGTGACTTAAGATCCAAAAGAGTGTGCTCACGCTTTTTTTTTATAATTTGAAGGATTGAAAGAGAGTTACCGATGAACGTTAATATTAAATGTTTGAAACTTGTAATGACTAGGAAATAAAGAGCTAGGCAGGGCATTCCATAAACGAGTTATACGACTTAAGAATAAATCATGATTAATAGAGTACGTCCGAAAGTGGGCTTGGGGGATACCAATGAGCATTCATAGCGAGACGAGTGTTACGGATAGAAGTTTGAGGGAGCGGAATGCTACTGGCAATTTCGGTGGAGCACTGGCGGTGAAAATAGCTATACATCAGAGTGAGACAGGAGACGTTACGTCGGTGTTCGAGGGTGTCGAATGACTGTGTAGTATTGACATCACCAAGCTCATAGGTGATTTTGGATCCTATCTAGCTAGTGCAAAGACATCTTAGGGGCACTTGACCCGATGTGGGCATTGTACTCCAGTTTTGGGTGAATAGACGCCTCATATATTGAGACCTGGTTAAAGGCGGTGAAATATTTCTTACATCGCTTATTTTTGGCGGCATCGAATATGTGGTCGTTCCAACGTAAATTGTCATTGACACAAATATCGAGAATGGAAAGTTTTTCGGTTTCGACGATTCAAGTGCCATTCATGGATAATGGCTGGGTATTTCAATTTCGTAATAATGACAGCAGAAAGCAGACAGCATTGAGTTGTGGAAGCATTAAATTCCACTCTGTTGATAGTTTCCCAATTGGTTATGCTGTTAATATCGGAATTTAATGACCTTAACATACTATGCCGTTCCGGTTCTACAGCCGAATAGCAAGGGCGTGAGTCCGGGAACGAATATGAAAAGCAGACGAGAGATCGTTGATGAAAATTGAAAAGAGTGTTGAAGACAGAACGGAGCTGTGGGGCTCAATAGCATTTATTTTGTGAATATCGGACTTGAAACCATCCAAGACAACTAGAATTGAACGTTCCGAAAGGTAATTTCTAATCCACTGAAGAAGAGAGTCGTTGATCCCAAAAGCACGCATTTTTGACAAAAGATCCTGATGCCAAACTCTGTCAAATGCCTTAGAAATATCAAGTGCAACTATCTTACTTTCGCTAGATTGATGTACGACTTGGTTCCACTTTTCGGTGAGACATGCCATCAAATCTCCAGTGGTCGTGTTGCAACGAAAACCGTACTGCCGGTAATTCAGAAATTTTCGTAATTCGACATATTTCATAAGTTGACGGTATATCAGCGTTCCCGTGAACTTAGAAAGAAGGGACGTAAGCGCAATGGGTCTGTAGGAGAATAAAGAGGAGGATTCACCTAGGGACGGGCTGGACAAATGCTGTTTTCCATCAGCTCGGAAAAAGTCCTAAAGAGTGGGATTGATGAAAAAGCTTACGCGGTGGTTTTGCCAGCGATGTTCTTCCTCTTCAGAAGTAGTGGAGATATACCATCTAGACCAGCGGATTGGTGAATGTCAAGATCTTTAAGAACTCTTGCAACTACGCGAGTGCGAAAGTGGATTTGTCCCATTGAAGATTCGACGCACTCAAGTGTAGGCGGAGACAGAGCACAATCTGGGAGTGTTGCGATAGCCGCAAAGTATGCAGCAAGTAGATTGACCTTAGCAAAGAGCTGACACCTCGAATGTCATTGTAAATGAGCGTTGGAATGGAGGATGAGGCAGAATTTTTAATGTTTTAAACGAACGATCAAAAATGTTTACTATCTTGGGGCATTGCAGTATTTTTTGCCTGAGTTTTTGATCGTGTTGGAATTTTACACGCTTGAGCAAGACGTTGCAGTCATTTCTGGCTCGCTTGAACTTTTTTCGGTTTTCCTCTGTTGGGCTGGTCTTGAAAGACCGAAAAAACATTTCTCTAACTCTGACAGGATCTTTACAGCTGGAGTTGTACCATGCCTTTTCTTTTCGTTTGACACTCTTCATCCGATTGGGATAAAGGATCTATTCCAAGGAGAATGGTGTCTGTGATCATATCAGCAGCGGCATCCACGTCGTTATCGAGGAAACACAACGGCTTTCTTGTGTTGCCATTGGAGCATTGTATTGCCATTCTTTTAGGAATCGTTTCTCTAACTGTGTGGTCGGTGTACGAGAAATTAGCTGATATGACACAATGGTCCGACGATCCTAGAGAGAAGAGCACATCAACGGAGTACTTGAGAAGTTAAAAACAAGTCCAGGGTGTTGGCGGTATGACTATCAACGTCTGGTGTTCGTGTGGGCTCATTTACAAGGTGGGTCAAGTTATTTTCCGCTGCGATAATCTCAACACACCGTCCTTCGGGTGTTGTCTGTCCAGAATGTGTAAATTAAAATCGCCCGTAATCACGATTTTAGTATGAGGATACAGGGATACAATTCTATAGAGTCAGACAGCCCATCAAACTCATTAAAAGTCGAGCTGCTGTCCAGTTTGGGGCTTCTGTAAATAAAGCAGTAGTGGATAATTTGCTTACGTAGATGGAATTCTAACCACAGAAAATAGAATTCCGGATTGGAACAGGCACTGCATTGTGGTGGAATTAGGTAAGCTGCATCACTACGCACGTAAATGGCGAGACCACGGTGAGAGAAGAGTAGTGACACCAGTTCGCAGCCAGGTAGCATCAGATCAGAGTGATCTGAGAGGTATGGGCGGGAATCTACATACGTGTGATTCACTATGTGCCAAAATAACTGATCTGTACTTACAGCCGTGAACGTATGCAGGAAAGTGGTTATTTTTAAGCCCGCGAATATTGGCTATATTCACTCCAAAAAAAGTCAATCACAAAAGTCAAAAACACAAACACCGACGATACTACATATGATCTAACTTTTCCACGGTAAGACGAATTGCCTGCACACTGACCGACCTCACGACGAAATTCGAGTTGGGTATTTACAACTGAGGCGGAGTGTCGATAATATTTTTTTAATAATTTCGGCACGCTCGGCAAGTGCAAAACGATGCATGATGAAATGGCAAAACTTACTGAACACTGTGACAGCTCCTGATACATAACAATTGGAAAAACTATCATCGCTATCTGGTCCCTCGGAATTAGGGTCTTTAGGCAGCCCGGAAACTGGGTTAATAACTTATAGTAACAAATGTTACATCTGAGAACGCATTCCAGGTGTCTTTGATGACTACGTACTTTTATACTACAACAACTGCGATTTGGTTTTTTGCGTATTTCAACAGCAAGTCGAGTGCTGTATAAGAATAGTGAAAGATTTGCGGTGACACTCTTCAACTTCCTTAAGGACGAGTATCGATGAATGGGCTCCCAAATATGTGGTACTTGCTGTGCACTTGTTGTTGAGGCTATGTAGATTCTTGATGAGATTCGGTAGAACACCACGCGTGGCACAGTCAGCTAGGTGTTCTGTAGATGGAACATAAGACCAGTATTCTGCGGGTATAGTATGTTGGATCTTTGGTACGCGATTGGCCACAAGCGTACACCATTTACCAGGATGTTGTCGTATCCTCGCGAGTGCTACACTCGAGTCAGCCCATCCATATACGTTTCGGATGTGCGTTTCCAAAGTAGGACGTATATGTTTGATCAGTAACGACAAAGTCGTTAACTTCAATGGCGCGACCGTTAGAAGATGGGCAGATATTTTGCCGTCGGGAGAAGCTTTGCGGATATATATACGGTAGTGGCGTTTGCAGTTTGTGGTGCGTCGGCGAAGCCATATAGATCTGCTATGGCTATAGGGATCCCGATACTGACCCACCTCGGCACTTTGATTGCATCGAGGCTCGCGATATGGTTCCTTTAGGGAGACCATTGACGTTTAACAACGTCGGCACAACTTCATCCCAGTCCACCTTAGGCTTCCACAAACGTTGGATTAGCATCATATGTATGATTAAACTTGGAGAGAGCACCCCCAGTGGATCAAACAACTTTGATGCATCTAAAGGAAATGAGGGTTTACTTAGTAAGGTTTGTGGTGTGTAATTCATGGACCTGAATAGTGAATGCTATGCTATCGGAAGAAGGCTCCCACAGGAGTCACAGCGTTCTTACGTTATTTGATTCTGACAAATCCAAAGGCTGCAGGATTTCTCATTGGTCTTCTGGAAAATCATTGATGACGAGTGGAGAGTTCGTTGACTAATTGTGAAGACAGAAACCACCTCGATACAAGCTTGAATCCGGCACCGATCAGCTTCCTCAAAACAACCAGTTAACAGGTCGTCCATATAGATATGAGGCAGGATAGCTTCTGTTGCTGCGGTTTATTGAACACACTTTACTGCGAGACGAGAAGACGAGGCAACTCCGTAAGTGACAGTTAAAATTCTGCAGTCCTCGATGTCATCGTGGGGAAACTCACGCCATACAATTCGTTGGTAATCTACGTGTCATTCGTTGATTCGAATTTGGCGATACATCTTAGCTACGTTGGCGTTCATGGCGAAACGGTGGGTTCATAATCGTATCAGTGCTGGGAAAAGGTCTGCTTGAAGCTAGAACGAATCATTTGAGCATGGCGTTAGCCGCCAACCGAAAAAATAAGAGATCGAATTAAAAAGAAGTAGTTGTTATAGTATAACGTATATGTAATAGTATCTAACAGATAATTTAAGAGTTAATCAGAAACTTTCGTTCATTATGTGGGAACGGTATTTCTTTGCAGTTTTAACGTAGCTGACTACAGTTAGCTAGCTGTCACCGCGTTTAAATTGATTTTTAATTCATCCATAGTTAGACTAGTTTTGCCTCAGTGGGCGCGTCTAATAGCAGGTTCCGATAAAATGTATCACGTCCACTGCTGTATGTCGGTTGCACAGTGTACCTTCAGTGGAATGGTCGCTTCGATGGGGCATATATGTAGTTTAAGTATAAAAGCTCTCCTCTCGCTTTGAAAATTGTGGAAATAGTATCAATACTGTTGTTGTTATGAAAATAATTCGATATTGGTTTTTGGATTCACTTTGCCTTGCTCGTTCATGGAAAAGTTCAAATTTTGTTTCCTTGATAATATTCCATAGGGTTTCCAAGGGTTTCTCTCATGTTTCAGGGTTGTCACTGTCTAGTTGCACGTTATGTTCCAACCACAATATTGACCACTCGCCAAAGAATTGAAATTTGCGTTGCACGATATACCACTATTTTAGGAAGTCTTTGCGAGTGGTATTGAATTATCTTTCTGAAGTAGCTAAAGTGAAGTTTTACAGTATACAAGTAGGGAGGAGGAAGTCCAGTTTTCTGGTAAACGAAAAATTTTATTTAGGAAGTATCTTAACAATTTTTCATCATACTGGAAAAATCCCCAGACTTGTGCAGCATGACACATTATGGTTCTTACTACCGCTTCAAACAGTTTGTACTCTACACTTGTTATGACGTTATTTTTGCCAGTCCTTTCCAGTTGCAGTTGGTGGCTATTTAAGCATCATTTAGTTTGGATCTGAAGATCACTCTTAGATACTTGTACTCTTTGATCTTTTCTACTTCCTCACCCAGGTCCATTTTTCATCACTAGCGTATCTACCGGACCTGTAAAGATCTCTTTTGATCATCTTGAACACAACTTCTTGGCACAAGTGACTTTATTGAAAAATTTAATTGACTTAAATACTAAATTCTAAACTTAAATTGTGGAAATGGGACCGGAATTTGGCATAGGAGTTAGCATGGGAATCATATACTAGGTCTGCTGTTACGCACCTGTCTGGAATTGGCGTGTGTCATATTCGCTGATTCGGCGGAATAGAGTGTGGGCTGACAGGAATACTATGATGTGCGGGAAAAAGTATTGGGAATATTGGATTATACTTTATTACAGTAGGGCAGAAAAGAAAATGAATTATTTATACAATGTGTTAAACAAGAAAAAACTTAAATCTGTCTTAAAGTACGTCTGGTGCTTTAAACATCCTCCCCGACCTTGAGATCCTGGAACTCAAATACTTCTTCTTGGTGTGGGCGTGGTTTTTTCATATTTTTTCCTTTTCTGAAAAGCAGGACGATAATAATTATTACAGTAGCCGTGAGTGACAGGTACCCAATTGAATATTGATGAACATCATGACGCGTTATTGGGTTCGGCAACACTTGGTGCGTTTGAAAGTATTTAATGCCTTTCTTCAGTAACGTCAGGTCATCATCTCCGCGAATGAGGAAGTCATCAATAGGCAGTGGCTCCTGTGAGGAACTTGGTGACGGATGTTTAAGAAGCTGGCTTAAATTGAAGGCTGGTATAAATGGTAGAGCTGATTCCGACACGGAGAAACTATGAGCATTAATCGTCATTGTCGGCTGTTTAATGACGCAGTTCTGGGCTAGTTTTAAAATTCCGACACCTGTAAGCTTAGTTGTTTGCATCCTTGATCCACAAACAATTGAGAAAACTTCTTCTTGTTGAAAGGCAAATATCCATTGATTCGGGTTATGAAGTTGGATCCACATTTTTCCCGGATTGGTTCCTTCAAGGATGCAGTAAGGTGGTTAATCCTTTTTATGATTTAGTAGATGGACTTCACATTGATTTTCTGTTGAATGAGTATTGAAAATCGGGTGTAGCTGTTAGCACAAATACTTCCGGTCATCGATTTCTAGGCATTGTTGATATTCGTCTGTGGATAATGGAAAGTATTGATCTCGGTATGGGCTTATCGCAAGATATGATGTTGAAGGCTGGATGAACATAAAAGAACCATTATAATAAACCGGTATTGGCATCTACGTGGGACTCATGAAAAAGTGCTAAAAGTTTTTCACGAAATATTTATGGGACGACTACCGGATAGATGTACCATAAACAGCCTTGTTTAAGCTCTAATGACAGCCTACAGCTAAAATAAGGCCCTAGCAGCTTATCTGCTTTTGCTGTTACTGATCATTAGTCGTTTTTTACAAACTCTGATACTAGTTTTAATAATTGATCTTTGTTAGTAAACTCAGCGATTTGATGAATTGAGAGGGGGATCCTCTCTTCATAGTTGAAAAAATGTATGTTTAAATTATCAACACCAGTTGTACAATCTTGTGGCAACCGTGATAACGCATCCACATTCTTTTTCTTAGACCCTGGTTGGTACTTAATTTGACAATTATAATTCAACATAAACAAAATCCACGTTAGACAACGCCTTTTGATCTCCTAGGAGCTGTTCCAGTGGCTGATGGTCAATATACATACAAATTTATGGAATTTTTTAAGGGCAAAAACCACGGCTAACGCTTCCTTGTGCATATGGGAATAGTTCTTCTCCGCACTACTTAATGTAGAAGATACCATGTTATTTTGTCCTTCGCCCACAACACTTAGGATCGCACTTACCCCATAAGGAGATGCATCGCATGCTGTGATAATGGGTTTCGTGGGATCAAAATGTACCAATAAATAATTTTTCGACAATATGTCCTTGCATTCAACAAACGCCTGTGCACAACTTCGATCCCAGTCTCATTTTTCGTTTTTGCGAAGTCATCTGTAATAAGTGCTAACATGGTGGAACTATTTGGAAGAAATTTTGAATAATAGTTTATCAACCGTAAGAAACTTTGCAACTGTTCAACATTTCTTGGATCTGGTGCCGACAAGATAGCTTCAAACTTAGATTTGGTAGGCATAATACTCTCGGGAGTAATTGTGTGACCGAAGTAGTCTAGAACATTTACTAAAAGTTTAAACTTTTCCCATTTGATACTCAAAGTATGGTGAAAAGTTTCTCTTTACACTCTTCACGACTAATACCTGCTACCAATATATCGTCTAGGTAAACCGCGACGCCATTTAACCCATGCAGAATTTGGTCCATAATTTTTTGGAGGATCATTGGGGCTGTAGCCACGCCAAATGGTAATAGGCAAAATTGGAACAAGCCATGCATATACGGTTAAAAATGACAACTAGAGATATGGTCCACTTAAACCAGTGAGCAAAAACAAGTGTTACTTCTCATGCTAGTGAGAACTTTGAACCAAAAGTTCTGGGATGACGCTCCCATTGTTCCGATTTTAGTTCTGTTTATTTTTGCTAAGTTGGTAAATCTGTTGTTGACATTTCCTCTAAATCTTAGCGTCATAGAATTACATTTGCAAAAGTTACGTAGACAAGAGTACATCTATCACTGTGTTTGTTGGCGATTTTTTACAATTTTAGAAATGGATTTAAATTTGCAACAACGAACTTGTATTAAATTTTGCGGATTAAATGGTACCCGAACGTTGGAAATGTTGGAAAAGTGTTTCGGCAACGATTCTTTAAAGAAAACGGTCGTTTACCAGTGGCAGGAGCGGTTCAAAAGTGGTCATCAGTCAATCGAACGCAGTGACAGACCATCGACATCGAAAATCGACGAAAACATTGATGAAGTACAAGAAATGTTGGTCAATAACCGCGAATTAACCATCAGAGAGATAGCGGAGGACTTCAACATTGCCCATGGAACCGTCCAAGATATTTTGGTTAATGATTTGGATTTCCATCATGTAGCAGCAAAGTTGGTGCCAAAAGACCTCAATTTCATGCAAAAAAGAGACCGTGTTGACGTCGCAAACGGCAAAAGAGATGATTTGCGATCCCACATTCATCAAAAGGATCATTACTGGAGACGAGACGTGGGTGGGTTTATCAGTACGACACGCAATCCAGACACCTGGCAAGTGAATGGCGTTCACCAAATGAGCCGAGGCTAAAAAAACCACGTCGTTTTCAGTCAAAAAAGAAGGCAATGTTCACGGTTTTCATGGATTACAACGGTGTACTTAGTGCATCATGAATTTTTGCCAGAAGGCCAGACAGTAAACAAAGAGTATTACGAGTATGTGGGCATTATGAGATGTTTGCGTGAAGCAATTCGCCGAAAGAGACCAGAATTGTGGGCAGAAAACTCATGGACTTTGCACCATGATAACGCACCGTCGCACAGTGCCATCATTATTTGTAATTTTTTGACGAAAAATGCAACAAATACCATCAAACAGCCATCGAATTCAGCTGATTTGGCTCCCTGTGACTTCTTTCTGTTTAATCGAGTTAAAAAACCAGTACAGGGAACGCGTTTCAGCAATCAGCAGCCGAGAGGAAGTAATGGAAAAATTGCAGGATGCAGCACTGATGCATATACCGAAAACCGAATATAAAAAATGTTTCGAGGATTGGATCCAGCGCTGGCATAAATTTGTTGCAGTCGATGTGGATTACTTTGAAGGGGTCAATATAGATTTAGATGAATAAACTTGTATTTTAAATTTTCTGAATAAATTTCGGAAAATTTTTCATCAATGTGGTATGTAGGAGACGTGAAGAGCCGAAGTATCCCTGTGTTAACCGACAGCTTACCTTCGCTTAAGGCTACACTGATCTCTCTCACTACCATGGAAAGTCGGAAAGATTAATTCACTGAATGTTGCCTAAGGTCACAATGGGATCAGGAGAAATGGGATTGCTGATAAACTTGATAGGCAATGCATCCATGCAAAGCTGGGACTCTTATGTTTATAACTAATTACAATAGATGCACCCGGACACCTTTTTAAAGTGCGTGGATCTTTGCGTTGGGACACATAATCTGTAGAGCTGCATAGAAGTGAAAAAAACACATACATACAATAAGTAGCTCTTTCTTGAACCAGTAACCACTTTATGCATATCAATAGCAAGGATTCTTTTAAGAAATGTACCACGTTCGTATACGAGTACTGTAAACGGTCCCAAATCCTTTTTATACATTCACAGAATTTTAAATCGATCTGGTTAAATCACCTTTCTATGAATTTAGAAGCAGAGCATAATATGGAGCTGATTAGAATCCACTGGAGAAGGGAAATGCACGAGAGAGAATTAAAGAAGCGCCTATCAATGCGTGTCTCATTACGTACTCCCAGCGTCGATTCATCAGGCGCGAATCATGCACAACACAACAGCTCGATCCATTGGTATTCACAAAAAAGCACAACCTCTCAATCGATGACATAACTTGTAATACGTCACGTAAACTATCCATTTGGAACAGTTGCAAAAATGGTCTTCTATTCCCAACTTCCAGGGGCCAAATCGTTCGCATTAACAAATTATAATGCGAGCAACCATTTTCCGGATTAGTGATTGCATAAAAACTTTTCCCCCAAACAGTAAATCTCGCTTAATTCTTTGGAAGATGTCCCACCCACATAACAACAAGTTCATGGCATTTCCATCCATCGTCAAAGTAGGACATCCATATAAATACGAAATCGTAAAGTATCTGCTAGCATAGCCACAAAATATTGCTTCCATTTAGATTGTTTTATTTATCTTCATCTCTTTTGTCGTATAATTAATGAGTCAAGATTGAAGGTCGCCTGAGAATGGCACGTAATTCTACGATATTGCCTCGCGTCGAAAACTTTTTCCTTATTCGGTATCCCTTGGATGGCAAACGGATGCTAGCAATATGTAAAGAAATGTTTTGAAAATTATTTCAAAATTTAACAGAGTATCCGAGTTGAATTCGATTTCAAACACGAGCGGATGTACTTATATTGTCGTTCGGTATCGGTATCGCAAGGCCTTGCTTGTTGCACGTATGTCACATTCTTTGTTTTGTAGGTGTGCCTCCATAAAAAATAAGAGACGAATTACCCCTGAAATACTCGCACATACACATTGAGATGAAAGTGTCTATATAATTTTTATTACCCCACATACCTACATCATACATTTCGAACAGACAATTTACCTACTTATTGAGAGACACGTGACAAATAAGAGTAATGAGCCGTAAAAAAATATGTAAATTTAAGAAATTTTGGCAAAATTTTGTATCTTATGGATGAAAAGACAAAACACGCGAATAGATTTGTAGGAGAGTTTACGACTATGAGAAACAAAGTGCGGGATGATAGTAAATTTAACGTGGATCGTATACCGCAACTGTTGGCAAGACACTTACAGGGTTGCACCAAGGCCGTGTTTGAGATGCGACATAAAAACGTGAGCTGAATGAACGATGGAATTACTATCAGGGACTGTATATCCTTTCATGGATATGAAATGCTTTATGGTAAGCAGATTCATTGTCGAGTTATATCGTATCATCACCTAATAGGGGTGACAGCTGCAGAAGTATTTTTTAGTGAACTACAGGTACGAGTATACAATGAATCTCACTGCGGCGTGTGTAGAGTTGAATATCTCCATCTGCGACAACACATCCATGCGAACTTGACCACATATTTATGAACGAGAACAGGCGACGAACTGAGTAAAAGATGTGTCCCAAAGCCCAGTAAACATTGTAAGGAGTGTCAGTTGATGGACAAAGTCATTTCCCATCGGTTGAAGGAGAATGTCTTTGTCTACCTCGATGATCTCTTGGCTTGTTATCCAGATTTCGAATCCCATGCCAAATTACTATCCGAGGTGGCCAGGTGTTTGAGGCAAGCTGGATTGACGATCAACGTCGAAAAAAGTGAATTTTGCTATCGCGAAATAAAGTATCTGGCAATCTTAAGACAGACCCTGACAAGGTGTCGCCGGTAGAGAAATTTCCAGTACCCAAGACTCCTAAGTAACTCTGTCGGTTTCCAGGGATGACAGGGTGGTATAGGCGGACAAAATTTTACTTTGACAGAAGACGCGCTGAACGCGTTTGACAAGCTTAAGGCTTTAAGAGACGCTTCTACATACAGTGCGACGCTTCGACGACTGGAGTGGGTAGTGTGCTATTCCAGGTGGACGCAGAGGAAAACGAACGACCGATAGCATTCATGTCTTAGAAGCTAAATTCTGCTCAACGGTATTATAGCGTCACAGAGCTTGAATGCTATGCGGCCGTCTTGTCTGTGAAGAAGTTTAGGGCCTATGTTGAGAGCTTACCCTTTACTATTATAACCAATCACGCTAGTCTGAAGTGGTTGATGACACAGAAGGATCTGTCTGGTCACTTGGCTAAGTGGAGCCTGAAACTTCAGGGCTTCGACTTCGAGATCGAACATAGAAAGGGTACCCTAAACGTAGTGCCCGATATTCTCTCATGCGCCCACCTGGAAGAGATCAGTACCCAATCCGGTATTCTGCAGGTTGATCTCAACTCCCCATATTTTTCGCCAAAGGAATATGAGGAGTTGAAGGAAATCGTAACAGAAAATAAGGACCGTCTTCCCGACACATGCGTCTCAGACGGATTTGTGTATAAGCGAACTGACATATGAACAGGAGACCCGGTGCAAGACGACTTATCCTGGAAACTCTGGATTCCGAAGGAGTTGCGTGAGAGCTTGGGGGCTGCAGCACATGTTGCACAGGCCGCTGGACATGGCGGGATTCACAAGACTCTGGCTCGCCTGAGGCAGATATACTTCTGGCCTAGTATGGCATCTGATGTCCAGAATCTCGTCAAGTCCTGTGAGGTCTACAAGTGCTGCAAGCCACTCAACACGGTATCTAGACCGCCGATGAGATAACAAGTCCTTACGGAGCGACCTTTCCAGCGGCTTTATATTGACTTCGTAGGACCCTATCAGTGGACTAAGAACGGAAATACCCACATTTTCACCGTGTTAGACCATTTTTGAAACCAGTAAGGAAGGCAACAGCAGTACAGGTAGTAAGGTATTTAGGAGTAGGCGTATTTCATATGTTTGGTGTGCCCGAGTATGTGCATTCGGATAATGGCAAAAAATTCGTCTCCGAGTTGTTTACTAGTTTTCTAGAAAAATATAGCATCAAACATGTTCGAACTGCACTCTACTCTCCTCAAGCTAATGCGTCAGAAAGGGTCAACTGGTCTGTATTGGCCGAAATACGGTCTTACATACAGGATGACCAGAAGAACTGGGACCTCCATGTGAGCGACGCGGCATTTTCTTTGAGGAGCGTGTTGCACGATTCGACCAGGTTTGAGCCGTATTACGTCATCTTCGGGACACATATGATTCAACACGTCAAATCATATGAAATATTAAGGAAACTAGACGTAGTGAAATATCTGAACACTGAGGTATTAGAAAAGAATGACAAATTAGAGCTTATAAGAAGGAAAATTTTTGACAATCCAAGGCTAGCACATGACCAGGCGGCGCGATCGTGTAATACTAGGAGTAAGGATATAAAATATAAAGTAGGACAAATAGTATATAGACCCAACTTTAAACAAAGTAGTTTAGCTGACAGATACAATGCCAAATTAGGACCCAAATTTTTTAAAATCTATGATACTAAGGATGTTAGAGTTAAGTTATTTTTTTCTTCTTACTTTGAATTTTATTTTTTTTATTTTTGTTGTGGGCGAACAAAAACAACAAAAAATTTGTATAGTTTTAAAATTGCGAAGATTCTTCGAAGTGCTGGCGCCAGAACTATGAGGGGTTTGAAAAGTCCGGTAAGTCGTACATACTACCTTGATCAAAAGTTCCCGGAATGTATTCAGTGAATTGGAAATACAAGTTTATTCATCTAAATCTATATTGTCCCCTTCAGAGTAATCTCCATCGACTGCAACACACTTATGCCAGCGCTTGATCCAATCCTCGAAACATTTTTTATATTCGGTTTTCGATATGTCCTCGAGTCCACGAGTTTTCTGCCCACAATTCTGGTCTCTTTCGGCGAAGTGCTTCACGCAAACGTCTCATAACGCCCAAATACTCGTAATACTCTTTGTTTACTGTCTGGCCTTCTGGCAAAAATTCATGATGCACTACACCGTTATAATCCATGAAAACCGTGGGCATTGCATTCTTTTTTGACTGAAAATGACGTGGTTTTTTTGGTCTCGGCTCATAAACCCACGGCCACGTCTCGTCTCCAGTTATGCTCCTTTTGATGAATGTGGGATCGGATTCAGCCTCGCAAATCATCTCTTTTGTCGTTTGCGACGTCAACACGGTCTCTTTTTTGCATGAAATTGAGGTCTTTTGGCACCAACTTTGCTGCTACACGATGGAAATGCAAATCATTAACCAAATTATCTTGGACGGATCCATGGACAATGTTGAAGTCCTCCGCTATCTCTCTGATGGTTAATTTGCGGTTATTGACCAACATTTCTTGTACTTCATCAATGTTTTCGTCGGTTTTCGATGTCGATGGTCTGCCACTGCGTTCACCATCTTCGATTAACTCACGACCACTTTTGAACCGCTCGTGCCACTGGTATACGACCATTTTTTTTACAGAATCGTTGCCCAAAACACTTTTCCAACATTTCCAATGTTCGCGCACCATTAAATCCGTTTTTTACGCAAAATTGAATACAAGCTCGTTGTTGCAAATTTAAATCCATTTCTAAAATTGTAAAAAATCGCCAACACACACAAAGATAAATGTACTCTTGGCTGCATAACTTTTACAAATGTCAAGCTATGACGCTAAGATTTAGAGGGAATGTCAACAACAGATTTACCAACTTAATAAAAAAAAAAAACAAAACTAAAATCGGGACAGTGGGAGCGCCACACAGTAGTGTGGTGCGGGAACTTTTTGATCAAGGTGGTATGTCTCATATATGTATGTCTCCGCTTAACCTAAGTCTACCTAACACCTTATGAAATCTTAGGTTGTCATTCTTTACCAGTGTCCGGCAAATCCTAGATCAACTCTGGCACCCTGTGCATCGGCAAATGCTGATTAGATCCGTTTTTCGGGCATACTTTCTACCGACCCAAGCTTAGAAATGAGTTGTTCATCCTCGGAAGGCAGGTCGTCCGTTCCAATTCTATGCTATCCTCATTTCATTTGGTGGAATTCCATCTCGACTTCTTGGTTTTCACCGACCAGGTTGAACGAATCAATCTGCCTGACACCGGAATCTGAGATGCCTTTGCGGTTTGTTTGTTGTTTTCATATCCTCAGTATCAAAATATCGAGTAAAACTTCCGAACATTGTTCCTGAAGTAGCACCTCTACATTTCGCTATAAAATCTAGTAGTCAGAATATGTTCCTGCAGATAAATAAATTATTTAGGCAGAAAGATCACAATGACATTGAGGATATCAGATTTCCATAAACGACAGAAAGCCGACAGACACTACTGACCGTCCAGAGATTGCCGACTCAATAGACGGTCTTTTCGTGGTCGAAGACCGACAGGAAAGAGTGGATTTGCTGGGAACGTTTTTCGACGCCGTAGATACGATTCACCGTAATCTGCGCCACGAACTTCAAAATTGGCGATCTGAGTATCACGATTTCACTGTATTCAGTGAAGGAAACGGGACAAACATTATCAATGCCACGAAAAGATGAACTCCTTTAAGTCTCTGAAAAACATCGGGAGTCGACCGTATTCCAAACATCGTTATTAAGACACTTACCCTTGGAAGCATGTAACAATGCGTTCAATAATGCAGTGATACACCCTACCCCGAAGAGGGATAAAGTTAGAACTAACCCCGCTAATTTTCGGTCAATTAGTTTGCCTTTGAATATTAGCAAGGTATTCGAGAAAGCGGTTAATAGAGCGCTGTTAAGGTGGGCTGGGGAAAATAAATAATAATTTAGGCCGAGGCATGACACTATTCAAAGCTTCAAAGTTGGTCTCTGACATACGAGTACAATGGAATAAAGGCAAAAACCAGTCTACGGGCGCCTGCCTCGTTGACTTTGAGGAGGCCTTCGACACCGTATGGTTAGAGGGGCTTTTCTATAAGCTGACCAGAATGGACATGCCAAAACCTCTGCTATATATGATTTATGACATGCTTATGGGAAAGAAGTTCATTGTTAAATGTAACAAGGACATTAAAAACAGATTGCAACAGGGGGCCGTGATTTTTCCGATACTGTTCAACATTTACACAAGTGATTATGCCATAGCGTACGCAGACGATTTAGTGGCGTACAGATGAGGTCCAAAAATAGAAGTCATAAATACTTTTCTGCAGCGTGATTTTGATCGTATTATGGCGTATTGCGACGAATGGAAGTTGAAAATCAATTTTCAAAAGTCGGAAACAATCTTGTTTAGAACTCCATTGAGATGGGCTTGTAGGGATACCTGATATAACTAGCGAAATTTGGCCATCATTGGATAGCACAGACTGCCAAGAAGGCTTTAACCCTGACAAGAAAGTTGTTTCATAGCAGTCAACTTGTCTCCAGGGTGAAAGTTACATGAAATGTGACAATTTAAGGTGATTAGTAGACACGTTGCAAGGGCAGTGACCAACGATTATAGCCTGACCTTTGGGGCTCATTTCTATCGGGCTTTATCCCGCCATAGGCATTCCCCCATATTGATGCTAAACGGTTAATGCAAAGCAGCGATGGTATCCCGGTAATATACCACCGCCACCGCGGTGCGAGGGTCAAGCGGCTCATCTACTCATGATCAGGAGCTTCTCCGTTTTAGTCCCGCGATTGCGGATAGGGATCGGATCGATGCCGAGAAACAGTACACCGAATTTTGGTGGCTTCTAGAAGGGGAGAGGGTGGGCTCGCTTTTCTAGGTCGGTACGTTACTAAGGTAACACACTCCTCTTAGCTGTAAAGATAACTAAGGGGATTTCGTGGACATAAGGCGGCGCCGCTGAGAAGTAACCGATGCTTTATGGCATTGATTAAATCTCGGGGATGCTTGTGCACGGTGTTGACGAATACCAGGCGCCCGAAATCGCAATTGGTATGCTCACCACTCGGTGCGAGAGGCTACGAGTGCTCACCACCCCGATTATAGTTAAGGTAGGTTAAGTAGCTTAGGTAGGTTAAGTAGAATAGGGACATAGTTTTAAGTTTTATAAAAAATTTCTTAGAAATTTCATATATTGTAATACTGATAGATAAGATTAATTGTAGGATAGTTTTTAAGGCCGAAAGGTAAACTTTGATTGAAATTATAAAGTTTATAGCGCTTGGTAAGAGCCAGTAAACTAAAATAAGTAACTATCATTGTTAAATTAGATTTAAGCATTTTTGTCTAGAATATAAGTAATAATGAAAGAATCAATAAAAATGAATTTAAAAGTAACACGTTTTATTACAAAAAAAAACTCTGACAGAATCTTGACAATGCGATCAATATGTTAACTAGAGATGGTATTACCCAGATATGGGGCAATAGTGAGATCTAGCTTTTGTAATAATACTTTTCAACATACCACCCACTTCCTCCAGTTATTGTGACGAAATCCCTGACCGCCCATTGTGTTCATCCGTAGACTCATTGTCAATTGGAACCACCACCAACTTTGAGATAGCTCGTTTCAATATTGATGATTGTGCTACTCGCACCAGATCGTCGAATCCAGAATATACTTCCAAGACTCGGCCTGGTCGCCATTGAGTGGTTGGCGCACGTTCATCGCGAACAAGGACCAGTTTGCCCGCGTTAATGTTCATTTTAGCTTGTTTCCACTTGTTTTTTACCTGGAGCTCATGTAAATACTCACAACTCCACCTTTTCCAAGAATCCTGCTGCATTTGTTGGAGCTGTCTCCATCGTGAAAGTCTACCGGTCTTGATGACCAACAAGTTTGGTTCCGGATTGGCATTGATGGGGTCGCCCGCAAAGAAGTGCCCAGGGGTTAAGGCGGCTAAGTCATTGGGATCATCAGACAGGGCTGACAGAGGTCTCGAATTAAGCACAGCTTGAATTTGCTTGTGGACGGTATAAAATTCCTCAAAAGTCGGACTTGCTTCGTCGATGGTTCGCTTCAGATGATGTTTCATGCTCTTGACGCCGGCCTCCCATATGCCTCTAAAGTTCGGAGAACCTGGTGGAATGAAGTGCCATGAAACACCATTGCACGAAATGAATCGCACACCTTATTCTAACTGTTTTCGAAAAGCTGCAAAATCCTCTTTGTGCCGCATTTGCACCAGAAAATATGATTGCACAGTCGCTATAGATGCTAGAGCATCGTGTGGAAAAGAAGCGTCGCAAAGCTGCAAGGAACGTCTCGGTGGTCATGTCGCTCACGAGTTCGAGATGAATAGCTCTAGTGCTACGATGACCTCGGCCTTTTGTGGTTTGAATAGCGTAAGATCCAGCATAAACTAACCCAGAATGCTTGAATGGAACAGCAGCTGTACAACGAGGAATGGGAAGACTTCCCATAACTTGGGTTGTAATTAGTGGTTTTTGACGAAAACATGTCAAACAACGACGAATGAACTTCTGAACTGAGGACTGACCATCGGTTATCCAATAGCGTCGTCGGAGAAAGTTCAGCATTGTTTGCTTGCCACCATGCATAGTACACGAATATCCTTGATCTATAAGCATCTCAATAAATTTGCTTTCCTTATGTAGTATAATAGGAAATCGTTCCATATGGGCAGCCAAGCATTTCTTAGTCGCCCATCCAATCGTATGATGCCACTTTCGTCGATAATTGGATTAAGTTTTAATAACTGGCTTTTTGAACTGGTAGGTTTACCATGAGAGGAACAAGAAACTGCATTAGCAAAATGTATTTTTTGAACATACCTTATTCAGAAATATAAGGCTACTCGTCGTTCAGAGGCTGTGCACCAGGGTGATTTCGAATGTTGTCTTCCTAGTTTGATATAAAACTATGGCACCAGTATGTAACTCCAACTAATGTGTCGATATTGGAGTATCTGCCGAGGAGACCCAGTGCTCTAACATTCTCTGTCAATTTGGATGGGGATTGCGTAAGCAATGAAGTACCTCTTTGACGTAGCAAACTTGTTTCGGCCATTCGTTTTCATCTTTCTTTAGGCAGTCTGGACCAGTCCACCATATGTCGAGTTTCCCTAGCTGGGAAGGGTACACACCACGGGAGACTACGTCAGCAGGGTTACTATCAGTGGTCACATACCTCCAACCGTCAATAGCTGTCAGCTCTTGCATTTTGGTAATCCCGACTGGCACGGTATTGCTTATGCTTTCCAGGATTTGACCGGATCTAGCTGAAAGTTGTCTTCGAGTCAGAACAGCTGTAAATCGTAATTGACGTCAGCTTTAAAGTGTCGAGCGCTTTGGAAGCTACTTTCGAAGCAAAAAGTGTTCCATAGAGTTCCAAACACGGGACGGTGATCTTCTTTAACGGTTCTATTTTAGTTTTGGCCATGAGAATCGACACTTTAATTCCACCATCAACTGT
The DNA here is from genome assembly GCA_963966105.1 of Volucella zonaria. Lineage (NCBI taxonomy): Eukaryota > Metazoa > Arthropoda > Insecta > Diptera > Syrphidae > Volucella > Volucella zonaria. Next base: position 109,647,188 of record OZ014531.1, read on the forward strand.
TTTGACTCGTAGATAGAAAACGACAGCATAAGTAGAGGTAGATGCGTCGGAGAAAACATGTGGTTGGCAGTTCGAGACCTCTGGTGGCAAGAAAACCCATCTAGAAACCTTGATGTCATCTATCCATGGAAGCTCTTCTCGTAATCGAACCCAATTCTGTTGATGAGATTCCAGAAGTGGATCATCCCAAGAAATACCAGAAATCCACAATTGTTGAAAGATTATTTTACCTGTTATCACGACTGGAGCCAGCAGGCTAGTTGGATCATAAATTTTGGTGGCATCGGAAAGTTGTTGGCGTCTTGTAATTGCTGACGCGACTTTTGTGACGTTCACCTTGTTCATCCCAAGTGCCTTGGTTACACGGTCCAAATTCAGATCAGAGCAAGGGTTCCTCAAATTGTCGTAAGCGCTTATTCCTTTTAGAAACTCAGTCGAATTCAAATTCCATTTTCGTAGCAGGAAACCTCCTCGTTGTAGCAACTTCTGTAGTTCTATCTGTAGTTGTTGAGTAGTCTCAACCGAATCAGTGTCATGGAGGCAGTCATCCATGTAGAATGATTCCCGGAGCCAGGGTGTGGAGCACCATTATTGTAAGATACGACGAGCAGTTTAAACTATAGGTGACCGTAAGTAGTCTGAAAATAGCTGGACTACCCTCGTTATCCGTCCATATCATTCGCTGCATATCGGCACAAGTATTTGCCTATAGCATTTTTCAATGTCTGCCATAAAGCCAATTCGATGAATACGCCATTTTAATATGATTGCAGAGAGCTCAGTCTGAAACGTAGGACCTACATGAAGACAATCATTAAGTGATTTACCTGATTTGTAATTCCTGGATGCATTGAAGACAACTCTCAATTTTGTTGTCGAGCTCTACTCCTTGAGGTGACACGTCCTCGTAAACAGGTTCCATGTGCTCAAGTTTCAGATATTCTGACATAAATTCTTGGTACATTGTCTTCATTGTTGGGGGTTGTGGTCTAGGCGATGTAGTTGGTGATGGAAAAGTTTAAAGGCGTCTCCTCTTGAATTTGCCAGTATTGTTACCTAGATGGAATCCTTAAACGGGTATTTGACTATGGATCGTCCAGATCTGGACCATTTTCTTGAAGAATTCTTCGCAGTACAGTTCATCTTGAGTCATTCTGGAAACAGTTTTCACGTCCTCGTGCTCTTTGAATTTCCACACACACTGAATTAAGTCAGCGAGTTCAGTTTGAGAAAATGCACAAATGACCCATCCTAAATGGGTACGTAGATAATTTCATAATTTTCTCATGCAGAAGAGAGCTATAAAGATCAGCTCCTAGAATTACCTCGATGGAACCGGGCTCATGAAATTTTAGATCAGCTAAATCAAGATCCAACAATGCAGAAAATGGTTTGGTGTCAATTCGCATAGTGGGTATGAAATGACCCAAGCGTGGTAAAATTAGTGCTTTGCTTTGAAATCAGGGTCTCTGAGAAAGTTCACAGAGATATCGAACAGACCTGTTGATTTACCCACGCTTGATCCACCTACCCCAGTCCCCGGCACAAGAAGCCGTGTTCGACGAAGCTGAAGTTGTTGAAACGCATACTCACTACTAAATGAAGCTTGGGAACCGCTGTCCAAAAGAGCTCGAAGTTTTAAATGATGTCCAGTAACAGAACCGGTTCTAGCTTTGCAAGTGGATTTGCATCGACAGATTCACAGAGTGAATTATGATGGTGACAGGGGTCACAAGTGTTGTTTGTCCGCAAGTGGTTTGTGATTACATTGGGCTCTTGAACCTGAATGCGGTCGTGCAACATTGTGTGGTGGTTTTGGTGACATCTTAAGGAAGTACTCGTAAAATCCGATGGGTAGTGCTGTTGTATACGTCAGTCTCTGTGCTGGGGTTTGTTTTCTGAAATCAGGACAAAACATTACAATATGCTTACGAAAGCAACTTGGACCTCGATTGACATTTTCTTAGTGGCTGTGGACCGATTGTGGTTTGCATGATTTTTTGTTAACTTTCCTTAGATTTTGCCGAGAGCATGCAACCATTGCATCCAGTCCTTGAAGGCGGTTTTCCAAAAACTTTCCCAGCTCTGCGTACGTGGGAATGGAATTCGGGTTATTAACACTAGTCTACATATATTTAGTGTCCATTTGAAACTCTTTTTTTTCAAATAAGCAAAACTCCTAATAATTGTAGTGCTGTTGCCAAACACTCTCGGCTCACCGGGCTACTTTCTCGTCTAGTTTCCGTAAAAACAAAATTGTTGTCGCCAGAGACCTGTGAAGGCTTGTAGAAGAGTTATTACATATCTGATGTTTGGTGACAATTTGATATCGCCAGTGCTGTGACACTTTGTCCGTTATTTCTTATTATTGGATTATGCAATCTTTTGCTATGAATTATTTCAGATTTTTTTTTTCAAACAATTACTGCAAAATGTCTGACTATGAGCGATTCTGCGAACAGTTTGTACGGCAAACAGAAGACAGCGATGATCTGTCCGAATTCTCGGAAGATGATACAGATCATTCACCAAGCGAGCCTGAAAGTGGTTCCGAAGATTATAACAGTGATTAGAGTGATGCTGATTTTATCGGACAAGAAATGCGTTTAGAAATCGCTGCTGAACCGGACAACGTTCTCAAGTCGAAAGACAAGAAAATTCAGTATGTGCGCGATCCAATGCTACCATGCCCATCAGTCTCGACAATAGATTTCGCTTCTCGTCAAGGTTTGTTTTGAGTTTTTTGTTTAGGCGCTTTCATTTGAAATTTTTGCAGGGCCAACATCATTTGCGAAATCTCGCATCAACAGTCCTGTGACTGTGTTCTTGCTTTTCATCGAGCCAGTCGAGAATATTGTGATACAAATGACCAATTTATATGGTGCTCACAAGCACGGCGTCATGTGGAAGCCGGTTGATGTGTCTGAAATGTGCTCCTTTTACGGACTTTTGTTGTTGGTTGGGGCATATTGGTTCGAAAAGCGAAGCAGCTGAGCATGGGGCACCAATTTTCGCAGGGACAATGTCAGTTATTCGCTCTCAAGCCATTAGCCAATCGATATGATCCGATAACCGAGAGACTCGGTATAATGTTCAGCAGAGTGTACGTGATAAACTGGCGCTTAATCGCGATTTGTTCGATCTGTGCATTCAGCGCTTGAAAGCTATGTATGTTCCTGGCAAATTTTTGACCGTCGATGAGTAACTGCTACCATTTCGTGGACGATGAAGTTTTCGACAGTACATTTCGTCTAAGCCTGGAAAGTATGGCATCAAACTTAGGATTCTGGCTGACGCAGGATCGTTGTATGCCTACAATATTCAAGTCTACGTTGGCCGTGACAGAAGCTGTTCAGCAAAAATGAATCAAGGTCAGCGTGTTGTTCTGGATTTATGCCGAGGTATTTCTTCTTCGTGTACATGCCTTTATTTTTCTCTGATCTGTGATTCTTTTCCATTTTTAGGAATGAACGGACGCAATGTCACTTGTGACAATTTTTTTACATCTTACAGTTTGGTACTCGAGCTGAAGGAGAAGCAAATTACGATTGTCGGCACCATAAGGAAAAATCGCAAGGAGAAACGAAAACCAGTGCTGCATACCGAAATCGCCTACAATCATGCAGATCGTGAGGTTTGTCACGATGGTGTCAAACGTCAAAAAAGCCCAACATAGTTTACTTTTACAATAAAACGAAGGCTGGTGTTGACACTCTCGACCAGATGGTTGGCACTTATCGGTGTAAACGCAGGACCAACCGATGGCCACTAACGTTGTTCTACAACGTTCTTGACATTTCGGCTTTGAATGCCTCCTTGATCTTCACTCAATTGTTCCCGGAATGGAACAAGAGTAAGAAAAGTTTCCGCCGACGATTGTTTTTGTTGAACTTAGGTGAGGCCTTATGTGAAGACAATATCAAAGCTAGGGCACGAAGACCACATGGCAGAGATCCAAGTTCGTCGATTTCACCGTACTCCTCTTACTTGAATTCTCCATCAACATCATCACAAGCATCAGCATCGGTCGAAATGCTAGCGGTCAACATATTGATTCATCAGCCAACCACAAAAAAACGGGCTAGATGTCACATGTGTGCAAATGTTCACAGCATTCCCGAACCGCTTCAGTGATTCCATCAAGAATCTGACGTAAGCCCCAAGACGATTCGGTAGTCGTGATTGGCCATCTTTACGATGTCAGGAAGGTACTATTTAATAAGCCTACGCTTGGTGTCATATCGACCTTGTAAAATATCCCAAGCGGTCTGAAAGTTGTCAGCTCTAATCGGAATATTTTTTAACGCACTGGGAGCGCTACCACGAAGGCTACAATTGAGATATTGTACTCGTTGCACATTGGAGAGCAATGTATCATTGATTACACAGCTGGTAGACATGTCTTGTTAAACATTCCATCGAAGCTGGGCAGCTGAAGTTTCGGCAAAGTTGGTTTGATGTTGCTGCCTCCGCTTATGACGGGACGGGTCGGTGTTGAATGAGACATACGTATGGTAATATGCGAAGTCGTGGACAGCTCGTCTATGAGATCATTGAGTTCTCCTAAGGCTTCACAATACGTAGATTCAATTTTGGCAAAACGCTCATTCGATAGACACCTCTGAAGATCCTTTTCATTGTCTTCTGTTACCTCTGTTGATGAGATGCAATCATGGGCATCATTGAGTTTGCTCCAGTAGTCGTCCAGGAGTTTTCTTCTACCCAAGAAGTAACCTTTTATCTGCTTCGCCTTGGCGAGGTTTTGTGAATTAGATGAAAAGTTACAAATTAGCTTCGCAATAGATTCTTCCTTAGCCAGCGCCATGCGCCATTGTTCTTGGAAAAAAAACCTTTCTACTAAGAAACACGAATATTTTACACGGAAGAACCAGGTTCCCTCCAAGGAATGCCAATGTTTGGCAGAAGGTTTTTTTCTTTTTTTGAGAACTTGAGAAGGAGCGAAAAGAAGAAACGTAACTTCGTGCTTGAAACACGTTTTATTACAAAAAGTTCTGACAGAAGCTTGACTAGCGATGGTATTGCCAGATATAGGGCAATAATGAGAACTAGCTTTTATAATAATACTTTTCAACGAAGCCCATTTCCACTTCAGTGGTTATGTGAATAAACAAAATTTGCATTTCTGGGGCACGAAGAATCCACATGAAATGCACGAAGAGCCATTGCATCCAGTCAAAGTGACTGCTTGACTGCATTTGCAGTGAAAAAGTGATTGGCCTTTATTTTTTATGAGGGCGCCGACAGCATCACCGTAACCGTAACTGGTGAGCGCTACAGGCAGATGTTAAACGAGTTTTTTTTGCCGCATGTTGCTAATTGAGTCTTGACCATTCTTGGTACCAGCAGGGCGGAGAAACCACTCACACAGCTCGGGCAATGATGCAGATTTTGAATCACCAATTTTCAGGCCCTGTTATCTCTCGTTTTGACGATTTGAACTGGTTGGCCAGATCGCCACATCTGACGGCGCCAAACTTCTTCCTTTGGGGCATTTTGAAATCTTGCGTCTACCAAAATAAACCACAAATCTTGCAAGTCTTGAAAGCCAACATTGAAGAAGAAATCACCAATTTGGAGCCAGATGTTTTGCTACAACTCAAAGTCAGCTCTGGAGGTGGTCATTTGACCGACATAATTTTTTTAATTTGTAAAAAAATGGTTGCCAATTTACATTATGACATTACTTTTGCCCCACGTTGTACATTTCAAATGATTCAAAACATATATTACGTAGGATACAAATCGAAATATGACAAGATCTTCGATTTTCTGATTTTGAATGTCTGCACGCTACTGGCGTCTTCGCACTCCGCTATCAACACAGCAATTCAATCGCTCCAACAGTATACCGGTGTGTTATAAACAGATGACCATTAGATCGCCTCGCAGACGATCACTTAGATCCAAGAGGGATTTAAGTACCGTTAAAATGCTGAATACAGCGCGGGCGAAGGAAAGTCCGGGATGATAGAAAGATACGTATCGGTGAACGTTGGTTTTAAATGTTTGAAGGTTATAATGACTAGGAAATAAGGAGCTAGGCAGGACATTCCATAATCGAGTTGAACGGCTTAGGAAGCTTAAGTGTTTCAGATAGATGAACGAAGAAGGAAAGTTGCCTGCCTCACGCAAGTACATATATCATTTATTTACTTATGGCGCTAGAGTTCGGATTGAACCTGGAATTTAATTACAAGCAAACCTCTCCAGTTATATTGGTCCTTAGCTACCTACCTCTGCAAACTCAAAGTCGGTTGAGATCACTTTCGACCTGTGCGTACCACATAACTCGAAGTTTTCCTCTACCGCGTCGTCCCTCCGTGTGAGATTCGAAGATTCTGGAGGCCGGAGCATTGGTATCCATTCCCTATACATGTCCAAGCCATCTCAGGCGACAGATGCACAATTTGCTGGCTAAGTCGATGTCGCTGTAGAGCTCGTTTTATCTCATTTTCCCGCCAAAAGGGACCGAATATCTTATCAAGATATCTTCATCCGTTTTCGATAGAGTCCGCGCTTTGGCGCCATATAGTATGACTGGGACGATCAAGGTCTTATACGAGTATAGAGTCTTCTAAGTGGTTCAGTTAGAGCGTTACTACTCGGTTGCCTTCTTAGTCCCAAGAAACAGCAATTGGCAAGAGTGATTGGTCGTTTTATTTTTACTGAGATGTTGCTGGCAGAATTGATAGCAGGGCCGAAATATACTCGTGCAAAGCCCCTTACTACCTCAAAGTTATAATTGTCGAGTGTGCCATTTTGTCCAATTCGTCTATGTGTTCCTTCTTGTTGACAGCATTTGCTTGGTTTTGTCCTCATTTACGGCTAGTCCCATTTTGCAGCTTCGGTTCCAATACTAGCGAACGCACCTACCTTGGGAGAGTAGCTAGCGTTATCCATCGTAATTCTGCACAAATATACGAGCTTGTCAGGGATGTCAAACTAGACATGGCCCTATATACTGTCTATCTATATGCGACCTTGAAATCAATGAAAAGATAGTTTGGACTTCCTAAATTTTTTTCTTAGGATTACCCGGAGTATGAACATTTGGTCGATTGTAGAGTTCCTGGTCTGAAACCACACTGATAGGGGCCAAGCAGTTTATTGACGAAGGGTTCCAAATGTTCACACAGTATGTTGAGTGGACAAACAACTCTATAATTGACGCAGTAGAGCGGGTCTTCCTACTTGTAAATTGGCATGCAATGCGGAAATTCCATTCATCGGGCATATACCCTTCTGACCAGATCTTAGAAATAGAGTTGGTATATACCCTCCAGAAAGTCACTTCCTGCAGCTGTCAATACCTCGGCTGGTAAGTTAAAAGCTTCAGATGTTTTGATGGGTGCTCTATATGGGTCTTCTATTTGTCGTTTGGATTTCTGAATAAGTCTTGTTACCTTGACACGTACTTATTGCCTTCTGACTAAACTTCCGTACATTGACCCTGGAAAGCAAACTTTTAATATCTTCGATCGCGGGCTTCCTGTGCTCCTTTTCCTTCAAATGGAGAAGCCGTTGTCCTACCCGTGTCTTTTGCTCGTAGAGTTCACGACCGGCTCTCGTAATTTCTTGAAGCGCTGTTGTGTACGATTCTTGTTTAGCTGCATGTGCTTGCCGGCATTCTTCATCAAACCAGGGATTTCCTGGTGGTGGTTAGTTGAAACCGAACACATCAGTGCGGGCGTCTCTGATGGCATGCTGTCACATTGCAACTGGTCTTCCGTTGCTTGATGCTGGCGGCATAGGATTTGTTAACAGATTTCGGGATATGAGTTCGACATAGATTCTGGCGGTCTCTTGCGATTGTAGCTTTTCTAAATTATATCTTCTCATAGAGGTGCTTCTCAATTGGAAAGTCGGCATTTGTACCTTCGCTACACCAAGATGGTGAGCCGAGACAGTGTTCGCTGGCCGAAAGGTTCAGATGCCCAGAACACTCGTGGCATACCTTACGATGTTTGCAAAATTACCAATTTGGTTTAGCGTTTCATGATTCGGAGACCGCCATGTCGCCTTTATGTGTATTGAGATGAGGAAACCGTGTTTTTGTTATGACGGCATTTTGTCCCGCTGCAGATTCAATAAGCCTAAGTCCGTTGTTAATTTAGCCTTGATGCGGATTGCCATGAGATGTTTGCCCACACGTCGGAAGCTCAGTACCTCTTGCCTATGTCTGCTGCATAAGGAATCCAAATGAGCGCTGTTTTTGTTCCCCATAGCAATCATCATAGTAGACGTGATAGTTTTTCATCTTTATTTTGGCCGGCCCATCCCATCGTAGTTACCAGATGGTGGTGATATCTGCATGCAAGCAATCAAATCCTCTGCGAAGTATTCGACTTAACGTGGCCTGTTAAGTGTCCGAACATTCTACGTGTAGGCTCGAAGGCCGTTGTCCTTGCTCCATGTGCTGGGGTTGTCAATAGTAGGGTCGTCGGAGGCTAGTTGTTGTTTTGTAACTTTTTAGTTTTTCCGTGGTAGGGAAGTTCAATTTCTAAGAATCAATCTCACTGATTTCATCGTTCTTTGTTTCTAAAATCACATCACAGTTTTTCTACTTCTGAGACGAGAAATGATCACTGGATCTTGAAGGCGTAACCAACAATTATCAAGCCATCTTGGCTATGTTCAAAGGAAGCTTCGTTCTCCAAGACATTTTTCGAACGATTAAGCTTTCATGTACCTACTTATTGTCACCCTACTACCAGGATTTGTATGACCTAAATTGGTTGTCTATGCTAAACTTCTGTACTCTGTTCGACTGTATCTTGTCCATTTTCTAGGTGGAAGGAGTTGTCATTTATGTATAAAGTCTTCCTCAACTGATTTAACCAAACAAACAGCTTCTCATATTGGACAAGTTAAGTCAAACTTTTTACATCTCTCTCGAAAGCAAGAGAAATAAAACCTCCTCACCAGATATCGTGTGCATAAATTCTGCACAACAAATTTCATGTTTACACTGTTCCGTGGAAAAAGTCTTCTTTTGTGGGATTTTCTCCCGTCAAAACTGAACTCGTAATTGCTTATGCACTGTCCGTCCTTGTCATCTTTGCTTCGGAAAGTAATAAATAAAACTTTGTACCTCCTGTCTCTCACAACTACTCGTATACTGTGTTTACTTTTCCATCCATGAACAGAACCTCTCTCTACGACGCACATGGCCACCTTTTTTCACCCGACCAAAGGATCAAATACCATGCTTAGCTGGTATTAGTTGTGACATTAAGCCAGAATCGGGTTGAAATGAGATGTAGCCACCCTCACCAATCTTTTGTTCATAAAATATAATTTTTTCTTTTCACCTTCGAGCTGAAAACTTGTAACTGATAATATTTGAAAAGTTTAACTAATAGGTGGAGCAAATCACCCCGACCGAGCCAGACAAACACCACCAGTTACTAACATGGATGCGCCCCCCCCCCCACGCAAAAAGCAACAGAAATAAATATAAAAAATCCATTGAGCCAATATCCTTGCCACATCATAACAAAAAAGTATCGCAAAGTATCACAAAGTTGTTAACTTATATGAGATGGTAGAACTTTTCCATTGCTTATCAAAACTTAGAGGGGTGAAGTTGCTTGTCCACCCACCAGTCCAATTTTTAACCCACCCAACCAGCCGGGGGTCCTTTTGTTTATGAATAAATAAAATAGTTTCTCCATGTGGCAGTGCTCGTACTTGCTGTGCTTGGCAACATCTTTCACAAGTAAAATTCCTGGCACAGCACTCACTCATATGCATTTTGTAGGAATACCAGGCTGAATGATATCGGGTGGAGCAAGGATACTGCGTCAGTGGATTGGAAATGATTTATTAAATAAGAACCCAAGGTCTGAAGGACGAACGACAATTGGCGAACAACAAGGATGTTTTCAATCAGAGCAATACTCGAAATAGGACCTAGCAACGAGAATTGAAAAAAAATACAAATGAAATGAGATTCGATGGATGTGGGAAATTGTTCTGTCATCGATGTTAAATAAATTGCAACACAACATACTTCGAATTCAGATTCAGATAAATTCCACTTCAAAAGGAGCCGAGGTGGCACAATATGGTATGTAGTTAGATCAAAGTTGCTTAGGGAAAACTGTTCCCAACCTCAATTTCCTAGGTAATTGTCAGCATTTTGTTTGAAGTGGATCTACAATAAATCCTCTTCATCTCTGCTGGGTGGATTTCTTTTCATTGGCAACTTAGGGCAGCTTTCCGGCACAATTTTAATCTAAGCCATCACATGGTCGTTTCCTGTTTCGTGACGTGTGTTTCCTCCGTCTTAAGAAGGGTACGATGCAAAATCAACAATTTCAAGAGATTTTAAGATGACAACGATTATTCGTCGTCGGGGTAACTAGTATTCATTTGGGGATCAGTAATGACTTAAGTTTGTTATGCCCATTGACTGCATGATTGTGTGTTTTTTTTTATATAATTTGCGCGCCCTCAAGGGATATACTCGTAAGTACCCTTAAAATGTTTGCACACAGAGCGCGGGCGAAGGAAAATCAGGGAGGATGGGAAGAGAGGTACCGGTGAACGCTGTTTTTAAATGTTTGAAGGTTATAATGACTAGGAAATAAAGAGCTAGGCAGGGCATTCCATAAGCGAGTTGTACGGGTTAGGAACGAATCACGATATTTTCGAGTACGTGCGTAAGTGGGCTTGAGGGTATACTGGTGAGCATTCATAGCGAGACTGGTGTTACGGTTAAAAGTTTGAATGGGTGGAATGCTACTGGCGATTTGTACGGAGCACTAGTGGTGGAAATAGCGATAAAACAGAGTGAGACACGAGACATTACGTCACTGACATTGAGAGTGTCCATTGTTTGAGTCATATTAGTATCACTTATGAGTTTTATCGCACGGTTTTGAATCCTATCTAGCAGGTGCAGACATGTTTTGGGGGCACCCGATCAGATGTGAGCATTGTACTCCAATTTGAAATATTTCATACATCGCTTTAGGAGATCCTAGACATTTCGCAGCATTTTTGGCGACATCGAATGTATGGTCATTCCAATGTAAGTTGTCACTGACACACATGCCGAGAATGTAAATTTTATCGGTTTCGACGATGCAAGTGCAATCCATAGATAATGGCTGCGTATTTGAATTTCACTTTAATCACAGCAGACAGCATTGAGTTTTAGAAGCATTAAATTCTGCTCTGTTAGTGGTGCCCCAATTAGTTGTGCTGTTAATATCAGAATTTAATAAGCTTAACATACGCTGCCGTTCCCGTTCTACAGCCGAAGAGTAGAGACGTGAGTCCGGAAACGAATATGAAAAGCAGAGAGTACTGTCGTCAGCAATGGAATATATTGGATTAGAGGTACTCGTAGCAGACGACAAGAGATCGTTGATGAAAATTAAAAAGAGTGTCGGAGACAGAACGGAGCCCTGGGGCACACCAGCATTTATTTTGTGAATATCAGACTTGAAACCGTCCAAGACAACTTGAATTGAACGTTCCGAAAGGTAATTTCTAATCCATTGGAGAAGAGAGTCGTCGATCCCAAAAGCACGCATTTTCGACAAAAGAGCCTGATGGCAAACTCCGTCAAATGCCTTAGAAATATCAAGCGCCACTATCTTGCTTTCGCCAGATTTATGTACGCCATAAAATCACCAGCGGACCTGTTGCTACGAAAACCGTAGTTATTGTCAAGTCATTGAGAAGCTTTCGTGTTTCGTGATATTTTATGAGCTGACGGTTTTTCAGCGTTTCCATGACCTTGGAGAGAAGAAGAGAGAAGAAGATTCTCCTTTTTTAGGGACGGGCTGGACAAATGCTGTTTTCCATCTACTCGAAAAGAGTCCTAAGGAATAGGATTGATGAAAAAGCTTACGCACTGGTTTTGCCAGCGTGGAAGAACAGCTGTTCAGAAGGAGGGGAGATATGAGATATATCATCTGGACCAGCGGATTTGTGAATGTTAAGATCTTTAAGAACTCATGCTACTACACGAGTGTGAAAGTGGATTTGTCCCATAGAAGATTCGATTCACTCAAGTACAGGCGAAGACAAAGCGCAATCACAACAAAGTGTTGAGCTGGCCGCAAAGTGTACCGCATGGAGATTGGCCTTGTCCAAAGAGCTTATATCTGTAATGTCATTGTAAATGAGCGTTGGGATGGAGGATGAGGCAGAATTTCTAATGTTTTTGACGAACAACCAACAATTTTTACTGCCTTTGCGACATTGCAATATCTATTGCCTCAGTTTTTGGTCGTATTGAAATTTTACACGCTTAAGAAAGGCTTTGCAGTCATTTCTGGCTCGCTTGAACTTTTTTCGGTCGTGAAGGACCGAAAAACCATTTCTCTAACCCTGACAGGCTTTTTACAGCTCGAGTCGTACCATGCCTTTTCTTATGGTTTGATACTCTTCATACGATGAAGGATAAAGAATCGCATTCCAAAGAGTTAAGTGTCTGTGATCATATCAGCAGCGGCATCCACGTCGTTATCGGGGAAATATAAGGACCAGTAAAAATTCCTAAAGAAGTTGTTAAGTCCGCTTCAATTCCCATACGGTTCTGTTTTTCTATCTGTTTGGTCGGTCTTACACGAAATTAGCTGATGTGACACAATGGTCCGACGAGCCTAGAGGGGAGAGCACATCAACGGTGTGCCTATCAGGGTGAGAAGTTAAAAATAAGTCCAGGGTGTTGGCGGTATGACTATCAACGTCTGGTATTCGTGTGGGCTCATTTAGAAGCTTGGTTAAATTATTTTCCGCAGTGAAGATCTCAACACACCGTTCTCCCTGTGTTGTCTGTCCAGAATGTCGAAGCCACCCAGAATTGTGTATATTGAAATCGCTCGTAATCACGATTTCAGTATGAGGATACAGCGCATCAAACTGGTTAAAGGTCGAATTGCTGTAGTTTGGGGTTTCTGTAAGTAAAGCAGTAGTGGATAATTTGCTTACGGATGATGGAATTTTAAACTCATGAAGTTGAATTCCGGATTGGAACGAGGACTACATTGTAGTGGAGTTTGGTAAGCTACAGCACTACGCATGTAAATGGCGAGACCGCGGTGAGAGAAGAATAATGGCACTAGTTCGTAGCCAGGTAGCATCAGATCAGAGTGATCTGAGAGGTATGGGCGGGAATCTACCTGTCATTCACTAAGTGCCAAATATTTGTAGACGTGGACGTACACAGAAAAGTGATCACATTTTAGCCCGCTTATATTGGCAATATCCACTCTAAATTCCCGAGTCATTATAAAGAAAGGCATACACAAAAAACACAAACACTGACGTTAGTAAGAGCAGATGTGAAGTACAAATTCAGAGTTGGTTTACCGAATCAAATTGTTGTAGGTGGTATGCCCTTACAACAATACGAAACAGCACACCAACAAAATTCATACCCACAGCCCTCGTGTGCAAGCAACAGTTTGACCAGGGGCAGTAAGGTTGGGATGCCCACACTGTGGAAGTGGATTTCGGTTTCACAGCACTCCACGCGAGGAGCGAATTTCACAGGGCACTTGTGCGTGTGCACTTGTCGATGGTCAGCTCGGTGTATGATTGTATTTAAGACTAACGAGTATTATCCGACTCTCATTCAAGAGGTGTAGAGCAGGCGAGACGGGATCATCTTGACATTGTAACAGAGAGGTTTTCGTTATGTAACTTTGGGAAATATCGCGCTCCACCTCCTCATGGTATCTGTTGGCTTATTATCTAATACCAAACTTGCATACAGTCCAGGACACCTATATAAAAGTACAGGTGATATATTTCTTGTTGGCCTTTCACCATCGGTGGGAGTGAAGTGCAGGAATTAAGTTTAAGGACTTTCTCTATCTGTAACCGCAGCATAGATGCGAGATGTGATCTGAGGCTTGCTCACCGGGAAAAAGCATTCATGACATTTCTGTCATTCCTCGGATGGTTGCGGCTTAGAACAAGGTCAAGAATACCCGTCAAAGTAGTTAGATTTAGAAACAGTTAAAAATAGCTGTGCCTGTTTGTGTCGGGTTGTTGTACGATTGGCGTATTCGTCATAAAAATTTCATATCGAAATCGATAGCCGTCTACATTACGTGCATTAACTCCAATTTTCGACCACAATGGTCGTCCCGATAAGGAAACAATTGAGCGTTTAATAAAAAAAACTCGAATTGACTTATTCAAACTGAACGCCAGAAGTGAAGTGAAAATTGCGGCTGTATAAGAGTTGATAAGTCGGTATGGCAGTCTATCGATTCCGCATCATACTCAAGAACTGAGCATCTCCCGAACGGTCCTGAGGCGTTAGCTACCAGTCTGTATAAGATCAGATACCAGAGCTAAAGTCAAATGATCATCGTGCACGTCGAACTATTGCTGATTGTACCTTATTTAAAATAGCCAATACATAAATTGACTGTTTGGTGCAGATCTCATGACGGGGGAGTCATTGGAGCATTATTCTTCCGAGATAAGGCCAGCGAGTCCGTCTTATTAAGACCGCCACCGCTCCATATTATCCAAATTCTGTTAGGATTAATTGGACGGTGCCACTTGCCATGAACTTCGGTTATCGTGTTATCCTCAGAAATGGCCAACTGATAGGGCGCACCAGGGTATTGAAAGGCAGCTGCTACGAGTATATTCGCGAAGTGGGTTACTAGCTCCGGAATACCCTGCTCTTTTACCCAATGGTTTCGAGGTTTGACTAATTTTAAGAGATGTTAACGGCAATTTATAAAAACGGAATATCACTATATCTAGACCATGGTTTCCCAATCTTAATACTCAGAAATGAACAGTGAAACTAATCTTTAATCAAAGAACCAATTTGAACATATTTAAAACTCCGACAACATCCTAATTGCAGCCTAACTACAACAGCAAAGCTATGCGAAGAAATTATTCGTTGAAGGGCTGCAATCACAACAAACCGGTGAAACCCCTGTCAATTGCCCATCCCTCAAACCCCGGCAACGATTTCAAAATCAGGATTTAGTCGTGAGTGACGAAGTAGTCATAGGAAATGTTGCAGCTGATGTGCTGGTTGTAATCCGAAAACCTGCATGAAACTCCAGGTTTCAAGATAGTTAGAAGATGGAATTAACGCTCACATCCACAGCTCGATTGGGGGAAGCTTTATTTTAGGTATTTCGAAATATTTGGAGCTCAGTCAGTAAGGAGGTTTTCTTGCTCTTTTTAGGCAAACAACAGTGCTCGTATCCCAGAAGTGGGCTACGGTTGTCGGAGCATCCGGCCATTAATTCCGGATGGGGGGTTGTTCATCTGACTAACTTCTCTACCACGGAATGGACGACCTTAGTGTTAAAGACCACAGCGAACGAAACAAGAATAAAGACTTTCGGATCCACGAATGCAATGTTCGGACCCTCAGCAGGCCACATGCAGTCGAACAAATAGCACAGGCTCTTGATTACTTTCATGCAGATATCACCGCCATACAAGAAGTGCGAGGGGATGGGCCGGGCAAAATACGGATGTTAAACTATGACGTCTACTATGACGATTGCTATGGGGAACAAGAACATCACTCATTCGGTTTCCTTGTGCAGCAGAGATAGGCAAGAAGTACTGAGCTTCCGACGTGTGGGCGAGCATCTCATGGCAATCCGCATCAAGGCTAAATTAACAACGGACTTAGGTTTATTGACTCTGCAGCGGGACAAAACGCCGTCATAACAAAAACACAGTTTCCTCATTTCAATATACACAAAGGAGCATGGCGGTCTCAGGATCATGAAACGCTAAACCAAATGGATAATTTTGCGAATGAAGTAAAGCAGTATTCTGTACGTTTGAACCTTTCGGGCAGCCAATATTGACTCACATCAATGCCTTGGTGTGGAAAATGTACGAATGTGGACTTTCCAAGCACAAGAAGAACTACTACTCGTAAGAAGATATAAAATAGAAAGCTGCAATCACGAGAGACCGCCTAACCCAACATGCCATCAAAGAGGCCGCAACTATTGCGCTAGATTTCACTCGACCACCACCAAGAAATCCCTGGTTTGATGAAGAATGCCAGCTGGTACATGCAGCTAAACAAGAATCGTACACAACGGCGCCGTAAGAAAGGACGAGACCTACTTGTGAACTCTACGGGAAGAACATCAGATTCTCCAGATGAAGAAGAAAGATCACGAGAAACCCGCTGTCGAAAATATTGAAAATTTGTATTCCAGCAACAATGTAGAGAAATTTAGTCAAAACGCAATAAGAACGTGTCGAGGTAAACAAGCCCTGTACAGAAATCTACGTATATAGAAATTTAGAAGAAATGTTAGTCACAGTCGGTGCTGAAAAATTGAAAATATTATTTCGCAGGCTGTATTACCACGATGGCTTCCAACACCCCGAAGTCAGGAAGAATAGATCACTCAACTTAGACGACGTTAGCCAAATTCTGTCCACCTGACCAAAACGACTGAGGATACCAATACCTGAGCTTAAAAATACTGGACAGGTCGTCTTGCTGGCCGATTTTGTCGAGAGCATACACCAACTTTTTCTATGATCTGGTCAGAAGAGTGTACGACTAATGAATGGAATTTCAGCATCATTGGCGCGATCCATAACAAAAGAGACCCACCATTGCATACAAGATCTTATCTGCCATATTGTCTGAACGTCTGAACCCCTTGAGTCAACAACCTGATTGGGCACTATCAGTGTGCTATCAGGTCAGGATTGCCCACAATCGGCCAAATATTCACACTCTGGCAGAACCTGGAAAAACCCAAGAGTTCCAAATCGGTTCACATCACCTTTTCATTGATTTCAAAGTCGCATATGACGGTGTTTATCGAGTCGAACTATAGAGACCCATTTTGGCTATACAGACTCGTTTTGGCATTCCCGGCAGGATCATTTGACTTATGAAGACTGCACGCTGCTGCATCAATGTCGGCCATGACAAAACCGAGACCTCCAATGTCAGAGGAGAACTTAAGAAGGAAACAGCGAGCTGTCAATGGGGCGTTTACGACTATCGACATAGAGGCGGCAAAGAAGAGAAAACAAGGTATATGGTATGCTGCCAACAAAGAGGAACACACAATGTCGGCGTCTAGGACAAAACATCATTTAAAGGCAACTACAACTTTGAGCCATAAAGAACTTTATCCACTTTGACACCACCATCACCTCCGTCAGCGACGCCAACTAGAACATCAAGCGTAGAATCACCCTTGCTAAACGCTGCTTCTTTGGGTTTGGCAGGCAATAGAGTAACAAAGGTCTCTCTAGAGCAACTAAAATGTTAAGACCCTGATCATCCCAGTCCTGTCTTATGACGTAGAAGTTTGGACACTCACGAAAGCGGATGAAAATGGTGTCAAGCGCTTCGGGAGAAAAGTTCTTCGGGTAAATTTAGGTCCCGGTTATAGCAATGGAGAAGGGAGGACACGTTTCAACAACGCACCCTACGAGATGTGCGCAAAATCCGGCTTCGATGTCAAGGTCATTTTGAACATATGAAGACCAGCGCCCCGACCCGGAAAGTATTTAACTCCAACTCAGAGTTACAACACGGTAAAAAGCGACCTCATCTTAGGTAGCGCACGCAAGTGGTAGAGGACACCTGAGTCAATTTTGCGAGAACAACTGGAGGCAGGTAGCAAGAACCGCGCTAGATGGAGAGGCATTTTAGCTGGGGCCCTAGTCCTATCCGCATTTGAAGATATGAAGACCAGCGCCCCGACCCGGAAAGAATTTAACTCTAAATCAGAGTTACAACACGGTAAATAGCGACCTCATCTTAGGTAGCGCACACAAGTGTGAGGGGAGCTCAGTCAATTTTGCGAGAACAACTGGAGGCAGGTAGCAAGAACCGCGCTAGCTGGAGAACTTTTTAGCTGATGCCTGGTCCTACCCGCATTGTAGGCTTTCGAAAATAAGCAAGGGTTCTCATTTATTTTGTGTCCCCACAATGTATCCTAGTTCTTTCCCCAATTCGATTACAACTTAAACCTAAAACGGATGCCTAATTTGTGTATATTTTTGTGTACTCGTGCGTTTGCTTCTAAAAAGCATCACCCGGCCGTAAACAAAAGTGCCATCAAGAGCCCCACAAATAAAACTACTCACCTTAACACCTTCCACATTCCAAACAAAAGGCCGGAGCACTTAAAACTTTACATTCGCCATTAGCAGTAAATTGGTCCTTCCAGGCATGAAGCTGGTTTCAAATGTCCATTGCCCATTCCCGATTTCCACTCACACATACACGCACTTCGAAACTTTCGCATAATATCCCCGGAAGCACGGAAAACAGAAAGGCAGTAAACAAGAAAGATGAAAGTCATCCTACGCATTAAAGTGATAAAACCTGATTTAGGAGACTTGAAATGACATAAATACTTTCGACATATCCTGGCGCAGTAAAATAAAATCCTCCCTTTTCCTTATATCACTGATACATACATACATACGATTGCTGCATATATGACTTGACTAGCCTTACAACAGACGACAGTTCTTGGTCTCGCACAGATATTACATTGCCAATAAATCTCCGCAGGATAATATTAAATAATGGCTGAATAGGATATAGGCCATATAAAAAACAATTGGCCCACCATTAGTCCTGTCAAGGACTACCGCCTTCCAATCGTATCTTTTGTTTTTATTTTTATTTTTTTATTCTTATTGTTTTCTTCAGTTTTCTTTTATTTGAATGTAGGATTCGCACATCTAACGGATGAGACGGTACCAAGATACATTTCCTCAAACAGTTGTTCGTCTTAGGGTCGTCTTGGTCGTATCGCATGTGTGGTAGCCGTATCTACTCCTGCATCAACCATTTGTTTGGAGAGGACATGTCAAAATTAACAAATACTAAAATCCAAGGACGAACGCATGACATTCTTCGGCTTTCAACTTGGAGAGTCATATCATTTGTTTTATTCGCTTTTGGCTATCAAACAGGTAACAAAGTAAGACGTCGGTGTTAATTTGGTATCGTTTCGGGAACCGTGGCGTATCTTTTATTTTTTCCAGGACATAATATGCCGTATGAGTGTGAGTATTATTAAAAGTGACATTAATACACCATAAAAACAATGGTACCAATGGCAATGTCAATGTAGGCAAGAGACTGAGGAGTTTCCATATTTATGGCGAAGCATAAAACAAATGTTGCAATGGTATCCTGGCAGACGATAAAGTTGAATCATCATCAATTTAAATCAATTTCGTCCTGTGATGAATATTATTCTTCAGGCACTACACCTATGGCAAGGAGTGCACCTAATCAAGGAATTGTGAGGCGTCACACGTCACGTAAGGACAATGATAATGATGAAAATTGCGATAGCAAACTTTGTAGACACTAAAATGGGCATAAGGTGCGAAAGTATGTATTCGTTTTTTGTTGCATGAAATATGAGTTACATCCCCGTGTAGGGACATTAATAATGCGCGCAACACTGGAATATGTAATTTCGTGGTTCATTTTAAAATGCCCGCCATTCGTTGTAGCAGGTTGTTACAAGGTTATTTGTTGTGGTAAAACTAGACAAGAAGAATAGAAGACATGCTTAACAAAGTCCTATCAACTCCAAAGTCGAAGTTGATATGTTGACGGTGGCACTCACTATCTCGGTTCCGTCGTTTGAAAAACAGGCGCTGATTGGATAGCTACACATTTCTTAATGACAAGTGAGCATACTTGACTAGTGAATAGTCACTGATTTAGTCTTGGGAGGATTATTGTTACAATCTCCCAAAACGAATGACTTATATGTAGAACCTAAAGTGAACAACAAGACGAAAGGCAGAAAGTGAAACAGATATCGAGCTTCTTCGAAAGAATCACAAAAAGTGGAAGAGAAAAAGAACTCAACAAATTAATATCTAAGAAAAGAAAAATTATTAGAAAAATGTTTGTGGAAAACTAGTGAAGATGAATATACAAGCTCAGTCATATAAAGACGAATCGTTTTCGCACCACGTACACTCTAGTGGATACCAAAGACGACAAACATTGGAAAAGAGAAGAAGTTATTGCCGTGGTTATTGCTGAGGAGAACCCGAATGAGTCGATTCGCCAGCGTGCACAGCAATTGGAACTATGCCCATCGACTTTTACGGAAAGATTTTGGCTTAAAGCTTATAAGATCCAGCTTGTGCAAGAGTTGAAACCGCGTGACCATTATACGCGTCGTAAGTTCGGTGAAGCTTGATCCTCATTTTCAACGCAAAATTTTGTGCTCCGATGAGGTCCATTTTTGGTTAAATGGATATGTGAACAAGACAGTCGTTGTTTTTCTTACCTTTTTTTTAATTTACCATAAATTAAAACACGGTAAAATCACGTGATGGAAAAAAACGAGCGACCCGCTCGACAAAAAACGGGATGACGTGATGCCATCGGCTGATTACGCAGCACAGACAGCTAACCCAGCAGAGGGAACAGCAATGAGGAAGAAGAAGCTAAAACGAACTCCCAGCCCTGCAAAGCGCCGTGCCCTATCTACGTCAACCGAAAAGATGGCGGTTGAAGTAAATAAACGGGCTACAAAATCAACTGCAGCTAAGCGTAAACGCGGGTCGGATAACGAATACCCATATGTGTCCGATGAGGCGGAGGACAGCTATATGGGAGGAGGCAACAGTTTCGTCAAATTGGCAGCCTCAGATTCAGACGACGAAGAAGAACAAGTCGAGTCGCTGAATAGTTGTATCCAAATTCTACAACAGCAAATACTCGACATAAAAGCCAAACAAATGGCAGCAAAATCTCTACGAACAAAAACACAGGCAAATGGAGCGATCCAAAAAGCAAACAAAAAAGCAACAGCCAGAGCTAATTAAACCGCAAAGTCCGCCGAAATAAATACAGCAACCTAAAGCTCAATTGCAACAACAACAACAACAGCAGAAACAGCTGCAACAAAAGCAGCAACAACCGCAGAAACAACAGCAACAAAAGAAAAAGCAACAACAACAACAAAAACAGAAACAAAGGGTGCCACCAATCAACACCTTCAAGATGAAACTGCAAGACACAATCCAGTTATGTAAGTTGGCCATAGGCAATAATTTTTTTTTATTAAGAGATTAAGTCTACATAGATAGGCATGCGATTCACTGCAACTCAGTGGAGCGCTATAATAAGTTAAAACAAATATTAAAGGACACGACGACGGAGTTCTTCTCCTTCACACCGAAGGGTGACAAGTTGCAAACCGTGCTGTTGAGGAGGTTAGAACCGTCTACCAATCCGAAGGAGCTCCTCGCACTGCTCAAAGAGAAGGAGTGCGACGAGCTCAAATTCGTGGGGCTTAAGCCTTTCGTAACAGCTAGAGCTAAAAGGGAGAAGCGGAAGCTACTACTCTTCCTGGTTCAGCTGACTCCCAATAGCAAACTAGATGGTCTAAGGAGCGTCAAAGTCCTGGACTACCAGATTTTGTCATGGGAAAGAGTAAGGCGAAGCGACAACATTTTACAATGTGTTCGCTGCCAAAGGTTCGGGCACACTGCGTCGAACTGCGAAATACAGTTGGAAAGAACCACAAGCCTGAAGAATGCGCTCTAGGTAAGGACGGAGCGTCAGAAAAAAGCCAACTCTCATTTGCCTTATATAGCTTACCAAAGACACAAAATGAGGCACAGAAGATTTAAAATACATAGTACGGAGAAACCGACTCAACTCCATTAGCGGAGAAAGCATTGCGATCTTTGTGTAGTACGCAGGTTCCCGGTGCTGGAAGCATGCATCGTGTATATCCCTCTTCGAAGTGGAAAGCGGCTGTACATGGTGTCTGTCTATGCACCTGAGGCTACTCAATCTACCTTATTCATCACAGAGTTCGAGACACTCGATTCCTGAGACTGGAAATTGAAGACAATTATTTTATTATCGACAGAGATTTCAACGCCAAACATAGTGATTTGGGAAAAAGTACACCAAATACTAGAGGGAACCTACTATTCAATTGTGCTATAATGTATCGACTCGGGCTTAAGGCGACGGACAGTCCGTCGTTTCCCAGACACGGGTCCTATTTGGATCTCCTGCTGTTCGGCTCACGAATACAACCATTGCGGTCTCAGCACCGAAATAACTGTTCCCAACGAAACTGCGGAATTGGAAGAGTTTGTTCAAAGGTATTCCTACAATTATAGTAGGGTGCTTTGGACAAACTTCTTAAGAAAACTGACAAGAGCACTCTCCTCGAATTTTCTTTATCCACCGTCCAACAGAAACCTGTCAAACGAGGAGAATGACAGGTATCTAAGACTAATGGACGAGACAATCAAACGCACAAGGGACAAAACGATACCTAGGTATCAACACACTGACGACGAAGACTTATTCCGCAACGCAACTATTGACGCACTGCACCGACATAAAAGTAGACTGCTGTCAGGACTGAAAACCTTGTACAGACAGTTTACTGACAGACATAACCCGGAGATCATGACACTGAAGTCGTCGATCAAAAACCTCCAAACATTAAAAAAGGAAAATTACAGAAATTCTGTAAGTTTGTATCGGAACAACAAAATTCGGGCTGTACACACCAGCAACCCGAATATGTTCCCGCAAATAAATAAAATATTTAGGAGGAAAGATCAAAACGACGTTTCGTGTCTTAAAATCGCCCGAACGACGGACAACAAACAAATACTTGTAGCAGTTGGCATCGGTCCAAATGAGGCCGTTAATGATCACAGCTTCTTTGTGACCGAGGATCCGCAGGAGAAGATAGGCTATAGGAGCGACTTTCCAGCCCCTACCACTACCTGGAAAGTCGAGTGTACAATTTCTACCTTCCAAATGATATAGTGAATTGGCGATTTGAGAGCCCGGGTTCCACCCAGTTCAGTGACGAGAATACGGCAAATAATGTCATCACCAATGAAATGGTACTACCACCGTTCATTTCGAAGGAAGAGCTCCAAGCGATCTTCGAATCGCTTAGGAGTAAGAAATCAGTGGGAACTGATGAAATACCGAACATTGTGCTTCGACATCTCCCACTAGAAGCGGTGCACATTTACATGACCCTGTTTAATAATGCAATGAATAACGCACATCATCCGGCGCATTGGAAAACTGGGTACATCCCATCCCCAAAAAGGGTAGAGATACTTCCAATCCAGCGAATCTCCGCTCGATAAGTCTTCTTTCAAACATCAGCAAGGTTTTCAAGAAGGTGATCAATACAGTCCTGACTAAATCGGTTCAGGACAAACATATAATTCCGCATAATCAATTCGGTTTCAAGGCAGGGCATGATATCATTCATGCTGCATCGAAACTGGTTTCTGATATCCAATGGAACAAAGGCAAGAACCAGTGGAAACTTGGGCTCCAGTTTCCTGTAGACAGTTCATAGTGAGGAATGGTGATGTGACTTCCGCTAGAACATTTAACAATGAAAACGGTCTGCAACAAGGTGCGGTAAATTCACCGATCCTATTCAACATTTACACAAGGGGTCTGATAGGTTCACTTCACCATGCCATAGCGTACGCAGAGGTTTTAATCGCGTACAGATCAGGTCTAAAGATTGAGGACATTAATATACTTTGCAACGTGACGTCGACAAAATCAAGCGATATTGCGACGACTGGAAGTTGAAAATCAGCTTTCCAAAATCGTAAACCATTTTGTTTAGGACGCCTTTGTCAGGGGCCTCTAGGGATACCAGGAAGAATTGGCGAAAGTTCTCTATCGTCGGACAACGTGGGCAGCCACTTGCTTGTCGAAGTGTAAGCAGATACCTTGGGATCTGGTATCTGTATTTTACAAAAACATATAGATGTTGCTCTGGCCAAAGCCAGAGGTGCTTTTACCTTTACAAAGAGACTGTTTTATAACAGCCAACTCGATGCGAGGGTGAAGGTGATAGCCTGCTTATCCGGCCTATGCTTGTATTTGGATGTCCTGTGTGGTTCAACGTGAGAGCAAGTTTATTGGAACAGATTCAGGTGTTTGAGAGGGCTTGTCTTAGGACTTGTCTTCGCTTATACAGAACACCAGAGTCTGAGTACATAAAATTCTATCCTAATGAGGTCTTGTACAATAGGGCGAACAGAGACATCGCACACGGCAGTGCGGAGCGTCTCCGGTTCAGTAGGTCGGTAGGGAGTCGCGACATGAGGGATGTTGCTCGGCAGCACCAACAATTTTGGTGGCATTTTGAGGGAGAGGATGCTTCGTCGTCAAATTCCTCCAATACTTGGTAGCTTCATGTGAAGCAAAGTGGGTCGCCTAAGTTTTTTTAGCCATGGCCGTCTTACATAGTTTTAGGTAGGATTAAGTTAGATTTAAGAAAATAAAAATTATAAAAACAAAAAAAAAACTTATTTATATGTACTATTCATATATTCATATTCATATTCATATATTTATGTGGAAAATCGAAACAGTATATTTTCACAAAACAGTTCTTTCACTTATTTTATGTAGTATGTTGGATGCAAACTGTTGTCTTCTGAATCACGTTGTAGGAATACCGCTCCATAACCATCCCTTGACGCATCCGCATGCGGTTCAGTTACCAAGGCTTTTTCATATCATTGATCGCATTCATCTGTGGGATAACCATTTTAAAACGTTCGGCCTTCTTCTACAGTTCAGACAATGGGCTCGAGCAAAGTCTGGAATAAATTTTCGAAAATAATTAGCAAGACCGAGAAAACTTTGTAATTGCTTAGCTTTCGATGGAATGGGGAAATTTATAACTGCCTTAGACTTGAATGGAGATGGTGAAATACTTCCGTTTCTTATCCAATATTCAAGATATTCAATATCGCTTTGATGGAATTGAAATTTCTTCCATTTAATTTTCAAGCCGCTCTTTGAAGCTACACTTAGCACTTCCTCTAGCCTAACAATTCCTTCTTCAATCGTTCGCGATGGAATGATCACATCGTCAATGTACATGATTTCCCGATTGATAGTTGATATATTTTTGAAATACGGTGAGTTACAAAGCCCAAAAGGCAGTTTACAAAACTCGAACTCTCCGCAATGAGTGACGAACGACGTGTATTTTCTGCTTGACGCTTCTACTGGGACATGGAAAAAGCCATTTTCCAAATCCAACGTTGTAAAATATTTCGCAGTTTGTAATTTATCGAATGGTTCTTCAATATTAGGAAGGAGATATCTTTCCTTTATAATTTTTCTGTTATCTCCTCGCAAATCGATGCAAAGTCAGTGGGAAATATCTTTCTTTTTAACTAGCACTACCTGGCTTGCGTAATCTGAGGAACTCTCTGTTATGACACCATTATCCATCCACTGTGTGATTAGAGCCTCAACTATTTTCTGTTCTGAAGGTGGAAATCTTCTAAGAGGTCTGCAAAACGGTTCATCGTCCACTGTGACAATTCTCATAGTTACTGGTGATTTATCTGAAATTTGAGTAGTATAATTTTTAATAAGGATAAGTACCTTTCCAGTTTCCTCCACTATATAGTAATGTGTTCCAATCCTGCTATACCACCTTGATCAAAAAGTTCCCGGGGGACCGTGTGGCGCTCCCATTGTTCCGATTTGAGTTCTATGTTTTTGTTAAATTGGTAAATCTATTGTTGACATTCCCTCGAAATCTTAGCATCATTGAAGTTACGTAGTCAAGCGTACATCTATTTTTGTGTATATTGGCGATTTTTTACAATTTTAGAAATCGATTTCAATTTGCAACAAGAAACTTTTGTGTTAAATTTTGCGTAAAAAACGGATTTAATGGTGGGCGAACGTTGGGAATCTTGGAAAAGTGTTTCGGCAACGATTCTCTAAAGAAAACGGTCGTTTACCAGTGGCACGAGCGATTCAAAACTGCTCGTGAGTCAATCGAAGATGATGAATGCAGTGGCATTTATTCTTTTGAATTAATGATTTATGTATCTCTTTATTCAAATTATAATTAATTTTTATTATACTCTAGTCAATTTGTATAATATAGTTACTATCTCTATGAAGATCATTGTAATTGGAGGTTTATGCTTTCGTGTTTTCCTCCAAACAACTTTCCTCCTATTATATATTATACTTAGAATATAAACTAAATAATATTTCAGAGGAAAACTAATAATAATAAAATGTGATATATCAAACGAAACAAAGATGAAGATGTAAGATAACGCACCGTCGCACAGTGCCATCATTATTCGTAATTTTTTGACGAAAACTGCAACAAATACCATCCAACAGCCACCGAATTCACCTGCTTTGGCTCTCTGTGACTTCTTTCTGTTCAATCGAGTTAAAAAACCACTACGGGGAACGCGTTTCAGCAATCAGCAGCCGAGAGGAAGTAATGGAAAAATCGCAGGAAGCACTGATGGACATACCGAAAACCGAATACAAAAATTGTTTCGAGAATTGGATCAAGCGCTGGCATAAGTGTGTTGCAGTTGATGGGAATTACTTTGAAGTGGACAATATATGTAGATTTAGATAAATCAAAGAT
Source organism: Volucella zonaria (assembly GCA_963966105.1). Taxonomy (NCBI): domain Eukaryota; kingdom Metazoa; phylum Arthropoda; class Insecta; order Diptera; family Syrphidae; genus Volucella; species Volucella zonaria. Next base: position 109,673,644 of record OZ014531.1, read on the forward strand.
GAATACATTACGGGAACTTTTTGATAGTATTGGGTCTATAACTTAATTCGGTTTGCTAAGAGATGGCGTAACTTGTATTATTCCATTGTTATTATTCCATTGGAACATGCGTTGGAAAGCTACTGTCATTGTACGTCATTTCAGTATATGTCATTCATTTGAAGCGTAAACAACAATAATTTTTTTTCACTCAAATATATCGAACTTTGTGCCTGAAAAAGTGTTTTTGCGGGGAGTTCTTCTTCATTACTTTAATATGAAGAAAACTGCTGCCAAAAGTCATCGTATTTTGGTGGAAGTTTATGGTGAACATGCGCTAGCTGAGTGAACGTGCCAAAAGGGGTTTCCACGATTTAAAAGTGGTGATTTTGGCTTGGAAGACGATGAACGTCCTGGGCAGCCAAAAAAGTTTGAAGATGAAGAACTGGAAGCATTACTCTATGAAGATTGTTGCCAAATACAAGAAGAGCTCGCAGAGTCTGTGGGTGTCACAAGGAAATTGGGTTCCACATGAACTCAAGCCGAGAGACGTCAAAAAGCGGTTTTGCATGTCCGAAATGCTGTTGGAACGCCACAAAAGGAAGTCATTTTTGCATCGGATTGTTACTGGTGAAGAAAAATAGATCCATTACGACAACCCCAAGTGCAAAAAATCATATGTGAAACCTGGCCAACCATCCAAATCAACGGCAAAGCCGAATATCCATGGCGCGAAGGTAATGCTCTGTATTTGGTGGGATCAGATGGGTGTGCTGTATTATGAGCTGCTAAAACTGGTTGAAACCATCAATGGACTACGCTACCGAACACAATTAATCCGTTTGAAGAGAGCAGTGGCCGAAAAAAGCCCGGAATATGCTACCAGACACGAGGCAATAATTCTCGATCATGACAACGCTCGGCCCCACTTTGCTATTCCTGTTAAGAACTATTTGGAAAACAGTGGATGGGAAGTCTTACCCCACCCACCTTATAGCCCAGACCTTGCCCCTTCTGACTACCATTTGTTCCGGCCGATGCCGAACGCCCTCACTGAAATTCGGTTCACATCAGAACAGAATATCAAAAATTGGCTTGATTCATTCTTGGTTGCCAAGCCGGCGCAGTTCTTTTGGGATGGGATCCACAAATTGCCAGAAAGATGGGAAAAAGTCATAGCTTCAGATGGGCAATACTTTGAATAATAGTATTGTACATGTTTTTCTCAAATATACGCTCAAATTTTGAAAAAAAAAAAACCACACGAATTAAGTTATATACCCAATATCATATTTGTCGAGTCCGAATAGAGCGACCTTGAACGCTCTTTTCTTTTTGGAATCGTGTGTGAAGTGTTGTAATTTTTGTTTTTCCAGTTCATTGCAAGCACTATTATAAGAATCGACGGATTCACAAATAAGTTTCATTCCGATAGAAACCTTTTTTAAGCAATGATCAGACACGTCAATTCGTTTCATGAAGGCATGGACGAATTCACCACTTTTATGCGCAAAATCTTGATTGGGGGTATCAACACTTTTTCGCATTTATTTGACCTTGAATGTAATCATTCGTTGTCATTGTCCGAGTTCGGCAAATCTTGCAGGGGAGCAAAAAATTTAGGAAACTTCCCTACTTGTTTTTGAAGATCTGAGATCTTCATCACCAAGACCTCGAGCGCGCTTGCTAATTTTGTTGTTTTTTTTTCCAAATCACAGGCACAAGAAACAACACGTCTTATTCGAACCCGAATAGACATAGTATAAATATGTAACGTAAGATTCGTCGAAAGACATAGCTTAAGAGTTAGGTTTAACTTAAAGTGCCCGCATGGGACCAGTAAGTTAGAATAAGATAATTTTAAATTAATTAAGCTAATTTTCAAGCGTTGTTTTGTCTAGCATGTAAGAATTAATTAATGAATGAGAATAAAAATGCATATAAACTGAACTGCTGAAGAAAAATGTGGAATTTGGAGTATGCTTTATGGGCTGGTGGAATCATCGGCCCATATTTCTTTAAGTACGATGCCGGTCAGAATGTTACCGTGAATGGAAACATGATTTCTGACTTCTTCGTTCCTCAGTTGAATGGCATTAACGTAACAGAGCTTTGGTTTCAACAAGATAGCGCAACATGCCACATGGCGGGCGACACCATCAATTTATCGCGGAAAACATTTGCTGAGCGCATAATTTCGCATAATGAACCTCTGAACTAGCCTCCACGATCCTATGATCTCACACTTTTAGATTACTTTCGTTAGGGGAATATGAAGTCACTATTCTATGCCGATAAACCAGAGACGTTGGACAATTTGGATCTCAAAATTCGTAGTGTTATTGCTAGTGTACGGCCTAGATAAAGTTGTCGAAAATTTGACTTCACGATTGCGCTTCATTCGAGCTAGTGGTGGCACATATGCCCGATTTCATAATTAAGCACGGGGAGAGTACGATAACTTTGGCGCCAAAAATTGATAACGGTTTTTATAGAGTGGTCGAAAACAAGCATTTTTTTTTACTATGCGAGGGGGAGGGATGTCTATCTCGATATGTAAACAAGACCGATGCAACCAACACAATTAATGATCTGGAGAATCAGAACAAGCCTCTGAAAAAAACAATTTTATGTCGAAAAACAACAGACCACCTTCATCAATGCCATCAATATCTGGCACTTTTTTTTTATCGAAGATACTGCCTTGAAAAAAAATATAAGGACGACTTGGGATCCCAAATTATGGAATTTTTGCTGGACGTAAAAAAAGTATACCCATGTTTTATCGATGGTAAAGAAAGTGTAGGTTTGCAATTAAAGGACTTCGACCCTCCCACCGTTCATAGTGAGCACTTAGAAGGTATTTTACCGACAAAAAAACCACGGCCCCTCACCATCAATGACGAACTCAACGAATTCGACAGTAACACCAGTACGGACGATTATTTTATTGACGAGACTTACATACCTTTCTAATATGTATGTTACATTAAAAAACGACTTGACTATTTTTAACTAACTACTGACTTACTGACAAACTGACTGACTGAGACGCGGAATGCAATGCAATTCTACCTCTTCGTGGTGCATTCTAGGTAACGCTAAATGATTTGCAATACTTTACTTACAAAGATGATAGGTTCATCAACATTAATCCTCAAAGTGAGATCACCGTAAATACCAAAAAACAAAAATCTCATAAAAAAGTAGTTTTGGTAATTTTCAATTTTCTCAAAAACTAGACGACATAAATCCATTCGGTTTTTTGTGTTCGATTCAAAATTGATATGGGCATAGACCACAGGAATCCAATTTAGCACTTCATTTCACAATTTTGAAAAAATTTGGTCCAAACTTCATTGTTTTAATTTTTTTTTATCAAAATTTTGGGTTTGAATGCGAATTTCTTAAAAACAATTGATACAAATAATATAGCTGGAATTTAGGGTTGAAGAATAGGTTTCTGACTTTCGAAACTAGTACAGTACTTTATTGTAAGTGTTGCCGTTGTTTTTTTAACAATTTTTTTCCATTTTAAGTCGTTTTTTAATAAAATTGCCCCTACCTCCTAAACGGGGCGAGATAGACCTCCCCCCCCCCATAATAAAAAATGCTTGTTTTTGGTCCCTCTATAAAAAACCGTTATCAATTTTTGGCGCCAAAGTTATCGTACTCGTGCCTTAAGCACTAATGGCATAGAATTGTAAACAAAGCTAATATCATAGACAATAACATTAGCTTCAAGTACGAGTATCTTACTTCATATAGAATTTGTTACCTCTAAGAAAAATACCCTTTACAAGGTGCGGAAAGATACGAGTAACTTCCTTATTTCATAATGTAATAAAACAAAGGTAATAAAGATACCTACAGTACTGTGCAAAACCTAAGCAACCATCTGGAGTCAGCACTTCATAGTAAATCCACCAAATAAAAAGAATGAATATGTAATGATGTCTAATAGAGTGCATTTTGAAATTCACAACTTTTTATAAAAGTAATAATAAACAAAAACCAAGAAAGTAGCCAAATTGATCTGTGTAAAACCTAAGCAACTTTGTAACCCACTGTAAAAAAAAAAAAAATAGCCAACAGTACTTTTCCAGTCAGGTTACACATGAATTGTTATAAGCTCTTTGTCTTTGATTAGTTTTCTTTTAAGTTAGTCGCAAAGTTTTAGCCGGTAGTCTTATCGCGAATAAAACAAACACAATCCTTAAAAAAAAACAATTTACGCTCTTTATTTGGTTGCTTATAGGCGTCTGTATTCTACAGTGTTTGACTTACGACTGATCTCCTACCTACCGGCAGACTCTTTTCCTAGTGTGGCCACTTTACAATCACATGTTAGTGTTGCCACTTTATATTTCTTACATTCTTATCAGTTTCTCTGCTATGGCTTGCTACAACTCGACCATCCTGATTTGTAATCGTCCCGATTTCCCCCTTTGTCCTACTACAATTACGTGATTCGTTTGCTCTCGTTTGTAACCATGATTTGATGTTGGCTGCTTCCCATATTCCTTCATACGGGATCTGGCTTACTTGAAATCCTTCTACATCCTTCACTATGTACCGATCATTTGGCAAAATCTTTTCAATTTTATACGGACCCTTAAACTTAGGGGCTATCTTCTTACTAGCACTTGGGGTGCTGATAAAGTTCTTCACCATTACATAATCTCCTTTCCCATATGCCTTATGCGTTCTGTAGTGGTCCTTTCGTGACTTATTATATTCCTGACACTTAATCATCTTAATAGCAACTCTCGTTCGTATTTTCTCTAAATCTCTCTTATTCTGCTCCTCGTAATGCTCATTTAAACTCTCCGAACAGCAATTCACTCGATGTCGTGCCAATACTTCGGTGTATTGTGTTGTTCATAGCGAATTCTATCCTTAGTAGTATCCCGTCTATAGAATTTTCATATCCTGCCTCTGTCAGTTTTGCTATCATGGGCGCCAGACTTCTGTTTATCCTTTCCACTTGTCCGTTGGCCTGTGGGGAAGCCGTCGCAATCTTTATGTGATGTACATTCTTATCTTCCAAGAAACTTCCGAAATCCTTTGAAGTAAACGCACTTCCTCTGTCTGACACCAGCAGCTTCGGTCGGCTATACGAATTAAAATAAGATCTAATGCAGCTTATTACTTCACTTGTATTGGTTGTCCTGACAGCAAAAAGTCTGACGTACTTAGTAAACGCGAGTACTACTAGGAACACATACTTCTTTTTCGCCCGTTTGAGTGACATTGGGCTAAAGTGATCTACATGTATCATCTGGAAGGGAACATTTCCTTTTGGTATGTTTTGCAAGTAGCCTTCGTGCGTTCCAAATTTAGGTGAAAATGCGATACACTATAAGCAATTCGCTATGTGCGATTTGATTTTACTTTTCATCTGAGGAACCAATATGTTTTCAGAACCGCGTCCAAAACTTTGTCGCAACCCACATGACCCATCTCATCATGGTATACATGCAAAATCTTACTTTCCATCCCTATAGGGACGTAAAACACTATTTTGTTCCCCACATTCCTATACACTAGTCCGTTACGCATCTCATATAGACTACTCTCTTTTTTTTCCAATTGTTTCCGTATCTCATTAATTTTCCTATCCTTGTGTTGGCAAATAGATAAATTTTGTTCAAACGTATTTTCTTCTAGCACCAGAATGCTTGAGACTCGACTCGCCACGATATTCTTGGGTGTAGTCGTAGTTTTGGAGCTCCAGTGCCCATCTGGCTATTCTGGGGTTTACCTCTCTTTTGTTAAGTGTCAATGTTAGTGAGTTACAGTCTGTCACAATGTTGAATCTAATGCCGTGTAAATATATCCTTAATCTAGTTCGAAGCTGTGATACTTCGACTCACATTCTGTCGCTCTTTTGGAAAAATAAAACACCGGATGGCCCCAAATCCGGTGGAGCTCGCGTCGCAATGGAGCTCCATCTCATCCCGATGACAGTAAATTGCCATAATAGGTGCCATCAGTAGTCTTCCTTTTAGTTCTTCGAAGCATTGCATCTCTTCACTGTCAAATTTAAAAATGGTATCCTTCTTTAAAAGTTTGTATAATGGCTGGGCTAACACTGAAAATCCTTTAACAAATCTTCTGAAGTAGGAACATAGTCCTAGAAAACTATTGTATGTACAGCCCTTACATTCTGTGGCACGGGGAGGCTGAATAGCCTCCTTGGATACGGTGTATCCTAAGTACTGGACCTTAGCTTCCATAAACCGACACTTGTCCAAACGTAACTCCAACTTGTTTTTCACTAACCTGTCGAAAACTTCATTCAGTATCTCTAAATGTTCTTCTACCGTCTTAGTCGCTATCATTATATCATCAATGTTTATTTCGACTTTCTTTTCTTTAATCAAATCTTCAAAAACATTTGAAATATAACGTTAGAATTCAATGGAACATTCTTTAGTCCAAATGGCATCTTGAGCCACTCGTACTGTCCCATTGGTGTCACAAATGATGTATATTTAATCGATTCGTCAGTTATTCGTATGTGGTAAAAAGCGCTCTTCAGATCTAATAATGTGTACACTCGTTTATCTAAACACTCGTCAAGTAAGTCATCGATTAGTGGAATCGGGTGATTGTCTCTTAAGGTAACTTTATTTAAGTTCCTGTAGTCCACGCAAAGTCGCAAATCGCCTGTTTTCTTTTTTACTAATACTATAGGCGACTCGTATTCCGGTCTGCTTGGCCTGATTATTCCTTCCCGCAGCAACTCTTCTACGATAGATTGTACTTGTTCCTTCCGGTAGCAATAAGACGGTTTTGTACCGTTCAAACTTAGCTTCATTTCGTGTCTCATCTCGGGTTCTTCGGGACGCTTACAGTACAAATATTTCTCATTGAACATTCGTTTGAACTTTTCTTTTGTCTCCCAATCTAGACTACAATTTTTTTAATAGCTCTACTTCCGTTTCTACATCTATCTTTAGTAGCTCTTGAAAATGTTCTGTGCTCACCTTAATCGTTTGTTTTTCTACTGTTCGGTAGTAAATCTTGGCTTTCACTTTCTCATGAAATTCTTACCTAGAATTAGGGGAAATTTCATTGTACCATCCGGTACCACTAGTAGATCGAGTTCAACCTTTCCTTTTCCCAATAAAATTTCACAACACACTTTACCTAGTATTCTTAACGGACTTTTATTTATTCCCTGAAACTTTATATTTTCTTCATATGAATTAATAACTGCTGTTGAAAGGCATCCCTACCTGACTATGCTGATCGAGCTGCCGGTTTCTAGTAGTGAATCTAATAATAATTTCTATGTGTAAATATACAATTAAATAATCTTACGGATTCATCTGGTTCGTCTTCTTGGTGTACGTTGTATATCGGCTTCCTGCTAGGCTTCTTCCGCTCTGGACAGTCTGCTGCTATATGTCCCATTCTGGCACAAACGTGACAAGCGCCTTTCTCTCGTTTTTCCTTCCTACACTCGTTTGCCATGTGCCCAACACAATTGTAATTGTAGCACCTGATTTGGTTCCTTGCTGTATCACTCCTTCGCTCTCGTTGGACGGCTTCCGTTGTTTTATTTTTGAAAAGGCTTGGAGTAGTTGTGCCTTTGTAGAATAGCATTGGATGAGTGCCTGTAGTTGTAGCGATTCATCGGTTATGCCTTCTACCACATATTCAACTAGCTCATCTTCGTCGATTTGAAAGCAATTTGATAGGATGATCTTGTCATTAAAGTAGTCCGTAGAATTCTCATTCGTTTGCCACTTCCTGTCATCGAATTTCCGTCGCAATACCATTTTGTTTTCCTTTGTACTGAACAGCTCCTTCATCTGTAGCAGCAATTCGTCCACTCCTTCGATCAAAAAATTCGGCTTTGAGTGCATCCATTCCAATGCCTTACCTTTCATTTTTGTCAAAATAAGTGTCCGCATCATGTTCTCGTCCGGTTTGTATACATCCTGAATACTTTTCAGTTGGGCTAGCCACACATCCAGATTTGTGCTGCCGTCATATTCTGGCAACATGTCTTTCCACATACTCAAACAATCACTAGTTAGTGTTGCCACTTTTTATTTCTTACATTCTTATCAGTTTCTCTCCTATGGCTTGCTACATAATTGATATTTTTTAATAATGTCGCGACAAAGCTACTCTTCTTCTCTTAAACTCAAGATTATTGATGAATTTAAGTCTGGAGATACTCGGGAAACATTGGCTAAACGTTATAATATTAATAAATCGATTATTTCGCGTTTAATAAAAAAAAAAAAACATAATGCAACAGGAGTCGTTGAAAGTCAAAATGTCGGTGGTAGGCCGCGTAAGACAACATGTCGAATGGATAGAAACGTGTAATTAAAAAACAACCGTTCATAAGTTCGAATGAAGTCGTAAAATTACTTGATTTAAACATTGATGCTAGCACGGTCCGAAGACATGCAATTGACAATAATCTTCGAAGTTACAGGCCGTGTGTTCTTCGTTGAACAGATTTCTTGCACTCCGTAAGTGTTTCGATAGAGATATCTATAAAAATAGACTGTAAAATTATCTGTAAAATTAAATAAAGACACGACCGTTTGATGCGTAAACTTGAATTGCCGCTTTATTTTTTTTCTGTAAAAAATTACATGCATTTGACCTTTAGATGTAAAGTCACGGCTGTCAAAATTGCTGGAGTGGGGCGTTGTTGCATAGGGGGTGTTGACTAGGTGCATGTGCATGGCAATGTTCGCACATGCAACCTATATTGTGGTGACGACGCAACACCGTGTAAAAAACCACTGCTCACAAAAAGACATTTAAGGAACAGGTAGTACAATTAAATTCTTTAAACATACTTCAAACTAAAATCTTTTTCCATGTTAGGCTAAATTTTGCAAGAAAATACCAACACTGGTCTCCTGAAAAATGAAAAACAGTTCTTTTCCGCGACGAGTCAAAATTTAATTTAATTAATTCTGATGGAATATGTTATGTGAGACGTCGTAAAGGGCAGCGACTCAATCCTTTAGGTTCTACGCACCTACTGTAAAGCATGGTTTGGGTGGTGTGATGGTGTGGACCTGTTTTTCGGCAGGAGGTGTAGGTCCATTCTACGAAATAGACGAAATCATGGATCGATTCTATTGAAATAAAGAAGTTAAAGGTTCAAATTAAACATTAAATTCTTAGACTTAATGGCAACACTTAAATCTACACTTAAATCTATTACAGTTTTAGTTTTAGTTTTAAATGCATTTTATTTTCTAAATCATTAATTCTTACATACTAACAAAAAATGCTTAAATGCTAGCTTAAAATTACTTAACAATCTTATATTAACTTATTGGCCCCACACAGGCACTCCAAGCTACTCTAAATTCTTATTTCTATGCCTTTCGACTTTATTTACATTTTATTGAAATATTTGTATACTTAAAGCTAAGAAAAAAATTGTTAACAAAAACTTAGCATATGGACTTAATTTTTTATAAAAACTTAATATCTAACTTAAAATAAACCTTAGTCTACACAAACATAGATATTATACATACACAATTATATACAAAGGTATATACTAATATATGTATATATTTCTTTAATGCTAACCTAAACCATCGCTATTCACAGAGCAAATAGATTGGTTAGCTCTGCCTCATTAGTGAGGCTGGTCCGTAATTGACGGAAACGACGACGAAGCACCTTCTCCATCATTCAACCACCAGAAATGCTGGTGCTGCCGAACGACATCCCTCTTATCGCGATTCCCCACCGCACTACTGAACCTGAGAAGATCCACACTGCCGTGTGCGACGTCTCTGTTGTAGTTGAGTCGCCTGTCCCCAGCTTTCCGAGCGACATGGAAGGTTAACGGGATCGCTGATCTATCCTGGATCAACCCTATCTGATCTAGCCAGATCCCAAGGTATCTGACTACATTTCGACAGACAAGAGGCTGTCCGTATTGTCCAATGATCGAGAGCTTTCGCCAATTTTTTCTGGTATCCCTAGAGGCTCCAGACAACGTCGTCCTAAAGAGAATGGTTTCCGACTTCTGAAAGTTGATTTTCAACTTCCAGTCATCGCAAAATCGTCTTATCTTATCGAAGTCACGCTGCAAGAGAGTATTAATGACCTCGATTTTTGGACCTGTTCTGTACGCTATCAAATCGCCTGCGAACGCAATAGTATGGGGAAGTGAACCTATCAAATCGCTTGTATAAATGTTGAATAGGATCGGCGAATTGACCGCGCCTTGCTGAAGACCATTTTTAATTTGAAATATTCCAACAGAAGTCACATAACCATTTTTCACGATGAACTGTCTGTTGGTTAGCATTGGCCCCCGCCCAATTATCAAGGCTTCGCCCATCAATGACATTGTCTAATAAAAAGCGGGAGCAGAGCATATTACTGGTCTTATCGTAAACATCTTCGTAAACATTTGACCAGTAACAAGTTGCCGGTCATAGGTCTTGTTGGCGGCTGGACCACCGGTAGTCCATACCAGGACTTAAATCACGGTACCATGGGAGTCAGGAGCCCCCCGGATTTCGGTCCGGGCCTGACTTGTTAGAGGTAGGCCCCCTTGTGGGAGCATCATAGTGGCTGTGGTTTAAACCCAAATCGGGGGTACGGGTTTCCTTTTTGGTTTGACCCATTGTAGAGTTGCAAAAAAGTACTGGGTGCTGTGACCCTAAGAACAGCAAGAGGTTTTAGGTCGGCCTCGACTCATACCAGGGGTGGAACTTGTGCCTCCAACACAAGTTCTGCTTTGGTATTATATATAAGCGAGTATTATAAGCGATGGCAAGGCGTATCCTTGCTCCCTATGGATGTATGGGCATCTCGTAAACATAAGGTCTTAAATGACAGGTGGTTTACGTTAAAAGTCCAGGAACGTTCTGTTGGTTAGCATATTATAAAGAATGTACAAGAGTGGTTTACTGATCCCCAGCGTAGTCAGCTTATAGAAAAGACCCTCTAACCATACAGTGTCGAAGGCCTTCTCCAAGTCAACAAGGCAGGCACCAGTGCATTGGTTTTTGCCTTTATTCCATTGGATATCGGACACCAGTTTAGACGCGGCATGTGAGATATCATGTCCCGGCTTAAAACCGAATTGATTGTCCGGAACTATATGTTTGTCCTCAACCCACCTGGATGGAGCTCTATTGATTACTTTTTCAAACAGGAAGGAGACTTATCGACCGGAGATTCGCCGGATTGGATATATCCTTTCCCTTTTTGGGGATAGGTTGCACCACCGCCGATTTCCAACGCGCTGGATAATGTGAATTATTCATTGCATTATTAAACAGGGTGGTGTAAATGTCCACCGCTTCTAGAGGAAGATGTCGAAGCACAATGTTTGGAATACTATCGGTCCCCACTGATTTCTTAGCCCTGATTGTGTCGAAGATCTCATGGAGCTCTTCCTTCGAAATGAACGGGGGTAGGTCACCCTCTCTGGTAATGACATTATTTGCCATATTTGCTTCGCTGAACCGGGTGAAACCAGAGCCCTCGGATCGCCAGTTCTCTACTTCATTTCGAATGTGGAGGTCGTGCACCAAGACGCGATTGTCCAGGTCATAATTAGGGCCAATGGTATCGGTGGCCTTGTATATTTCCTTGAAAATCGCTCCTATGGTCGCAACTTTCTCCTGTGGATCCTCGATCACAAAGAAGTCGTCATCATCAGCGGCCTCATTTGGATCAATACCTGCTATTGTCAGTAACCGTTCGTTGTCTGTTGTCCGGGCTATTTTAAGACACTGAAGGTCGTTTTGATTTTTTCTCCGAAATAGTTTATTTATTTGCGGGAACATATTCGGATTGCTGGTGTTTACAGCCCGAACCCTGTTGTTCCAATATGAACTTACAGAAATTCTGTAATTCTCTTTTATTAACGTTTGAATATTTTTAATCGACGACTTCGGTGTCCTAATCTCCGGGTCTTGTCTGTCAATTAACTGTCTGTGCAAGTTTTAGAGTCTTGACAGCAGTCTACTTTTCTGTCGGTGCAGTGCGTCAGTAGTAGGATTGCGGAACAGGTCTTCGTTAGTCGTATGTCGATATCGCTTTATTGTAGCGTCCATAGTTTGTTTAATTGTCTCGTCCATTTATTTTAGGTGATTGTCGATCTCCTCGTTTGACAAATTCCTATTGGACGGTGGACGGTTCCGCACTTTCGTTGGGAACTGTAATTTCGGCGCTAAAACCGCAATGGTCACTGTCATACACGAATGTGCGCAGACAGTTTAGCGTTTGTAAATTCGTACCTGTCAGTCGTATACGTTCGTCGTACAGCAGTAGATCCAAATAAGACCCGCCTCTGGGAAACGACGGGTTATCCGTCGCGTTAAGCCCGAATCTGTACATGACATCGTACTGACCCCACCAATCGAGTAGTAGGTTCCCTCTAGTATTTGGCAACTTATTTCCCCAATCTCTGTGTTTAGCGTTGAAATCCCCGCCGATTATAAAATAATTCTCCCCCGATTCCAGCCTCAGAAGTCGAAAAAGCGTGTCGAGCTCTGTAATGAATAAAGTGGATTGTGGAGCCTCAGGTGCATAAACAGAGGCCAAGTACAGCCGCTTTCCACTGCGGAGCGGGATGTAAATGACGACTGCCTCCAACACCCGGAACCTACGCAACACTCCCTTGTACACTCTGTGAAATTTTATACCTTGTTTAATGAAGATCGCAACACCGCCTCCACGTTTGGATCCGGGCCGGTTTCTTCTTCTAACAATATAATTATTGTACTCCAGTTTGTGCTTATCGGTTAGCTTGGTTTCGCTAGCGAAAAGCACATCAGGAGTTTGGTCTTGTAGCAATTTAAACATCGCGGCCCTTCGTTCGATCCTAATCAGTGAATTAACATTCACCGCAAGGACCTTCAAAGATTGCTCCACCATGTGCGTACCCATTACGACATGTGTTGCGTTAGGCCCAGCAGCAGCGCGTAGATCAGATCCAACCGCTTGGCCTGTTCTTGCACCTGCTTTTGCAGCTGAGCCATCTGCCCTTGGATTGCGAGCAAGATGGCCAGCATGTTAGGTGCAGCTTCCATTGTTCTCGGCATTGGCGCCGGAGAAGCAACAGTCGCTTGCTGTACCGTAGCCCCCCTACCTGCCGCCATTTGGGCGTAGCAAATTTGGGGCGTGACGGCTGGTGTTTGAAACCTAACAGGTGAACGTTTGACCTCCACCTTCTGCTGCTGAGCCAGTTTTGATTTCTTAATGTCAGCGAACTTAGGACAACCCCGATAGTTTGCGGTGTATCCCACGTTCCCACATAACACGCAAGAGAGCTGCGTCCTATCGGATGCTCCGTCCCTACCCAGAGGACACTCCTCGGAACTGTGGTTCTTTGCGCACTTCACGCATCGAGGCTGCATTTGGCAGTTCGACGCGGCGTGCCCGAACCTCTGGCAGCGAACGCATTGTATAACGCCTTCGCTCCTTTTTAATTTTTCCCAGTGAACCACATGGTAGTCTAGGACATTGATACTCCTTAGACTATCCAGACGGCTTTCGGGACTGAGCTGCACCAGGAAGAACGGCAGACTCCGTTTCTCCCGCCTGGCTCTAGCTGTGGTAAATGGCTTTACCCCCACAAACTTGAGTCCTTCGCACTCCTTCTCTTTAAGCAGTGCTAGGATCTCCTCAGGATCAGAAGACGGTTCTAACCCCTTCAGCAGCAACGATTGCCGCTTTTCACACTTCGGTGTGAATGAGTAGTGCTCCGTCGTCGTTTCCTTTAGGAGCTCTTTCACTTTCGCGTAGCCCTCCACTGTATTGCAGTGGATGGCATGGCGATCATTCCCCAATCTCTTAATGTTAAAATGATTGCCAATGACCAGCCTATACAGGTCCTTGGTAGCACTTACCTCCAATTTATAGGTGTTGATAGGAGGCACCTTCTCCTTCTTCTTCTGCTGCTGCTGCTGCAGTTGTTGTTGTTGTTGTTGCTGCTGCTGCTGTTGTTGTTGTTTCTGCTGCTGCTGCTGTTTTTGCTGTTGCCGTTTTTGTGGCTGCTGCTGTTTTAGCTGTTGCCGGTGATGTACTGCTCTTGTTGTTGTTGCTGGTCTTTCTTAGGCTTTTGTTGGTGTAGCCACTTGTGCTATTTTATTTGTTTGGTGTTGTTGTTGAGTCTGCTTTTGAATAAGCTGCTGTTGTTGGGATTGCTCTTGCTCTTCCCTCTTCCTTCTTACCATTTGCTTTTCTTTTATGGCCAGCACTCTTTGTTGCAGCATTTTGATGCTGCTACTTATGGCCTCCATTTCTTCCTCTTCATCATCAGATTCGCTTGCTGCCAATGAAGCGAAGTTGTTTGCCGTTGATTGGGTGGGCCGTTTTACTAAGTTGGAAGTTGGAAGCTTCCTCCTTCTCTTTGTTTTCGGGGTTTGGCTCGAACCACTCGAAGCCTCACCTGACACTTCAGCAAGTCCCGCTATAGGCATAGCGGACCGCTCTTCACAATCCATCAAGTGATAAACAACACTTTACCACCTTTAACTTTATTGTTTTTTTTTTTTTTTTTGTTTTGTTTACTTTTAAAAAGTCGATGCAACTTTTCCGGGAATCGAACCCACGACCCCTGTTTTGTCGGTCGGACACCACTTCTACTGCACCACCGAAGCACTTGGCCAAAATGTTTCTAATTGTTTTTTTTTTATTACTATTTCACTATTTCACTTGAAAAGAAGCCGAAACACATCCATCCTCTATCAAGGTCTATGAACGACTGTTAAATCTATTACATTACATCCACATATGTACCTACATGCAAAATAAAATCACTCTTGAATTATACGCTGAACTAAGTAGTTGGTTTATTTCACTTCGGCTTAATCTTAATCTCTAACAAAGGTTATGGGCCCAGATTTTCTCGCGTGTTCGTAATTCCATTTTTTATCATTAAAAGTAAAATGTCGAATTCGATTTATCAAATTGAGAAATTAAGCGAACACAATTATGATTCGTGGAAAGTATTACAATAATTAGAAGTGTTTTAATTCACAACGACCTATGGAGTTATTATGTTTCTGGTGGTTCTGTGAAGCCAGAACCAGACAAGGTAGAGGAATCCACACAATGGTGCACAAAAGATGAAAAGCCTCTAGCTACAATTCTGTTGTGCGTAAAACCTTCGCAAATCAACTACATAAAAAACTGTAAGACGTCGGCAGAAGCTTGGATGAGTTTAGAAAAAATCCATCAACCCAAAGGACCAGCAAGGAAAGTTACGCTATTCAAGCAACTCCTCCAATTAAAAATGGAAGGTAACAATGTCCAACATCAGATTAATTCTTTCTTCGATTTAGCAGAAAAAATTAAGGAGCTTAATATCGAGCTACAGGATGAACTTTTGGCGATAATTTTATTGTCCAGTTTACCAAGTGCATACGAAAATTTCATCATTGCAATTAAGTCGCGTGATCAACTTCCATCGATCGAAAATTTGAAAGTCAAACTACTCGAGGAAGGTCATCATCATGGAGAAAGTGAGCCAAACCATAATTTTTCAGAGCGAGCGTTATTTATGCAAAATAGAAAAAATAAGTATGCTCAGGAAAATACTGCTTATCAACAACATGGTCATGGTTATGGATCAGGTTCGTCGGATAGGGAATCCTTCAAGGGGAGGTGTTATCGCTGTAAACGTCAGGGCCATGTGGCTTCAAATTGCCACGAAAAGTATTCTCCAAGTACGGTCACATTAGCGTTTGCATTATTAAATTCATTCTGTGTCAAAGAATTTAATGAGAAGACGTGGATTCTAGACAGTGGGTCAACAAGTCACTTATGCTGTGACAGAAAAAAGTTTTCTTGCTACAGCGATCATATGGAGAGAATTAAACTAGCTGGTGGCAAGTATATTAGTCTAGCGGGGATAGGCGACATAGATCTAATCGCTAACAACAAAATAACTTTAAGGAATGTTTTATTTGTACCCGATTTACACATGAATTTTATTTCAGTTAGTAGAGAAACTAGTGTTGGAAATAAAGTAGTTTTTTCAAGTAACGGGCAGAAATTATCGATAGTGTTGAGCTGCTGTATGCGACCAAGTACAACAATGTCTATGATTTTAAAGAAGAGCAATTTAATGCTCTTGCTACTACTATTGGAGGGCTTTGTGATGCTGCAGGTGCTGGTGTAACTGAAAGTGTTGTTGGAGTTGGAGCACGTGAAAGGGGCAAAGTGTTTGCACTCTGGCATCAAAGGTATGGCCATTTGAATGGCCAGTGCTTGCATAACCTATTCAATAAAAACGTGATTCGAGGTGTGAGCTCCCAAAAAATAAATAAAGCTGCAATCAAATGCGAGATCTGTTTCAAGGGAACAATTTCATCTTTACCATTTGGATTATCAGAAAATCGAAGTAAGTCTGTGCTTTCAATTATCCATACAGATACTCGTATTTGTGGGCCGATAAGGAACGTGTCAAATGGAGGCGCTAAATACTTTTTGCCATTCATAGATGATCATTTACGTCAGAAAAGTGAGGCCCTAAGTTATTTCAAAGTGTTTAAGGTAATGGCAAAAAAGCAGACAGGTAATAAAATTTAAATTGTAAGGAGCGATAATGGCAGAGAATATGATTTTAAAAAACTATTTACAATTTAATGGTATAAAACACCAATTAACTTCTGCCTATACCCCTCAGCAGAACGGGACGCTGGTGGAAATGTCGAGGTGTATGCTAATTTCGTCTGGACTGAAGCAAGGTTTTTGGGCTGAAGCAATAAATACATCTGTCTATCTAAGAAATCGATCACCAACAAAATTATTGGAGCATCAGACACCATTTGAAGTCTGTTTTGGATAAAAGCCAAATGTGTCGCACCTCAGGATCTTTGGATGTAAGGTGTTCATGCTGATAAAGAAACCAGGTAATTCGAAGTTTAGCCCTAAAGGCATACAGTGTTTACTCGTAATGGTGGGGTACTCTGACGAAGCTAAAGCCTATAGATTATATGAACGTAAAACGGGTAAGACTCAAACGAGCCGAGATGTTAAATTCATTGAGAATCCATCTAAAATGGGTACTATGAACTCCAATTTCATAGAAATCGAATCATTAAAAGAGCATAACGATGACAATGATGAATTCAAAGACGCCCTCTCAGTAGAAGATGATATTTACATATGTAAAACTGAAAATCCTGATGTTGAGGCTACAGTAAAAGATATTTTTGATATTGGTGATGGTGTTGATGGTGATGTAAATGGAGATGCTGATAGTCTTGAAAATGAAGCTAATGAGGAAGAAACTGATTATGAACACGAAGAATATGCTGACTCTAAGGATGAAAATTCTGTGGGAAATGACGACCACTACGAGGATTGCAATGATGAAGGATTAGAGGTGAATTCTACTGAAAGGACCAATGAAAAGCAGGTTAGTGGTAGTATTTTGAGAAGTGGCAAGATTAGAAACAAAGATAATTTGAATAGAAAAAGATCAAATTCGTTAATATTGGCAAAAGTTGTCAGAATATACCGAATTCCGTTATGGATGCACTTCGAGGTACAGATTCCAAAAAGTGGCAAGATGCTATGGAAGCAGAATATAGTTCACAGCTGGAAAATAGAACTTGGGATCTAGTTGATTTGCCAACTGGTCGTAAAGCCATAAGATCCAAGTGGGTTTTCAATATTAAAAAGGACAAAAATGGTAAAATTGAACGATACAAGGCGAGACTTGTAGCTAAAGGCTGCAGTCAAAAGTATGGCCTGGATTTTACTGAAACTTTTTCTCCAGTCACCAGGTATTCTACAATTAGATTAGTGGTTCTACATCAAATAGATATCACCTCAGCATACCTTAATAGTGAACTGGATCAAAGTATATATATGGAGCAACCCGAGAATTTTGTAAGTAAAACACACCCAAGCAAAGTGTATAAGCTGATGAAAGCACTATATGGACTTAAGCAATCTGGTAGGCAGTGGAACCAAAAACTGAATAGTGTCCTGCTGAAAATTGGTTTCATGCGATCATCCTACGACAATTGCGTCTATACTTTCAATCAAAATGGAGTTATAAATATTTTGGTGGTATATGTCGATGACATAATTCTTGCTTTTAAAGACAAGAATGATTTAACTAATATCAAATTAAAACTTGCTGCTGAGTTCAAACTAGAAGACAAAGGACCTATCAATTACTTTTTTGGGGATGGAGTTTGAGAGAGAAGGCGATAGAGGTCCTATAAAGTTGGGGCAGCAGAACATGATTGCAGATATTTTAGCTGATTTTAAAATGATGGAATGTAAGCCTGTAAGCACACCTTTGGATCCGGGATCGAGATTGGAAAAATACAGAAAATGTCTGTACTGTTCACAGGTTGATGCTTGTCGCTTGTAGGGTCGCTGAACTTTATAAGTCTGACAACACGGCCTGATATATCACATTCCGTGATTGAGTTATCGCAATTCAATACGAATCCACATAAAGAGCATTCAACTGCAGCAAAACATTTACTGAGATATCTTAATAAAACAATAAATTTGAAACTTATTTTCAGAAAGTCTGCTGCTAAATTAATTGGTTATGCTGATGCTGACTGGGGTGGAGATTCTAACGATAGACGATCTTTTACGGGGTTTGTATATATGCTTGCTAGATGTGCTGTTTCATGGGAGTCCAGAAAACAACCTACGGTGGCCCTCAGCAGTACAGAAGCAGAGTACATGGCTCTTTCCTCTGCATCTAAGGAACTTCTGTATCTACGTAACCTACTTGATGACACAGGAATGTTGCTTCAAACCCCATTGTGATATAAGGGGACAACTTAAGCGCTCAACAGCTGGTGAAAAATCCAATTTACCATGCGAGAAGTAAACATATAGATATACACTTGCGGTCATAAAAACCGCACCACCTAGTGAGTTCTCAAAAAATGCCTAATTACATCAGATCGTAAGGGTTTTTCTCATACTAATGAAGGGTATTCACCATAGCGGAGTTCGGCCTCGTATTTAGTGCAAAAAAAATCAATTTGAATTGAGTTGTGACGGTGACAAGTAAAAAAAAAGTGAAATGTCTGGTAAATATCATCAACTGACTCTGGACGAAAAAGTTCAAATATTGACTTTAGTCGAAGAAGGGCTTGGCTATCGTGAGATTGCTGTTAAAATAGGACGCTGTCATTCAACTATCGTACGACTGATGAAGAAAAAAGAAAATTTGGATCCACTGGAAAGGAAAAAAGGCTCGGGACGAAAACGTAAAACAACCCAGAAGACGGACAATGTATTACAACGAATTAGTATGAAAGATCGCTTTAAAAGTGCTGTCCGTATAACAGCAGAGCTAAGTGAATTTCATCAAGTTGATCTAAGCACTGAAACCATACGCCGACGACTACGGGAGATAGGTTTATATGGAAGACGACCAGCGAAAAAACCTCTCCTAACCACAAAAATGAAAAAAGCTCGCTTGACGTGGGTAAAAAAGTACGAAGATTGGACGCAGGATGATTTGCGATGTGTGATATGGTCCGATGAAAGTAAATTTAATTTGTTGTGTGCCGACAATTTGCCATACGTACGACGGTCAGCAGGTGAAAGGTTCAAGGACGAGTGCATAGTCAAAACAGTGAAGTTTCCTCAAAGCCAGATGGTTTGGGGATGTTTTTCTTTTTACGTTTTGGGCTCTTTGCACTTTGTTAATGGAACTATGAACGCTCAAAAGTATGGAGAAGTAGTAAGGGAGTTTTTGGTACCAGCAATTGAACAGCATCATTCGTATACTGAGAAGTGCATTTTTCAAGATGATTCTGCACCTTGCCAAAGCGCCAAATCCGTAAGTAAAGTGATATAAATCAACTTCTAGATGTCTACTTTATAAATAATAAACAGACAAGTAACTAGAGTCTTTCAATAATTTTCAGCTCAAGACAACGTTTGATGACCTCGGAATTACCAGACTAGAGTGGCCAGCTAATTCGCCCGATTTAAACCCAATCGAACACTTGTGGCTTTAATGAAACGTAAGGTGGCTAAACATAAACCAGAGAGTAAAAAAAAGCTAAATGAATTTCTGGAACATGTATGGAATACTGAAATTTCAAGGGATATTACTGAACTTCTAGTAAACTCGATGCTTTCTAGAAAAAAAGCGGTTATAACCGCCAAAGGAGGAGCAACTCGGTATTGAGAATTTTTTGGTAAAAGCGGCATATCTAAACATCTTATATACTCATACATAAAAAATGTATTGTTTGATTTTGTTAACCAATGACTGTATTAAAATATTTTAAAAAAATAAGAAAATTACCTGGTTTTTCTTTCTTTGTTAATATCTTTTTTCAGACATTCAATAAACAGATGGAAATTAGATAGAAATACTTATAAACTACTGCGGAGTACTCAAAAAAAATTTCATTTCATTATAAACATTATTATCGTAGTTATTAACAATTTTTCAATCATTTTGATATGGTGCGGTTTTTATGACCGCAAGTGTAAAAGTACATTTTGTGAGAGATATTTATGAAAAAGGTTTTGTTAATTTAAAGTATATTTCAACAAATAATATGATTGCCGATATATTAACAAAAAACTTAAATAGAATTAAACATTTATATTTTGTTAACTTACTAGGACTTAATATGAAAATTTAATTTGAGGAGGTGTATTGAAATAAAGAAGTTAAAGGTTCAAATTAAACACTAAATTCTTAGACTTAATGGCAACACTTAAATCTGCACTTAAATCTATTACATTACATCCACATATGTACCTACATGCAAAATAAAATCACTCTTGAATTATACGCTGAACTAAGTAGTTGGTTTATTTCACTTCGGCTTAATCTTAATCTCTATTCAAATATAAATCCATTCTAGAATCGGTAACGCTACCACATGCGGAGTGGGAAATGTCACTTCGTTGGGTGTTTCAACAGGATAACGATCCGAAACATATATCGAAGTTGGTAAAGGAGTGGTTAGTGGATAGTGGGATTCAAGTCCTTGAATGGCGACTTGAATCCCATCGAAAACCTGTTTGGTATCCTTAAAAGCCGTGTCGCTGAACAACACTTTTCCAACAGGTCTCACCTATTCAATGCATTAAAAGTCGAGAGGAAAAATATACCAAGATACACTTTCAAAGTTAATTACTTCTATGCCTCGTCGTTGCGCCTCCGTTACTCAAAATAAAGGATATTACACAGAATATTAAAAAAGTTGCTTAGGTTTTGCACAGCTCAATTTGGCTACTTTGTTGGTTTTTGTGTTTTTTTTTTAAATCTGAAATATTATTACTTTTATCAAAAGTTGTGAATTTCAAAATACACTCTATTACACATCATTGTATATCCATTTCTTTTTATTTGGTGGAGTTGAAAGTTGAAAAGGTTTGCACAGTACTGTATATTCACAATTTCTTTTTATTAAAAAGTTAAGCATTCTGCTATATTTTATCACTCTCTCCAGCATATTGATTGCCATGTTGGATGTTTCTTCCTGAATGTTTCTTTTCAGATCCTCCAGATTCTGTGGGCGGTTGGTATAGACACAGGATTTCAAATACTTATATACCTATTTAGGCGGCGCTACATTTCGGGGTAGACCTGGGCCTCAACCAATAAGCCTCTGCTACAAGCGCGGTCTTTGGCTAAATACCTCCAGTTGCGCACTCCAAGTTGGTTAAGGTCCACTTCCACTTGCGCGCGCCACCTAAGGTAGGGCCTTCCTCTACTGAAGGCTCTGTGGGCTGCAGCGTTGGTGTTCATTCGCTCTACATGTCCCAGCCATCTCAAACGCCCAATGCGCAGTTGGGCATTGAACCCGTGAACGCATACGGGACCAAATATCTTACGAAGAATTTTTCTCTCAATACGACCATGGATATCTTCGTGCGCTTTAGAAAGGGTCCTTGCTTCGGAACCAAGGAGCAGGAGCAGCTGGGGTTATAAGGGTCTCATATAGATTTTCCTTAGGTGTTCGGGAGAGGGGCTTACTACACAGTAGCATTCTCAGCCCAAAGAAACAGCGATTGGCAAGCGTTATTCTTGGTTTGATTTCTGAAGAGATGTCGTTTTCAGATGTGTTAGCAGAGCCGAGTTAGACAAAGTCCCTTACTACCTCAAAGTTGTCGATTGTGAGATTCTGGATTTGTCGATGTTGGCTGTCCCTTCTTGTTGACATTTTGTAATTTGTTTTGTCCTCGTTTAATGCTAGACCCATTTTTGCCGCTTCTGTTCCTATACTCGCAGACGTATCAATGACAGCTCGCTGTGTTCTATCAATGACATCAATATCGGCGGCGTATGCAAGCAATTGAACAGACTTTTGAAAGAACGTACCTTGTGTGTTGGCTTGTGATTTTTGTACAATTCTTTCAAGTATGATGTTGAAGGAGTCACATGACAGCGCGTCGCCTTTTTGACATCAAAGGTTTCGGTTAGGTCGTTACCGGACTTGATGCAGCAGCCGACTTTCTCCAAGCGACGATTTTTCCAGGGATACCAAAAACTAGACATGGTTCTGTATAGCTCGTCATATGTGCCTCTAAAATCGATAAAAAGGTGGTGAGCATCGATCTGAACTTCTTGAGTTTTCTCCAGGATCTGCCGCAGTGTAAATATTTGGTCAATTGTGGACTTACCGGGCCTAAAACCGCACTGATGGGGTGTAATCAGATCGTTGATAAATGGTTTCAGGCGCTCGCACAACACGGCAGACAGGATCTTATATGCCCTGTTTAGGAGACTGATACAAGTACCTCTATAGTTGGCGGAGTTTGGAGGGTCTCCTTTCTTGTGAAGCGAGCAAACGATGATGAGGTTCCATTCATCAGGCATGCATTCAACTGACCAAATCTGGGATATAAGTATGTGTATGCTCTCTACCAAGTCATGTCCTGCTGCCTTAAATAGTTCGACGGGTAGGCCGTCCGGATTTCAAATACTGCCACAAAAAGAAGACACAAGGTGTCAGATGGGGTGAACGATTCGACTCTAGCTGTAAAGAGTCTGTCAGGGTTAGACCAACCCGACAGAGGAAAACCGAAAAATGTTCAAACGATCCAGGAATGAGTACAATATCTTTCTTAAGAAAGTGCGATTTCTATACGCTCAAAATCTGAGGCCAAAAATACTACAATGTCTCAAAAGTAGTAACAATTTTTGGTCGTTCGTCAAAAATATTAGAAATTCTGCCTCCAGCTCAACACTCCCAGATTGTGCTTTGTCTCCACCTACACTTGAGTACGCCGAATCCTCAATGGGATAATTCCACTTTCGCACTCGCGTAGTAGCAAGAGTTCTTAAAGATCTTAATATTCACAAATCCGTTGGTCCAGATGGTATATCTCCCCTCCTTCTGAAATGGTGTTCTTCCTCGATGGCAAAACCACTGCGTAAGCTTTTTCATCAATCCTACTCTTTAGGACTCTTTCCGAGCTGATGGAAAACAGCATATGTCCAGCCCGACCCTAAAAGAGGCGAATCTTCCTCTCTCTCCTCCTATAAACCCAATGCACTTACGTCCCTTCTTTCCAGGGTGATGGGAAAAGCTGATAAACTGACAGCTCATGAAATATCTCGAAACACGAAAATCTCTTAATGACCGGTAGTGCGGTTTTCGTAGCAACAGGTCCACTGGTGATTTGATGGCATGTCTCACCGAAAAGTGGAACCAAAGCGTACACCAATCTGGCGAAAGCAAGATAGTGGCACTTGATATTTCTAAGGCATTTGACATAGGTTAGCATCAGGCTCTTTTGTCGAAAATGCGTGCTCTTGGGATCGATGACTCTCTTCTTCAATGGATTAGAAATTACGAGTACCTTTCGGAACGTTCAATTCAAGTTGTCTTGGACGGTTTCAAGTCTGATATTCACAAAATAAATGCTGGTGTGCCCCAGGGCTCCGTTCTGTCTCCGACACTCTTTTTAATTTTCATCAACAATCTCTTGTCGTCTGCTACTTCCAATCCAATATATTCGTTTGCTGATGACAGTACTCTCTGCTTTTCATATTCGTTCCCGAATTCACCCCCCTTCTTTTCGGCTTTAGAACGGGAATGCCAGCGTATGTTAAGCTCATTAAAATCTGATATTACCAGCATAACTAATTGGGGAACCACTAACAGAGTAGAACCCAATGGCTGTGTTTTGGAAGCCATTATCCATTCAGATGAATATTCGAAACCGAAAAACTTTCCATTCTCGGTATGTATGTCAATGACAACTTACGTTGGAATGGCCACATAGTCGATATCGTCAAAAATGCTGCAAAATGTCTAGATTTCCTCAAGCGATGCAAGGGGTATTTCACTCGCTCTGATCTGGCCTCAATTTTGGTGAATTTTAGTTTGGGCTAAAGCCCCCCATTTATTTTGAGGGAAAGTGTGCTGCGATTAAAATCGAAAGCAGAGAGGTTGGTGCTTACCGTACGCAGCATACGGGATATTGGTTCGTTAGAGCCATATGTGGTGCGGAGTGTTGGTAGATAAAAGAGGCGGGGGCAACGTAGATTTCGAGGATTAGTATTAAAGAAGATAGAGTTGTAGAGGGACATGCAATCGACGGAGTCTGAGAGGAGTCGGTGAATGAAAAGAATGTCTGCTGCGTCCTTTCATTCCTCAAGGGTATTCAGGTTAATGAATTTTAGACAGTCTCGATAGGCAGTTAAGATTAGAGGGTTGTTCCAAGGTAGACCTCGAAGAGCAAATCGAAGAAAACGACTCTGGATCCTCTCGATTCGGGTTACATGTACTCGTTGAAAGGGACACCACGCTTGGCTAGCGTAGCATACTCAAGGAGAGGGCGAACGTAAGCGATGTATAGTGATCTGGTCACGTACGGGTTACAGAATTCTTTGGACCATCTTTTAACGAAGCTAAGCGATGAGTTTGCTTCGGTAATTATCTCATCGATATGCGAGCGGAAATTAAGCTCCCTGTCGCATAACATGCCAAGGTCGCGGATAGTCTGAACAAGGGATATTGGTTGGCCGTGGATAACGTAAGTTCGGGGAGTAGACCTGTTGCACTTACGTGAAAAGGTAATCGACTGACATTTGGTGACATTGAGTTCTAAGCAGTTCTTGATGCACCAGGTGGAAAAGCTATTTAGATCTATTTGAAGGAGGCTGAAGTCGTATTGTGAGGAAATGGGTTTAAAAAATTTGGTATCGTCAGCATAGAGAGAAAGTGCTGAGTGGTGAATGACCCTTTCAAAATCGTTAATGGTTAGGATGAAGAGAAGTGGACCTAGGTTACTACCTTAAGGAACACCTGAAGTGACCAAGAAAGGGGCCGATAGGACAGACCTGAAACGAACGCTATAAAAACGATTATCCAGGTAAGAAGATATCCATTTAAGCAAAATGGGTTGAAAGCCCAGGATGGACAATTTGAACAGGATTAGTTTATGAGATATCTTGTCAAAAGCCTAACTGAAATCAGTTGTTATAACGTCAACTTCTTTACCACTTTCTAAGGCTGAGAGGACAGAGGACACAAATTCGACGAGGTTAGTGGTAGTTGATCTGCCTTTCAGAAAGCCGTGTTGATTAGGGGAAACAAGAGATTTGCACTGGAAGCTTGAGGCTTCGTACAAAATGCTTTCGATGAGTTTGGGTGTACGAGTATGTGAAAGTTTAGCTGTGGGGCGGTAATTAGTGATTTCGCTCTTTAAATCCCTTTTTGTGTATCGGTGTTATGAAAGAAGACTTCCACATCTTATCATCTGAAGAGATTTCCAAGGGGGCGGGAAAGTATTGAAGAACAGTTTTTAAGAAATATGGATGGAAGGCCATCTGGGCCGGGTAAGTATTCATCATTAAGTTGTTGTAACTGATTTTCTATTACTGTATGATCAAAACTAGGAGAAACTGATTGGCCAAAGATGGAGTTTAAGTAGATATTCGATATAAGAGCAATCCGGTATGAAATGCCTTCGGCAAAAGATTGCTAAAAAAATATAGCAAAAATGTTGGCTATAGCATGCGAATCGGTTGATGACATATTTTCAAATGAGAGGGATGGAGGAAAACCGTCAGATTTTTTTTGGTAGAATGACTTATGATCGTTTATAAGCCTTGATTGCGTACTATCAAGGTATCGCTGGTAGAGAACCTTATAAAGCTAGGCGAATTGAAGGTATGACCCGAGATAGTTTGAATAGTCAGCAAAAGAGTTGGATAGAAGGAAAACTGCCCATAATGTGTCTCTCTTCTTACGTAAAGAGCGAAGTTTACGATTGTACCACGGGGGGTTTGTATAAAGGGGATATAGAAAAAAATAGAATTGAATAGTTCTCTGTAGAAAATAGAGAGAGCACCATTTAGGGACATATTGGCGAAATCGAAAGAACACTTACTAAGATATGCGTTAATTTTGCGGAAATTCGCTTTATGAAAGTCCTAAGAAGGGGCAGCTGCAGATGGGGTGCGATGGATAGGAGAGTGGTGGAAAAAAGAAAGAAGAAGTTGTGGGTGAAAGTTATCAATGGTCGATAGTGAAAGGGGACAGAGTGAGACAGAGGAGTTAATGGGGTCAGTGGTGAAAATGAGGTCTAATTGCCTACCCATATTGTTGGAGACCCCATTAACTTGGCATAAGCTGGAGTCTGTGAGCTCATCCAAGAAGAGACATTCTTTACTGGAGTTAGGGTTTGCGGTAAAAAATGATTCATCATCTGATTGAGTCCAGTGCAGTTGAGGTAGATTGAAATCTCCGAATACGATGATATCATCGAGAGGATCAAATAAGTTAATTATTTCATCAATTGCATCGATAGCGAGTTGGTAGCATTCGATTGGTTGTGCCGGTAGGATGTAAAAACACATAACGTACAGGGACCTGCAGGGGAGTGTTATCTTTATCGAAACGTAGTTAAGCTAAGCTAAGAAGTAGAAACAGTGATTGGCAATAGGACCCCTCGACGAGGAGAATCATTATTTGAACCGGTAAGATCGTCGTCTCGAAAAACATTGAAACTAGGTGGAAATAATTCCTGATTCGTTATATCGGGAATTAGATTAGTTTCGGTCAGAGCGTAGATCTCAAATGGGAGAGCGTGAGATTGGCGCAAGACGGCCCGGGTCTTAGATCGCAGTCCTCTTAAGTTTTGATAGTAGAAGGTTAGAGGAATGTTATGTTGAGAGGGTGTAGGGGTGGATGGTTGAAACACTGGCAATGGTAGCACGTTAGGGACGAAAAATTTTGTCGTTGTCGGCCCTGCTCCTTTGAAGGTGTGAGATCCTTTTTGAATGCACAAAGTTACCGAAAGCAGCAAGGTCGTCTGAGACTTTTAGGGGAGACATATTGAAAATCTCGTGGAACTTGATATATAAGTTCCTCAGACTTATAAGGTCAGTAGAGACCTTGCTGCTGTATGGAGACGATGAAGCTTGTTTAAGTTTTTCCCTCGTAACAAACTGAGTCTGATTTATCATGCAAATACGCGAGAAGGAGACGTATATTCTCGTACGTGTTTTTTTCTCTAAGCCTAGAAAATACATAACGACATTGTGTCAAAAGTTTGTTGGGTTATTTTAACTGTGGGAGGCAGAAGGGGGTCAAAAATGGGACTGATCGACACACTTTTTCAGATGAGGAATTTATAATATGGGACCTAATGAAATTGGGATATTTAGCTCCGGTTTTAAGATTGAAATTTGGGAAAGAAGTGCTAGTGGGGGCATGTGCAGAGGGGTTAGGTATTTCAGAGGAGTATTGCTGGGATGCATTGCCAGGTAAGAGTGAGATGTGAGATTTTCGAAACTCAGGCATATCTTGCATTTTCATCATAGATTTGTCAGCTGGCTAATATTTGTGGTCTTCCTTTAACCACTCTGGGCCATGCCGCCAGGTTGGATTTTCAGCTAGGGCATCTCCAAATGATCCTCTGGACGGAATGTGAGCATGTTTCTCTCTTCCGGGTAAGAACCTTCATTGTCCTTTAAAATGCTGTTACGCATAGGATACCCGGTTGGCGACAAATGTGTTAAATTTCACTGAATGTTGTTTCAACCAGTTCAATAGTATGGTAGAGTCTGATCATGCTAAAACCTTGGTATAATTCGTGTCTTTTTGCTCGCTCATGTACTTCATTAGCTTCGTCAATAGTGCTGCTGCGCATAGTTCCAACCTTGCCAATGAAACTTGCTTACAGGCGCCACCTTAGTCTTGGACGCGATTAGGCTTATTGTAGTAGAGTCGCGATTAATGACTTTCTGATACACCACCTCTGCATACGCTGATTCTGATGCATCTGCGAATCCATGTAACTCTATTTGAGAGCCTTTCGTTTGCTGTGTCCATCAAATTCTAACTTTTTCAAGCGTTGAATTCATTCCATTCGTTTTGTATTTTCATTCGAAAAATTTCGCCCCATCCTTAATAGTAATTGGCGACAACCAACCGAAAAGATCGAACATTTTGGCAGCGTCACATAATATTGCTCGTTTGGTACCCTCTGTACTGTTTGACGAAAAATTTACTTTAAATTGGAAGTCGTCTGTTCCTGGGCACCATTTTATTCCCAAAATTTTAAATGTTGTGTCACTATTAAAGTCATGTTCTGGCTCCATGTCAATTGCTTCGGTTGGCAACGCTTTTACGAATGCTGCATTATTTGCTGTCCATTTGCGTAAGTTAAATCCACCATTCCGAAGCAGCTGCATCAATTCCCTTTGAAGATCTTGGCATTCCCTTAGTGAATTTGCACCTCCTAGACAATCGTCTACATAGAATCCGTCAAGCAATGTTTAGATTGCCCGTGGATACTTTTATTTTTTATCTTCGGCTAGCTGGCATAGAGTTTTAATTGCTAAATACTATGCGGATGATGTGTCGTATGTGACGGTTTTGTAAATATATTCTTTGATCAGGTCCTTGGAGTTTTCTTTCCATATTAATTTGTGTATTCTTCCTTGAAGTTAAGATGGTGCTCACTGGTCCCTACAGTATCCAGCCAAACCTTGTGTTTTGTGCTATTGGAGTATTAGCTGGACCCTTGACTAGTTTATGGGTCAAAAATTGCGGCAATCTCCTTCAGTTGTTCGTACCATGGATGTGCCAACTTCAACCCTTGAATGTGTAGCCACTGGTTGGCTGTAACTTGTTGTAGTGGCAGTCTTGATGTAATAACTGGCATTACTAGAGCATCTGACCTTTTAATCGTGAATTGATAGAATGATAAAGCGGCATGACCGTTGATTCCATTGATCTTTGACTCATACTTGACCAATGGAACTTTTAATTGACGGGCTAATTTCGCTGTCACGAAGCATGATTGAGACCCTTGATTAATCAGAGCTCATGCGAGTCTAACTTCTTCTCCAACGCATATGTTAACCGTGGCTGTGACTAGTAATACCGTCTTATTACTATGACATGCGGTAGCGATTCGTGTTGATGTTGATATTCTTGCTATTCCCGAAACTACTCTACTCTCACCTCGAGGGAAATGAAGTAAGGAATTATGCCGTTGTGCGCATATTTTGCAACCCCTCTTCATCACATATTCTCTGGCGTTATGTCCATCTCGCAAACAGTTGCAACACAGTATCGACCTTTGGACTGCGTGCAATCGGTTCTTCGTCTTCATACTTAAAAATCTTTTGCAGCAATACAATTGATGAGACTCGCTGCACACAACGCATTCCGACTCTGCGACTGCAGTCACATGGTTTTTTGTAGCTGTTACTCGTACTTGCTGGTTTTCCCGATTGAATTCACAACTGCTAGAATCAGAGGATTAAGCTTTGATGAAGTCAAAAAATTTGCTTAGTTTAGGAATTTCTGTTAAAGTTCCTCTGGATTGTTGGTATAATTTCCTTGATTTAGGGTCAAGTTTCGGACATAAAAACTGAATCACTAATGGATCTCAGGAGCTTACGTCGACCCCTTAATTGTTGATACCGTGCAAAATTTCCCTATACATGATCATTTTCAAATCGAACGCATTTTCATGTCGAGCTGATTTTAAGGTACGCGATTTTTGGATGTACAATAGTTTTTGACCAATGCTGCTGAATTTTGAAACCGGTTCGTTGGCAATTCTATAGCTGTTGCATAATCGCTTGGTGTCAGTGCCAAATGGTTAACAATTCTTGCTGATTCTCCCTTTGAATTGAATTTTAACAAAATGATGTCCACTCTTCATATTTGCCTCTGAATTTTGGTGGAAGTTTGACTTCCCGGGGTGTTGCAGCTTGTGGAGTTACTGCCTCTGGTTGGTGTTGTCGTTGCTCTACTCTGGATATAAGCATCTTGATATATCTGCTCCAACTCAATGAATTCGTTGTTGGACACGTACTCCTGCTCGTAATCGGCTTCTACCAATGAGGACATGATCTCACCATTCATTGCCATCAGCCTTGTCCAGTATTCTCTAATCTGATCCAATTTGAATGCTAGGTTAACTATATTCTGAGTTATCATCAAGTTCTCAATAATGCGTATAAAGCTGTTCTTAATCACATTCAACTTTTTAAATTTTGCTGGGTACGATGTCGCTGTATTGCTCGTAGAGGACAGACTTTTGAAAGATTGTGCCTCTTATGATGGCGCTTGAGTTTTCCACTATTCTTTCAAGAATGATGTTAAAGAAGTCAGATGACAGAGCGTCGCCTTGTCCAAATCCTTTTTTGACATCAAAGGTCTCGGTTAGGTCGTTACAGATCTTGATGCAGCAGCGAGCTTTCTCTCTTGTCATCCTGCACTAGCAGACGAGTTTGGCAGCCATGCCAAAACTATATGCTGTCAGATGCGGCTTTAAAATTATGGACATACCGGGCCTAAAGCCGCTCTGATAGGGTCCAATCAGATCGTTGACAAATGGTTTTAGGCGCTCGCACAATACGGCAGACAAGATCTTTAGGAGATGTGATGTTTAGGGGACTGATACCTCTATAGTTGGCGCAGTTTAGAAGGTATCCTTTATTGTGAACCGGGTAAACGATGCTGAAGTTCTATTCATCGCGCATACATTCATCTGACCAAATCTTGGGAATAAATTGGTGTATACTCGCTACCAAGTTATCTCCTGTTGCCTTAAATAGTTCGACGGGTTGGCCATCTGAATTTCAAATACTTCCACAAAAAGAAGACGCAAGGGGTCAGATCGGGAGGAACGGTGTGACTCGAGCTATAGAGAGGCTGTCAGGGTTAGAAAAAAGTTTTTCGGTCTTACAAGACCAACCTGATAGAGGAAAACCGAAAAAAGTTTAAACGAGTCAGCAATGACTGCAACGCATTTCTTAACTGTGTGCAATTTCTATACGACGAAAGCTGAGGCAAAAATAGTACAATGTCCCAAAGGTAGTAAAAATTGTTGGGCGTTCGTCAAAAATATTAGAAATTCTCCATTATCCTCCATCCCAACGCTCATTTACAATGACATTCTAGCCCTCAGCTCTTTGGACAAGGCCAAACTGTTTGCTGAACACTTTGATGCTAGCTCAACACTTCCAGTTTGTGCTTTGTCGTTTTTTTTTTTTTTTTTTAAGAAATTGACACTCAAGCAGGTGTTGTTGAGGGGTTGACTGACGCCTTCATGCGTTCGCAGTATACGGAAGATAAGTATGATGCTTCCGTAGTTGGTGCAGTTCGTAGGGTCTCCTTTCTTCTGCATCGGACAAACAATGCTGTGGTTCCATTCATCGGGAATACTTTTGTCCGACAATATTTTACAGATGGGTTGGTGCATGCTCCTTACCAGGTTATCGCCTGCCGCTTTGACGAGCTCGGCGGTTCTGCCGTCGGCTTCATCAGCTTTGTTGGACTTGAGCTTAGATATGGCTATCCATATGCATATACCAAGTCGGGTGGTTGGAATTGTTGATCTACATCGTCCATGGTAGAAACTTCATTCTCTCTGTCAGCGGTATTTGGTTCGTCATCGCCGTTATACAGTCTACAGAAATGCTCTTTCTAAATCCCCTGCATCGACTACGTCTCTACCGCTATGTTTCGTTGTTCGTCTTTCTTTCTGTGGCATGTCTTTTTTTAACCCTTGGTAGATCTTCCGAATCTCATTCCAGGAGCAGCATCTCTCAATTTCCTCCACCGGGCTCTTCTCACGCTCCTTCTTTCTTCTCCTGAGAAGCCGCCGTTTGTCTCTCCTCTTCTGTTTGTGAACAGCTCTCGTCCTTCCATGCAGGGCCGCTTTGTATGTTTTTATGTATCTTGCTTAGCTGCAAGCGCTTACAGGCACTCGTCGTCAAATAAGGAGTTTCCTTGTGGTGGCCGAGTGAAACATACTACATCAGAAGCGGCATCTCTGATAGCTTTTAGGCAATGCTGCCACCAGTCTCCGATACTTGATCCTGGGGGCACGGCAGGTCTCAGGAGATTAATCGATCGGAAAAGGATTTGGCGATCTCTTGCGATTGTAGCCGTCTGACGTCAAACTTCCTCACAGTATTAGCCTATCTTTGCGATGTTCGGGATATCCGCAACCGTACTTTGGATACAAAAGGGTAATGGTTCGAGTCGATGTTGATTGATAAGGAGTTCTCCAAGCCACCTTCTGGATATCTATATGCGGGAACCGCGTGCTAGCTACGACAATGCTTCACCCCGGCGGAAAGTCGATTGGCTTGAATCCGTTATCAGAGGTAGTGTTGTGGAGACTATACTTTCCCACATTGCCACCAAAGATGCCTTCCCTTCCTAGCTTTGGCTTAAAATCGCCGAGGACAATTTTAATGTTATAGCTTTCGCACTACTCCTAGGTCTTGTCCAAGAGCTCGTAGAAGCCATCTTTGTCCTCTGTGTCGGCACATTTAGCCTTAATACGGAATGATACGAGGCGCTCCTTTACATGCCAGAAACTCAAGACTTTTTTTTTTAAAAAATAACTTAACACTCAAGTGGGTATGAATACACTTACAATATAATGCATCAGCATGTGTTAAGTTTTTTAGAAAATGGGATAGAGAGAGAGAAAGAAAGAGGTTTGGGCTTAAGTCTGCCTCTAGCAATAAATCCCCATCCAAATAGGCGCTGCTTTTGCCGTCGACAACAATCGCCGTAGTAGATGTCGCAGATTTTCATCCTCTTTTCATCCGGCCTATCCCATCGCGTTTTATGGATGGCGCAAAATCTGTTTTTCAGCAGTCCAAGGCCTCCGCTAGTTGTTCGGGTGCATGTGGTTTTTTAAAGCCTAACATTCCACATGCAAACTCTAAGTTCGTTGTCCTTGTTTCATTTGAAAGGGTTGTCAACAGAAGATACGACCGTATCCGAGACTTATTGTTGCTTCGTAACTTGTTTAATTTTTTCTTCGGCTTGGCAGTTACCGCAGCAGCACAACCCACAGTCTGGACGGCCAGTTCAATTGTAAATACCCCTAGAACGAGTGGTCGGTTTGACCGAACCCAGTATCCCGTCCGGGGATGTGAGCACTACCATTTGCTCCACTAAAGGCTCATTCTCTACCATCTCTTTTCAAGATCCTAACTTAGTCCCGCAAATCCTTACCGGCCTGAGCTTCAAACATGTCAGAGTAACCCGGATAAGGTCTCATTTGTCTCATTTGGGGAGTTCATCCACTGTCCCGTTCATAGTGCTGCGATTGTTTTTTAATCAGCACTCGCGCACTATCTATATGTCGACTTTAAAGTTGCATGTGACAGCGTGTATGGGGGCGACTTATGCAATGCTATGGTTAGCAGTGATATTTCTGCTAAGCTTGTCAGGTTGTGGAGGATATCTTTAGAGAATTCTGGCTACACCATCAAGTGCAATTGTCAATTAAACTTTCATGGCCAAAATGGAACAGCTCACGAGATATCATTGTAGCTGGGGAGGCTTGTTGCTTGAGGCCCGGACTGAATCTCCATCTAAGTAAGTTACTAATCGACAAACTAGAACCACAACTCGTCGTTTCCTGCATAAATTTTGTACACACCACATACAGTGTCTGCTCTTTCAAGTCGTTAAAAGACGAAAATAAAGACGCACTATTGTTGTAACAACATGTAGTACGTCATCGCCGAGTCAGGAAAAACACGCCTTAATTCTCCCACAACCATATCCACCCCCAAACTGCACGCGCTAAAAGAACACTAAGTCCTCAGTGCTCATTATTTCTCGATTTGTCGTAAAAGAAATCCCAACTGTGCACAAAAGAAAACTCCTTTCCTCGTCTACCCAAACTTCTATTCATAGTCATGTGCGTCGTGAGTCCTCCTCCCTTAATCATCAAAATCACAAGGCGCAAATTTCCACACACCAATTTTTGTCCTGGCAATGTTTTCTTTCGGTTCTTTCCAAATTTCCAAATTGTTTTGTCCATTTTCAGGACATTGAACCAACAATCGGCACCATTAATGCGCTTCACATATAGTCATCACCGTCAACTGTCAGAAATGTTACTTGGCTTTGTTCACCTCCAAGCTACATAGATACGTATAGATAACCGCAAAACACAAATGTTGGGTACATGAATATACACTGGTTAAAAGACGCCAACGCCAATGACAGCGGGGTGGAGGACTTGTCAAAGGACTAGGTAATAACTGTCCCTAGCTTGCAGTTTGTGTAGGCTGTGTAGACACAATCTAAATTAAATGAAACATCGTTCCGTGGAGAGCGTAGTGAATTATCGCAAAAAAAAAAACAGATCAGGACGCGAACCTCAACAGAACAAAAAATTGGAAAAAAAAAAGACAGAGAGCATGGAGCACGGAGGACGAAGCATAAAGCACGGAGGACAGAACACGAAGCTCCAGACCATGGAACATAACATATCCACCCGAACTTACTTACTTCGTTGTTCGTGTCATTTCTGCTGCGATAAACGAAACAAATAACGAAAGAGCTGTCATCGCTGCACGAAACCGCGGCCACTATTAAAATGCCGCCGCCGATAGCATTTAAGCGTCCTCAGCCCATCCTCCATCATAAGAGCAGATCCGGTGGTGATAGTGGTTGGTGCTGCTGCTGTTAGAGCTGACGGCGCTAGTAGTGTCCTTGTTGGCAACGAATATAAATTGCGATACATGCGGCGCACATTCTAGACCACACAAATAGTTGCCCATAGCTTCAGGCAAAGCTGATAACTGGGCAAAACATTCAGTTATGAGGACGCACATACGAGTACTCGTACACCCAACAAAAAAAAGGACCTAAACACGTTAGAAGGAGGATACAAAAGGACTCGATTTTTTACTGAGCCCCTTGATTTATGAGTCGTCAAAAGGAATGCTCATATGAACTCTGGAACCTTGGAACTATGGAGCTCTGGAGCTCTAAAATTCGCTCCTACCCCTACGGCTGTTACGATGTGAGGGATAGCTTAGTCAGAGCTTGAGTGGTTTTTTTTTTCACTGTCTTTCTTTGTAGCGAAATAACTCGTTGTCCTGGGGTGACAGGTCCACCCCTCAGTTATCGCACTTTTGTGTTGACTTTGCCACTATCAGTCGCTGTGTTTTATTGTTGTTGTTTCAGGGCATACATATGTACGAGAATAGAAAGAATATTCGGTCGGTCGGTGGCTATGTTCCAAGCAGATTGCGGTAGAAAACTGAGAGTTTGTGTTCGCATATACGAGTATCTGTAGTTTCTGTGGTAACATTGTTTGTGGTAATTGGCTGACAGGATGTCATCAACATGCCGGGCACACAAAGTGTTCCAGGACATAAGATTTTTTCTTTTTTCTTTTTTCTTTTTTTTTCTCTAAGAGAGAGATCTACTCGTAGACGTACAGTTAAACTGATTTTGAGAACCAAGCCTTTGGACGGAAGCCAAACCACATAAAGGAGTTTCAATGTCTCCTTGGGGGGGGAGGGATGAACTAATTCTGGAAACTATTCTGCATAGTCCAAGTGAAGTTGACATTGCCTCGCTTTGGTATACATATATCCACGGACCAGCTGACATAAAGATTGAGATTTTGACGTGAAACTACTTAAGTGGTCCATTTTTTTGGGTTCTGTCCAAAGGTTATACGTTTTATGTCGCTTAGGCTGTTTTCCAAAAATATCTTGCCAAAGTAACTGTTTTTTTTTCGTAAGGTAACCGCTTACCACAATCGATTGAATGATCTAATAATTTTTAAAGAAAGGACAGAAGAGACGGTAAGAGTGTCTGTAAAGTTTAACCATGAAAATATTTGTATTTCGAATAAAGACATCCTATGGATTAAGGCACTGTTAAATGACCGCTAAGAGTTACTAATTAAAGACAGTGAAAATATTATAGGATATGTAACAGGCTATTCGCCAAAAAGTACAATGGAAATGGTCACACAAATAACCACTGCTACTACTAATATCGTGCAATAGGGACTGCTACCATGACTGAGAAATGTGTCTCTTTTCATGCTGCGTCCTTATAAAGGGCTGCCTTAATTGGATCTGCTCGTGCAGTCGATCAATTAGCAGATGTCCTTGACTGCTATCACGCGGATTTCCCCGTCATACTGGAAATGCCATGGACCGGACAAAAAGAGAATGAAAAATTGTGATAACAGTATATGATATCTAGTACATGGACACACTGATTGCTATAGGGAAATGAATCAGCCGTTATTCGAATTGAATAATTGCATTGATCACATTGCGATCGTCGTAAGATGTGCATCCACTATCCCGGACGTCCGAATCTTATGGGCAGCCAACACTGACACGGATCACCGAATTCGGATTTCCCAAGCGACAGTAAATTGAGGAACTACTGTGAGGAGATATAACGTAGAAATCTGTAATCGCAAGAGACCGCCAAAAACTTCGCCGAATCCGCATCCCAAATCCCTCAATAACTCCAACGCCACCAGTATCAAGTTCCGAAGAGCACTGGCAACGCTGCCAACATGCCATTAGAGACGCCGCAACTGATATGCTGGGCGACATCCGACCACCAGCAAGAAATCCCTGGTTTGACGAAGAATGCCGGCAACAGCGTGCAGCGAAACAAGAAGCCTACAAAGCGGCGTTGCAGCGAAGGACGCGATCGAACATTTGAGAGTTTGCACTCCATGAATGACTAACGATCGCGGTAATCGACAGTAACGACACCGACGGATCAACAACACCTGAACGGTGGCAGTTTGCCAAGTTTTGGGCAACCTCGGACCACCTCTCATCCCAAGCGACGCTGGCTGGCACCAAGGCCACGTCAAGCTTATCGCATGTGCCGATCTAGGATCTCTTGATCTTTTTACCAAACCCATAGGTGGATTACTACTCGAGGTCGTGCCCTAGGAGGAAATCCCTAGCAGACCTAGAACTCGCACCTGTATCCCAGCCGATCCCTCCTCCCCAGAAAGCATTCTGGAGACAATCAGGCTCATGACTGAAAAGTCACGAAACTAGAAGAACTAATTGGCACTTATAGATGCGCATTGATTGTAATAAGTAAAGAACCCCTTAAACCTCTATCGCAGACTAAAAGCATAATTCGGTTTGGTTTCGAGTCAATTCACCTTAGCGTCTATAAAAAGGATAAGCAACTTCTTTCTGCTTTAACCGAAACTTCAAACTTAACCTTAGATATTGGAGCGGCGATATCCTTTCCAATTTATCCGATACAACTAACATGTCGGTCTCCTCTTCTGACACTCTGTCGAAAATGGAAACCGCTGACGAATTAAAAAGAGATCCTATGCGATCAGGAGAAAAAAATGAGCTCTTGAGCACATGCTCAGAATCGGAGGGCTCGAATAGAACCGTTGTGAAGGCTGCTCTGATAAATTGTAGCAATGATACGGTTTCTCCAGATCACTCAAAAAAGGCTTCTGCCGCGCTTATGCTACGTCTTTCTAAAAACGCAGAAGACATACTTCTAATCCGGGAACCTTGGATCGTAGAAGGCGTGGGTTTTGAACTTGGGACACCTGTATACGCTCCGCGCTATACAAGAGACAAAGGTAAGATTAGAACTTCTATATTAGTGAAAAGTAGCCTTAATGCATTTTTACTTCCTAATGTCAGCAACCCCGACTTAACCGTTGCCACACCAGGCTGGCATCGGCATATCTCCGCATAATGCGGCATATCTCCGCATAATGCGCCCTGTTCCTGGTGATAACTTAGAAAGTGGAGTAGTGGAAGCTGGAAGGCTAAAAACTGGCCTCGTCGTCGGATGCGACGCAAACGCTCATCACACGGTATGGGGCAGTACCAACATCAGTGGTAAAGGTGAGCCACTTTTTGTTTATATTATAAGTACCAACCTCATTGCCTGCAACATTGGCAATGAGCCCGTTTTTATAACAAGAAACCAACAGGAAGTGCCAGATATCACTCCTATCTCCGACAACATCACTCAAATGCTAACGAACTGGATGGCATCGTCTGAACACTCTTTTTCAGACCACAGATATACCCAATTCAGCCTGAGTGATGCTCCTCCCAGCCAAACAGCATCCGGAATTATAATTAATGATTGGCCAAAATACAGAAGAATACTGCCAGAAACGCTATGCTCTGAAGTCTCAAGTCCCCCGTGTGACACAAGCGAGGTTGACATGAAAGTCAGGGAATGCACCCTGGCTCTCAATCAGGCTATGGCTGCTTCTTACCCTCATATTCAACCTAGAGGCAAGAAAATGCCACATTGGTGGAACTGAGAAAAGCAAAGCGACTATCCTGGAGATCATTCTGGGACAAAATTACATAAACTTCTGAGGCATCACGGCTTAGAAAAATCCTCTCTACAAATTCTATGATGCCTAGCTGCTCGAAAAAAAGCCGATAGCTCTTGGACAACCTCAAGTGATGAAAGACTCAACTTGCAACTGAACACTCACTTTCCAGGTAGCTTCGTATTTGCGGCCAGTAGTAACCCAAACAGGACTACTGCAACCGTGACCTGATTGCATGGTCTGATTGCAAGAGACAAAGTGCTCTGGGCGGTGCATAGCTTCAAACCACACAAGTCTGTTGGGCCGGACGGTATAATACCTGCCAAGCAACAAAGGTCCTCAGATATTCTGCCTACGCTAGAGAATATCATGAGGAGCTGTGTAGACCTGATCGGCTCTGCATTCACTGGCAAGCCACATCAAACGATCACTACTTTAAAGAGAGTACATAATGGTCGCTTTCCTGGACATAGAGGGCGTTTTTAACAACCTCAACACATTCGCAATCACCACTGCGCTGTCAGCTCTGCAGGTAGACGACTCAATTGGGGAGTTGATCAGTCTTATGCAGGATAATCAACTCCGAACTGGGTGAGGCTTCGGCCAAAAAATGTGTCTGCAGAGGTACCCCGCAAGGCGGTGTCCTTTCTCCCCTTCCCT
Organism: Volucella zonaria; assembly: GCA_963966105.1. NCBI lineage: Eukaryota > Metazoa > Arthropoda > Insecta > Diptera > Syrphidae > Volucella > Volucella zonaria. The sequence goes on from OZ014531.1 coordinate 109,712,833, forward strand.
GGAACTTAGTGGTTAATGAACTGCTGATATGCTTGGAACCGGTTGGTAGCAGGGTGATTACCTGTGCGGATGACGTTACTATAGCCCCCTAAGGTAAGCATCTTAATACCATTAAAAAAACTCCTTCAGGTAAATCTTAACAGATTAACCCATTGGGAGATCGCTGTGGATTGGGAGTAAACCCCCATAAAACTGATTTTGCCCTCTTTTTCAGGAAATCTAAAATTCCAACCATAGACCATTCCTCAATAAACGGAACCGATACAGCTGAAATATCTGGGTCTCATTTTTAACAGGAAACTAAACTGGAAACCTTATATTTAGAAAAAAGCCGAGAAACCTACAGCAGCTTGCTTGCTCTTGCAAATAAGCCATTGGGAACAAATAGGGCCTTCAACCTCGGGTAATCCATCGGTCTCGGTCATAAAACCGATACTCACCTACGGCGTTGCTGTCTGGTGGACGGCCTTAGACAATGCAGCCAACTGCTGCAAACTAAACAGAGGTCGAGGGAGAGCATGTCTATGCACCAGTGCACTCGTAATATCTCGTGTGCTGCACACCGAAAAAGAAAAAAAAAACTATACCGCAGTGTAGTGTTAAAAAAAAAAATATCACACAGTGCGGGTATCCCACCTCTCCCGCTCCTGGTCGAAGTACTGTCACTGCCGTTACTGCATTTATCATACGGTACGGGCAGTGACTGAGTGTATGTAACAACTGATGGATAGCGGGTTGTGAGTGAAAATTTTGTTGGTGCACTGCTTCATATTGTTGTAAGGGTAAACCAACCAACGTCAGAATTTTCACTTCGCAGCCTTGCTTAGTAGCGTCGGTGTTTGCGTTTACTGTGTTTGTTTGTAGCTATGTTTAGGGAATTCACGGTGGACGTAGCGAATATACGAGGGCTAAAAAGTAATCACTTTTCTGCGTACGTCCACATCTGTAAATACAGACCAGCTGTCTTGGCACTTAGTGAAACACAGGTAGATCCCAGCCCACACCTCTCAGATCACTCTGATCTGAAGCTACCTGGCTACGAACTAGTGCCATCATTCTTCTCTCACCGCGGTCTCGCCATTTACGTGCGTAGTGATGCAGCTTACCTAATTCCACCACAATGCAGTGCCTGTTCCAATCCGGAATTCTATTTTCTGTGGTTAGAATTCCATCTCCGTAAGCAAATTATCCACTACTGCTTTATTTACAGAAGTCCCAAACTGGACAGCAACTCGACCAGTTTGATGCGCTGTCTGACTCCACACAAAGAATTGTATCCCCGTATCCTCATACTGAAATCGTGATTACGAGCGATTTCAATATACACAATTCTGATTGGCTTCGACAATCTAGACAGGCAACACCCGAACGACGGTGTGTTGAGATCTTCGCTGCGGAAAATAATTTAACCCAGCTTGTAAATGAGCCCACACGAATACCAGACGTTGATAGTCATACCGGCAACACCCTGGACTTGACAAGTGCTGCGTTGATGTGCTCTCCCCTCTAGGCTCGTCGGACCATTGTGTCATATCAGATAAATTCTCGTATACCCGAAAAGAACCGCATGGCAATACAAGAAATCCAATTGGAGCGGACTTAACAACTTCTCTAGGAACTTTAACTGGTTGTTATATTTCCTTGATGACGACGTGGATACCGCTGCTGATATGGTCAAAGAAACTATTCTCTTTGGAATGAGATGCTTTATTCCCCATCGGATGAAGAGTATCAAACCAAAAGAAAAGGCATGGTACGACTCGAGCTGTAAAGAGGCTGTCAGGGTTAGAGAAATGCTTTTTCAGTCCTACAAGATCATCCCGACTGAGGAAAACCGAAAAAAGTTCAATCGAGCCAGAAATGACTGCAAAGCTTTTCTTAAGAATGTGAAATTCTAATACGACCAAAAGCTGAGGCAAAAAATACTGCAATGCCCCAAAGGCAGTAAAAATTGTTGTCGGCAAAAATACTGCGAAATGTCAAGGTTTCCTCAAACGATGTAAGAAATACTTTTCCCCTTCTGATTTGGCCTCAATAAATAAGGCATTCATCTGCCCAAAAGTGGAGTACAATTCTCACATATGGTCGGGTGCGCCCAAAACATCTCTGCACTTGCTAGATAGGATTCAAAACCGTGCGATAAAGCTTATAGGTGATACTCGTACCAATATCACTCAAACAATGGACACCCTCGAATACTATTTCCACCAACAGTGCCCCGTAGAAATCGCCAGTAGCATTCCACCCATTCAAACTTTCAACTGATGAGCATTCGTAGCGAGACGGGTGTTACGGTGAGATATGCCATCAGATCACCAGTGGACCTGTTGCTCCGAAAACCGTACTGCCGGTCATTTAGAAGTTTTCATATTTCGAGATATCTCATTAGCTGACGGTTTATCAGCGTTTCCATGACCGTGGAGAGAAGGGACGTAAGTGCAATGGGCTTGCAAGAGGAGAGAAAAGAAGATACGCCTTCTTTAGGGATGAGCTGGACAAATACTGTTTTCCATATGCTCGGAAAGAGTCCTAAGGAGTAGGATTGGTGGAAAAGCTTATGCAATGGTTTTGCCAGCGAGGAAGAACACCTCTTCAGAAGGAGGGGAGATATACCATCTGGACCAACGGATTTGTGAATATTAAGATCTTTAAGAACTCTTGCTATTACACGAGTGCGAAAGTGGATTTGTCCCATTAAAGATTCTATGCGCTCAAGTGTAGGCGGAGACAAAGCACAAACTGGGAGTGTTGTGCTTACTTTTTAGCCCGCGTATATTGGCAATATCCACTCTGAATTCCCGAGTCATTATAAAGAAAGACAAACACAAACACCGACGTTACTAAGCACAGCTGTGAAGTAACAATTCAGAGTTGGTATACCGAATCAAATTGTTGTAGATGGTATGCCCTTAGAACAATAGGAACCAGCACACCAACAAAATTCAAACCCCGACCGCCCGCTATCCATCGGTCACTGAACGCGCTGTATGACAATGTAATAGAGCAACGGCAGTGACCGAGTGTAAGCAATAGTTTGACCAGGGTCAGGAAGGTAGGAATGCCCGCACGTTTTATTGCTGTTGTTTTGTTTTTTTTTGTTGGTGCCCGCACAGCCTTCATTCTCTGGTCAATTCTTCGTAGACTGGCTTGATAGCTTCATACACTTCAATTGGAGGAGCTGGCTTATGTTTGTATTCAGCGAAACTATTTGTAGATTTTACCTTTTGCCATGAGCACCATGAAACCTCTCCGATCGGACATTTATCGTGCTGCGGTTTTGCATCGGTAGATGATTTATGATCGAGTGTACCACATATACTGTTTCTCATGTTTTCAACTAAATCACAGTTTCTCCGAACAGCTAATCCATAACACATGGACTACTAGGTAACCGCGCTTACCACTTTCCTTAAATTTCACTTGCGATTTGCTCACTTTACAAACGACAACGCTCGAAATACGAGTACACTTTGTCACTCAAAAAAAAAGTGGCACAATTATCGACAAAAAACAAACATTCTTCAAATAGCGTCCTTCTCGAATGTTTCACTTTGCGAAACTGACTGAAACCCGTCCGACGTTTCTAAAGACGAAACAAGCAATAGTCTGAACACGTGGCAAATAGCTTCAAAAACATCTGCCGTATACCTACTCTGGTCGCCTAAAATAACGTTCCTCGTTTCGGGCTGCCTACCTGCCGGGCTTATACAGGATGTCCGCTGGAAAACTTATGTTTTTGAACCTTAATAAAAAAAAAATTATAAGACCTTTTGTTTTATTTTTTATAAAGAGGAAATATGCAGATTTTATTTTTTTGAAAACGGCATCATCCAAATGCAGCCCATTTAATCGCACGCACTGTTGCAAACGGTCCATCGTATTTCGTGCCACACACTGCAGTGAGCTAGGCTGAATATCGATAATTTCGCGACGGATATTTTCCTTCAGCTCCGCCAGGGAGCTCGGATTGTTATTGTAAGCTTTACTTCTAATGTACCCTCATAAAAAAAATCTAAAGGAGTTAAGTCTGGAGACCTCGGTGGCCACGGAACGTCTCCAAATCGTCTGATCAGTTTTCCTGGAAACTTTTCACGTAACAAACTCATAGTGGTTCTAGCGGTATGCGGAGTGGCTCCATCTTGTTGAAACCACCTGTGTAACGAGTAAGATGGATGTCCTCGCAAATGCGGCAAAAAATAATCTGTGATCATGTTCGCATAATTTTCACTGTTCACATTTATCGACTGTTCTCTGGCATTTTTGAAAGAAATTGGGCCCGATAATTCTGCACCAAACACTTACCTTTGGACAACGTAAGGGCCGTTGATGTTTTAAAGGTGGGTTACGTGTTCACGGAGCCCAGTAGCGGCAGTTTTGCTTATTCACATGTCCATTGAGGTGGAAGTGAGCCCGTCACTCTAGAAGATGCAAATGACTATACGGAATTAGAAATTAAAGTCATTTTCTTACAGTTCGTGCACCACTTGAATTTCAAAAGGATTGCATTTTAAATCTTTCTTTAAAATTTCACCAACTATAGTTTTTGGCAGACCTAGAGAGGACGCTCTTTTTCGAATTGAGGCTGTTGGATTTTCGGGCAAACTTCGTTGCACAGCTTCCACGTTTTCGATGGTCCTCGACGTTCTGCTGGGCCTTGGATGTGGCACATTTAGAGCTGAAGTTTGTCGGAACCTTTGCACCTACGAACGAATTCAATTAACACTTCCGGCGAGTAATAACGTAATAGTCACCGCCCTTAAAAAAAGTTTCTCCATCGAATGCACGATGCTCTCCCGACCACTGTGACATTTTAATTAATAAATCTACACTCAAAAAGATTCAAATGAGGGTAAAACCGTCCCGCCCGGCTTAAAACTGTTCGCGATATTAACGTTTTAGAACATAAATTCCCCACCGAATACCCCTACAATACTTTGAAAAACAAGTACTTCGAGATATCTCTCGGTAATGGGTTCTCTTCAAATGTTGCATACTACATATATATTCAATCATACCCCTATGATTCGACTTTGAATGATATTCACGCATAAGCGTCTTCTGTTTATCATGAGATCTGTTCCAATCAACCCATCGAAGTAGTTATGAAACCGAAAAGTTAAAAATGATAATATACTCGTAGCATGAGTTCCTAGTTCTAATAAACAATTCAAATTTTTTTAAATGAGAAATCCTGATCTGTAAATGGTTTTAATGTCCACAGGATCAACGAGTATATGTATACTCGATTTGGTTCTGATTGACTATGCCTAAAATTTCCTGAACTACTGTTGGATTGCTGTTGTCTTAAACATGATTGACCGTTATTGCACCTGGAATCTCTGTTAAAATTCTGTTCTGTTCTGTTCTGCCTGAATGGTGTACTTGTCTTTGTGATTGCTGCTGTCGAAACCTGATTAGCCTGCGCTACTGTTCATTGCGACTCAAACCAGTTAGACGTGTTTTTCTTGTTCTCCCTATTCCCCTGTTCAATTTTCAGTTATAAATCTCGTTAAATTGCATTTTCCGGTTAATAACCCCCAGTGCTCGAATTCATTATTTTTTTTTGTCTACTGGCAGATTTCAGTGCAAATAAAAGTCCCTATCTACAAAAAAAAAAAAAAAAAAAATAACTCGACCTATATCTATACCCTCACTGACCTACACAACCAATTTGAATATGTCTTGCGGAATTGCCAATTGTGTAATCGATGACAGCAATGCTGACTGGGTAGCTTGCAAGGGCATTTGTGGGAACGCCTTTCATGCCGTTTGTGTCGGGTTAAATAAAAGAAACACGGTGTTTATTAAAGAATTTTCCGATAACCTACTTTTCTTCTGTGATGAGTGTTAGAGTATCTCACTTTCACACGTACTTTTGGCAATAAAATGCCTAAGTGATTCAAATGACTCCTACCAGGACGCACTCACCAAAAAGATTACGGATAAAATTTCGGTAATAGAAAACAGTGTTAAAAGTGTTGAAGAGTTACGTAACTCAGTGCAGAACTCAGCCGATGTAATAAAATCCAAAGTAAAGCACATGGACAAACAAATTGCTGGTCTTATCGAGTTAGACTCCGGGAGATCCAGGAATGAAGAAACTCCCTTACGTCACCTCGATAAAGTGTTGATTGACATTAAAGCTATGTGTTCTGCGCAGGTTATCTCCAACCAAAAAACCTGCGAGATGATAAATCCCCTGCGTGACGACATAGACATTCATTTTCAGTCCTCGTCACACAAACAACTCTCTCCCAAACACTGTGATCCCATGCTCGAAGTTATCTTCGATAAAGTGAACGATGTCGGCGACGAACTTACTGCGACTCGATCCCTCGTATGCGATATTGAACATCACATCGCAACAATAAACAGCAAAATCGTTGATACACAAAACTTGCCGCAGCCTCACCAGAATGTTCCCTACAATACATCACTCATGGCTGAATTAATGGAACCTGAAGTGGATTCACTCTCACCCCCACATATAAGTCATCTGCGGACGGTTCAACCCACTGATTCCTGCGAAGTTTCTTCCAACTTAACAGCAGAAAATATTTCTATGTCAGCTCCTCCAATCGCTGCCCCACGGAAGCTTATCAGTCATTTTAATTCAACTTGAACACCTTCCGAATGGCAACGTAGACTTGATAAGCTTGCTTCGAAGAATCAATTGGTCACTACGCTTCTTATCAAAGGCGCCCCCCCAAACGCTGATGTTGATTGGATCTCAAATTTCTTCGAAAAGAAATATGGCATTACCATTAGCCACTGCAATTTGCTTCCTACATCTCACTACAGAAGCAAGCGCAGCTTCAAGCTCAATCTTCCAACCAAGTACGAATGGTTATTCCGAAATCCTGCCAGCAACAATTTCAATCTTGGAAAGATGCGTGTCTGCAAATGGTTGGAAAATACGCCCAAGAAGCAGGATAAGGCCAAGCAGTCCGTTATACCTAAACCAGTAAATAAGTTAGCAAGTAAATCCAATTTGCCAAGACCCACCTCCTCTTCCCACAACAAACCCAGCTCCAATTGGAGTTTTAAAACAACAATTTTTCCTAATTTTAAGCCGCCCACCCAAACTCCAACTCCCCCTATTCCACCTCAAGTCAAGCCCCAACGTCAACGTGTCTCTTTCGACTTAACCCCTACAACTCAAACTCCTGCCACTTAAACTCCCACCATTCAACCCCTAACACACACGCCTTTCCCTAATTTCGACCTCAGAACTGGAGCTAAGTATCCCAATTTCATCAGTTCTCACATTTTAAACCCTATTTCAGAGACCCCAGCCGTTGCGACACCGAACTCATTAACCACTCCCTCTTCTATTGACCCCCTTTCGCCACCCACTGTTAAATTAACGCAGCAAACTAGCGATACCACCGAATGTCGCTATGCGCTCTCTAGGCTTAGAGATAAAAAGATATATGAGAATATACGTCTATATCTCGCCTATCTGCACGATAAATCCGACTCGGTGTGCTACGAGGGTAAAATAAAAACAAGCGTCATGGTTTCTATCCAGCAGGAAGGCCTCCCTACAGACGTTACCAGTCTCAGGAAACTTTATATAAAGTATCACGAGATTTTCAATACGCCCCCACACAAAGTTGCAGACGATCTTGCCGCTCTTCGCCAATATGTACACTCTAAAAGAGTCTCACACTTCCAACGCAGTCGCCTTGACCATGATAAATTTTTTCGACCCTAAAAAGTCATGCAAAAACCTCCCTCTCACCTTCAATTACCAGAACGTAAGAGGACTCCGTTCTAAAACCCACGCTGTTTTCCGCCAATCTCATGCTCTCCCATTTGATATCTATGCTCTGACCGAAACTAATCGTATCCCCAACATAAAAAACCAGGAGTTATTCCCTCCTTCTTTTAATGTTTTTCGGGATGATGATCGCGCACCCCCCTTGATTGAATCCCCTTGTCAACTTGCTATTGCAGCAATTGACAATTTGATCGACTTATCAGAATCGCTTGATGATATCATTATCTTCGGCGATTTTAATCTGCCTCAGCTGAAGTGGACTCCATCTGAAGACCTATCTTTTTTCATCGCTTCCAATCCCATTTCTACTAAGGAATGCCTATTCTTAGATCGGCTAACAGACTCTAGTCTATGCCAAGTCAGTGGCGTTTCCAACTATATGGAAAGGCAATTAGACCTTATCTTCACAACTGATCCCATCAACTCCTCAGTATCGTGTTGTCCCCTATCTCTTTCAACTATTGATAACTTTCATCCTCCACTTCTTCTCTCATTTTTCCACAACTCTCCCCTTCAGTCGCCTCCCCCCGCAGTTCTATTTTCTTACAATTTTCACAAAGCCAATTTCCGTAAAATTAATACCTATCTAAGCAGTGCTTCTTTTGAGTTTACCAATCTATCTCTGGTTCATGCCCTCTCCATTTTTTACAGAGAAATATTCAAATCCATCTCCCTTTATGTGCCTTACTCCCGCCATAAAACTTCTTCTACATCCCCTCCTTGGTATAATCGTTGACTTCGCTCTCTACGAAACAAAAGAAACAAGTTATGGGCGGTATTCCTTCGCACCCACTCTTCTTCTGACTATTCAGATTATCTAGGTACATATCTTCATTTCATTGAACTCTATAACTCTCTCTATCAGCGCTACCTGAATAGTGCGCAAACCAATCTCATAAATGACCCCAAGTCCTTTTTTCAATTTGTCAATTGCAAAAGTAAGACCGATGGTTATCCTTCCTCCCTCGCTTTCGAAACCAAAACTTCATGTGATCCTCCTACCATCGCCAACTTTTTTGCTACATTTTTCAAGCAATCATTTGCCAACAACTCCTTCGTACCAGATCCCTCTTACTTCAATGATCTACCAAATTTCTCTATTGGTCCCTTTCTCACTCAAAATTTCGATCCTGCAGTTATTGAAGAAAAGTTACAAAATCTTAAGGATGAATTTATACCTGGCCCAGACGGACTCCCCGCCATGTTTCTTAAGAAATGCTCTTCCAACCTGTCTCTACCCCTTTCCTACCTTTTTCGTCTATCGCTCACACAGGGTGAATTTCCCCAGATTTGGAAGACCTCTTTTATAATCCCAATACACAAAAAGGGATCTAAGCATGAAGTTGCCAATTATCGTCCCATTGCTAAACTCTCTCATATACCCAAACTCTTTGAAAGCATTTTATACGAAGCGTTAAGCTTCAAATGCAAGCCTTTTATTTCACCCCGACAACATGGTTTTCTAAAAGGTAGATCAACTACCACAAATCTAGTTGAATTCGTGTCTTTTGCACTCTCAGCCTTAGAAAATGGCAAAGAAATCGATGTTATAGCAACAGATTTCACTAAAGCATTTGATAAGATATCTCATAAATTGATCCTTTTCAAATTGTCTGCTCTCGGCTTTGAGCCGCTCTTTTTAAAATGGATTTCTTCTTACCTGGTAAACCGATATTATAGTGTTCGGTTTAGATCCGCCCTTTCTGTTCCATTCCTAGCCTCATCTGGAGTTCCACAAGGCAGTCATCTTGGCCCTCTTCTCTTCATTCTTACTATCAACGATGTTGAGAGTGTCATTAAGCACTCCTCCCTCTCCCTTTACGCTGACGACACAAAATTTTTTAAATCTATTTCCTCTCCCCAGGACTCTGCCCTTCTTCAAGAAGACCTTGATCGGTTTTCAATCTGGTGCCTCAAAAACTGCCTAGAACTTAATATAGCCAAATGTCAATTTATAACCTTCTCACGTAAATACAACCCGTCTCCCCCCGACTTTATTTTCTCCATGGTCAACCAATTCCCCTGGTTCAGTCTTTTCAAGACCTTGGCATATTATTCGACTGTGAGCTTAATTTCCGTTCACATATCGATAAGATGATCCTCAAAGCCAACTCATCACTTGGCTTTATTAAACGGTGGTCCAAGGAATTTTCCAACCCGTATGTAACCAGATCTCTCTATATTACCTTTGTTCGCCCCCTGCTTGAGTATGCCAGTCAAGCTTGGTCCCCCTTTCACCGGGTTCATGTTTCCCGAATCGAGGGTATTCAACGTCGATTCCTCCGATTTGCCCTCCGTGGCCTGCCATGGAACGACCCTTTAATCTTACCTCCCTATCAAGACCGCCTCAAACTTCTAAATATGAATTCGTTAGAAGAACGTAGGAATATTGCTGACGTTCTTTTCATTCATCGTCTTCTCTCAGGTTCCATCGACTGTGCATCCATTTTGAACTCCATTTCCTTCAATACCAACCCCCGCAATCTACGTTGTCCTCGTCTCTTCTATCTACCGGTCCACCGCACCTCTTATGGCTCCAACGAACCTATCTCCCGAATGCTCCGAAAGGTCAACTCGAACCTCTCCCTTTTTCATTTCCACCTGAGCACTCCTCGTCTCAAACAAGATCTCCTCCATCACTTCCTTGGTCACTAGCTCTTAAGTCTTTCTGTTAGTTTTTAAGTTAAATTAAGCTTGTATTAAGCCAATAAATGGGGGCCACAGCCCCCACCAAAATTAAAAAATTAAATTACTGGCCTAATATTTTGTTGGGAATAGTTCCAACTTAATTTTGTCCTTCTAGGCAGTAATTTAATGCTTCCGTCAATTTTATTGGACGCATCACTCTTACAGATGACCCTAAAGGTTCTCTGAGACCTGAAAAAAGGTTATTAAGACACATACGAGTATCGTTATATTTAGCTTGAATAACTGTAGCATTTACTTCATGCATTTTCACGTGATTAGTTGAATGCGAGTCTGTTTTCCACTTTAACTGAAGAGACGCACTGGTTAATGTCCGAGTGCACTCCTGTTCGGAGTCCTACATAGCAGATACACGTTTTAGAAGTACCAGACTAACTGTGGCCCTATATTTTCATTAATCGGATAAGAGATATTTATTATATTGGCTTGATGATACCTGAATATATTACAGCATTTTTGGTGAAGTTTTCATTCTACAGCAGAAACGTAACGACAGGAGTCAATGCCGCGTTCCATTCTTCGTTTTCAAGTTTATTCTAGATGAGCTGGAGGGCCTGCATGGCGATTAATCGGGAAACTACTGACTGTTCAAAGCATGGATTGGACCAGTAGCCAAACAATGAAGTTCGTAATGTAGTGCTTGCTTTACCTCCTCGAGGTGGTCCCCGGGCAACTACGTGTATAAATCCTTATACAGGTAGGCCAAAATTCCAAGTGCGAGGTTGTCTAGGGTCTAATGCCTAGGCAACCTGACCAGCAATCCCCGTTACCGAAACCAGCCCGCTACGGAAACCGACTCAACGCCTCAGATAAGGACTGATAACACGTTGATGACCTTTGGCTATCATACCCGACTCTCAGAGTGAAGGACCTCAGAATGCCAGATTCCTTCAATTAGAGCATGAGCTTAAGCTGGACATATTGGGAGTAAGCGAGATAGGATGGTTAGATGCGGGTGAGTACCAATCCCGAACGCGTAACACTGTATTGCTCTACTCCGGAAGACCAACCGGAAGACCCATGGATATGGAGTTGGACTGCTATTAACACCTACAGCACGCAGAGGCCTAATCTCCTGGCAGCCGCACGGTGATAGGATTTTAATGGCCAGATTCCGGTCGAGAATACGCAGCGTCACCATTATATAGTGTTACGCCCCCACGGATTGTTCGTCTGAGGAGGAAAAGGAGACCTTCTACAACCAGTTGGGAGCTGTTTATAATGCAACACCCAACGGCGACATTGTCATTGTTTTGGGGGACCTTAATGACAAGGTAGGCAGCGACAACGAAGGGCTCAAACATGTTATGGGACGGCACGGATTAGGCAACCGTAATGACAACGGCGAAAGATTTGTTAACTTTTGCAACGCAAATCGTCTTGTCATAGGTGGCACCATGTTTGAGCACAAGGCCTGCCATAAAATCAGTTGGGTGTCAACTGACAGGCATGCAACCACCAACCAAATCGACCATTCTGCCATCAGTCGCCGTTTTAGAAGTAGTCCTCTAGACATCTGAAACAGACGAGGAACGGACATGGGGTTGGTACGAGATCACCATCTTATGATAGCTACTGTCCAATTACGCACTGCTGCCGTTCGAAGATCTAACGACACAAGAATACCTAGGTTCAACGTAGACCGACTGAGGGTTCCCACAGTACGTTAAAAACTAAGGGACCATCTCTCACGAGGAGTGGAAACAATCAGCAGCTCACTGCCCGCCACCATCCAAGACCATTGGTGTGCTGTGGAAACTGTTTTCACAACAGGTGCTGAAAGGATTGTCGGTCGATCGTAGGGAAGCCATGGGGCGTGGCTTTCCGAGGATACCTGGAGAAGGATCAACCAACGAAAACAACTAAGAACTCGAATTGCAGCAGTTCCAGCAGCAGGGAAGACCGAGTTAGAGTCCCTATATCACATGAAGATGATGCAGCGTAGCGTGAGAAGTAACAAGCGAAATTACATCAATGCGCTGGCCACGCAAGCAGAAGAAACAGCAGTGAGGTGCGACAGCAGAACCGTTTACAGAATCACCAAAGAGCTTATAGGTGACCGAAGCTCTACTCAACACCCAGTGAAAGGCTTAAACGGTTCGTTGCTAATATCGGATGAGGATTAACTGAGGAGATGGAAGGAGCATTTTGCTTCGGTTCTAAACCCGGTATTCGCCAGCAATATGCACCCAAGTCAGACTGAAGTGTCCGTAGAAAGAAATTCCCGAATTCGCACAACAACTCCCAGTAAGGAAGAGATTATTGCCGCGATCAAAGAACTGAAAACCAATAAGGCGGTAGGACTTGACGGCATACCTGCGGAGCTGTTTCTATCTGCACCAACGGCATCAGCTGAGCTACTGTTCCCACTTGTCGGGAGAACATGGGAAGCCGAGAGTTTTCCGGACGAGTTGAAGAAGGGAATGTTCGTCAGGCTCCCTAAAAAAGGCAATCTGCAAGGCAGCACGCCTGCTGTGGCCAAGATAATAGCTAAAATCATCCTGGAGCGAATCAAAGAACACCTCGAAGACACACTCGACGCCGAACAAGCAGGTTTTCGCTCTGGATCCTCCTGTGTCGACCACATCAACACCTTGCAGATCATCATCGAGAGTACCAATCACCACTTCACCTGCTGTTCATCGATTTTGAAAAGGCGTTTGATAGTGTCAATCGGGAATTTATCTGGCGTGCCTTGTGCAGGAGAGGCATTCTTGATAAATTAATAGCAATTATCAAAGCTACATATGATGGATCCACGTCTTACACAGAAGAAGACTGTCTGAAGAATTCGAAGTTCAAAGCGGAGTTAGGCAAGGCTGCATACTTTCTCCACTACTGTTTCTATTGGTGATTAGCGATGTGCTGAATGCGGCCTTGTTAACTGGATGGATGGAAGACTCTTACATCTGAACTCAAACACCTTGACTACACCGACGATGTATGCCTTCAGTCTCACAGAATAATGGACTTTCACCAAATGACAACAAATGTGGAGAGGGAGGCAGACGTCGTTGGGTAGAAAATTAACTCGGCAAAAACTAAAATGATCAGGCTAAGACCAAACTCATCAACTCATATATGTGTTGCTGGGCAGGCGGTTGAGAGAGTACAGAGCTTCCAATACCTTGGGAGTATTGTCTCAACCGATGGAATGCAATTAGCTTAAACACCAAGTTTCCACTGTTCCGTTCCAACGTTGAATCCGTGCTACTATGTGGATGTGGTACCTGGAGGGTGAACACCAGTATCACGAGGAAGCTGCAAACGTTTGTCAATAGGTGCCTACGCTACATCTTAAGGATATTCTGGCCAAGCCGTATCTCTAACGAGCAGCTTTATCAGAGAACGGACCATGAATCTATAGGCACAACCATACGACGACGAAAGTGCCAGTGGATTGGTCACACTCTCCGAAAGGGTGACAGGTCCATAGCTAACCAAGCGATGCAATGGAACCCTCTTACTCAGGACGGCAGGATGCGCGGCGGTCATAGGAGTACGTGGCGCAGAACAGTTGAGAAAGAAACACGGCAACTGGGAAAAAGTTGGGGAGAGCTGAGGTACATTTCCTGAAACCGTACTCGATGGCGCGAAGGCATAGTAGAGACCCTAGGACCCACAAGGGGATACAGGAACGAGTGATAAATGAGCTGTAATCCTACGTACTTGTTTTAGTTTCGCAGTACGTGGTTTTCAACACAATATCTCTTCAGTAGTTCTTTATAGCTAAATCTTTCTCAACCTGTCTGCCCCCATTTCAATTGCTGGTAACCGCAGGAGCAGCCTTCACTATTTGTGTTAGGAGATGACTTGGAGGAAACTTGTATCGAATCCCATTACCAAAACTTAGTGCTGACTCATGTCCAGCAGATCGCAGAATCCATCAACCCAACTCGTCAGGCAAAAGCCATTAGATCCTCGTAACTCTTTTCCGGAATAAACCTCCCCGAGTAGTACAAAAACGTTGGTGGTAGGCAACTCAACTCGCCACCATGCAAAAAAATAAAAAACAAAAAAACAAACTGACTAACCAACTGCTCAAACTTTTAACTCTGACTTTTTCATCACTCGGTCGAGATTCCTGCTCGTCCCGTTCCCGATGTAAGGAAAGGTTTTTTTCTTCTTATACAGTCTGCTCCTGGTTGCACTTGCATGTGGTACAGAAATGCCAAATAGTACTCGTGCGCTAAAGCCAGGAAAGTGATGAAAAAACAGCCAACCATCCACATGGTCGTCTCCTTTTGGGGGAGAATAATGAAAGTTATATTCTCTCACGCTCATGGCGGAACCTGGTTGCCGCCATGCTACCCGTGATTCAGGAAGTTCCTCCTTTACCGCTTTGAAATATTGAAAGGATTTTTTTTCCTTATCTTTGTTTTACTTTTTTATTTGGAAAAAAGCTGTGTGTGTGTGAAACAGTGGTGGCGGTGATTTTGCTCTTTTTTTTTCCGCGCATTTTGCAAGAAAACACGTTGCCAGCGAGATTTTTCAACTCTTTGCTCAAATTTGTATTTTATGAACCTCTAAGGAGGTGGCGGTGGATAGTGGGAGGTGGGAGATCTAAACTTTGAAAGATTATTTCCTGCGCTTTGAGGCTGAGGTGACTTATTATTCTGGATGCAGAGTCGCTTTGAGAAGCGGCAAAGTGGTTCCACGGTTAAATGCAATTTAATGTGAAACACGTTTGACGCTTGATGAGGTGTTTGCGGCAGAACAATTTTGTAATTTATTTCAAGTTGGTTGAGCTGTGATGTATGGAAGAGTGAGTTTGGATTAGAATTGGGACTTGGGAAAGTTTGGGTAAGAGATTCATTCTTCAAAGTCATTCTTAGAGTGACACGACAAAGTGTTGGCCCATGAAAGAGGTTGTTCTGTTTGAGTATACAAATTGATTGTTAAAGTCAACTCTGGTGAAGTGGTATTTTCGAAACCAAATAAGCCAAAATCTCTACTCAAATATTCGAACGAAAATTTAGAAAAATCTTGTAGACTTTGATACAGGATACAGAAAGCTATTACTTCAATCGAGCATTATAAGTTGCATGTTAAGAAAATTTTCCTTCAGCACATATTTACTTAGATGAAACTACCTTCCGCGGCAGACTTGTCTCCCACTGCCGACGTAGGCACTCTTGGCAATCTAGGCACTTTATCACTGAAGCGTTTGTTCATCTTTCTTCGAAATACTGATCAACTTTATTAAAAGGAACAGCGGACTTATCTAGTTAGTGTAGTGCCTCCAAGATTGTGGACCTTTCATTTTCCTCCGGGCAGAAATGCCGAACTTTTCGGTTCAGACCGTTAACACCTATTTGCTCTACATGTCCTAGCCATGTCTGGAAATTAATTTGAACCTCTATACTGTACAGCTTGTGTCATATCTTTGCTTTCAACGAGCGCTTCCGTGCTGATAATCAAACTGGCTGGGTCCAGTCGATTAGTATCAGGATACCAGACACCTTCGTAATTGTTGAACCTTACCAGCCTGGACCTCTGAAATAATGAAAAGTAATTCAGGACGAATAGCACTACGGTCCCTCAAAAAACTGCTTGGTAGAATTTTTCACATCAAACTATGGTATGCCCAAGTGGTAAAAAAGGCCAATGGAGAGCTGGGATGAAGCTCTCGAGCCTTGAACTCTCCGAAAGTTTTTCCTTTCAAAGAAAATTATAACTAAAAGCATGTTGTTCGTCGACTTCTAAAGTGTTTACAATGATGGGTCTATGCACAAAGCAGAACTACTCTCTACCGAAATAAAGTTCCTCATCCACAGAGTCTTCTGTCCCTACGCAGATACCGAAAAGGGGCTTAGCGAGTAAGAATCAGCTCTCTGGAATTAAAGTGAGTATACCCCGGTTAATAAATCTTTTAGTGATAATGTTAAGGTATCACTCGGCAGGAATATCATGAACCACAGTGATGGAGAAGCTAGAATCCCTCCCTACAGATGGAAGAAGACAGATGTGGCGCAAGACATTGAACGAAATCCCGGTACAGCTTGATCCTGTCCTTACACCGAATCGTATTAAGCCCGATGGACAAACTGGATACTACTATTGATCAGAAGTGTCGAAATTGATAGAGATTTGATCCAATTACCCGAGATCACAAGTACAGACACCAAACGAACCCTGCAATTGCAACTTTCAACACATTGACCTGGAAGCCAAAAGAGACTTAAGATGCAGTCGCTGTGATGAAGAAGGAGTCTCTTAAACAATTGACAGAACTAATAGGCTTATCAGCTACGCGTCCTTGGGTATAAACCATAAAATTTTTAAGACAAACATAGATGATAATAAAATGGAAGGAACTATTATGTTTCAGCAGCTGTCAAAGTTTCCAATTACATCTAGCTGCCAAAATATTCCGTAAGGTTTGCCACTTCATCGTGCATCGTTTTACGCTAGCCGAACGCTCGGAAATTATTATTGAAATTCCGGTTCAGTTGTAAATACGTGAACTTCGCCGTGAGGTCGGTCGTTATTATCGCTTCAGTGTTAAGGAAATTCGTCGCACTGTGGAAAAATTTGAGCATGGGTATACTCTTCTACTCGTAGATCTTAAGCCACCTACCAGATAGAGGTTGGTGCGAAATGAAGAAAACAAAGACGCCTTAAGGGCCAGTATCGAAGAAGACCTAGAAATGCCGATTCGGCGCCGATCAGCTGAATTGGGGCTTGGCAGAGAGGCAACCCGGCTTTTTTTACGGTTGGATTTGGGCCGAAATCCGTATAAGATTGTGCTGACGCAAGGATTGAAGCCGAGCGACCATAGACAATGCCGTGAGTTAGCTAATTCAGTTGAAAAAATCAACTTGGACGAGGCCCATTTCTGATTCAGCGGCTATGTCAACAACCAAAATTTCCATTATTGTTGCGAACACAATCTACTAGTGCTCGGCCAAGCATCAATGCATCCATAAAGGTAGACTGTTTGGTGCGGTTTATAACGTGGCGGTATCATCGGACCTTATTTCTTTCGAATGGTCAATGATCTCAGGTATAAAGCGACAACATCGATATATCCGAACCATGATCCCAACGGCGCTACATGCCTGTTGAAAAGTGTTATTATAAAAGTTAGTTCTCACTGTTGCCCCATATCTGGGCAATACCGTCGCTAGTTAACATATTCATCGCAATGTCAAGTTTCTGTCAGAATTTTTTGTAATAAAACGTGTTTCGAGCAAGAGGTTATGTTTCTTTCTTTTCGCTTCTTTTCAAGTTCTCAAAAAAGAAAAAAACCAGCCTCCAAACAATGCCATACAAGCGATGCATCGCTTTACGTTGTGAAGGGGAAATTTGGCAATTGGGTCATCTCACGGCGAGCGTTCATCAATTGGCCGCTGCGATCATGCGACCTGACAGCACTATTTTCTCTGGGGCTACTTCAAGTCTTTAGTCTACGCTAATAACCCAACCACTTTGGATGAGCGCGACGCCAACATTCGACACGCTATTTCTGGAATAACACCGCACATATCCATTCGACCGTGTCATAAAAATTTGGACCGACCGCTTGAAGCACTGCCAGTGAAGCCGAAAAGGTCATTTTAGTGATATGCTATTCCGCACAGAATAGCATGAATGTACGAGTAGCTTCAAAACAAAGCTAGAATCAATTTTATATTCCGTACCGTTGTTGTTTTATTTAAAGTTTTTATCCAATCGTTCTTATCGGTCTTTTTTTTCGGGATATTTTTGCTTTCATAACTCTACTCTGCAAACTTGACAGTGTTAACCTTTCCTCTTCAATTCAAAATATTAGGTATTAATTCAAGCCTCGTTATTATGTCTCTATTGACCCCAGTTATACGAGGTGTTGCCTCTGATTCTGTAAAAAATCTCCTCGTACTATTTCCAACAGTGCGGTATATAACTTTTTTTTTCAAAATTTGAACGTTTATTTAAGAAAAACATGTACAATAGTATTGCCCATCTGAAGCTATGACTTTTTCCCATCTTTCTGGCAATTTGTGGATCCCATCCCAAAAGAACTGCGCCGGCCTGGCAGCCAAGAATGAATCAAGCCAATTTTTGATATTCTGCTCTGATGTGAACCGTATTTCAGTGAGGGCGTTCTGCATCGACCGGAACAAATGGTAGTCAGAAAGGGCAAGGTCTAGGCTATAAGGCGGGTGGGGTAAGACTTCCCATCCACTGTCTTCCAAATAGTTCTTAACCGGAATAGAAACGTGGGGCCGAGCGTTGTCATGATGGAAAATTATTGCCTCGTGTCGGGTCGCATATTCCGGGCTTTTTTCGGCCACTGCTCTCTTCAAATGGATTAATTGTGGTCGGTAGCGTTGCCTATTGATGGTTTCACCCGGTTTTAGCAGCTCATAATACAGCACACCCATCTGATCCCACCAAATACAGAGCATTACCTTCGCGTCATGGTTATTCGGCTTTGCCGTTGATTTGGCTGGTTGGCTGGTTGGCCGGGTTTCACATATGATTTTTTGCGCTTGGGGTTGTCGTAATGGATCCATTTTTCATCACCAGTAACAATCCGATGCAAAAATGACTTGCTTTTGTGGCGTTCCAGCAGCATTTCGGACATGCAAAACCGCCTTTCGACGTCTCTCGGCTTGAGTTCATGTGGAACCCAATTTCCTTGCTTTTGAATATATCCAGCTGCTTTTAAACGCTGCTTGAATGAAATGGCTGCTTGAGTGACACCTAAAGATTCTACGAGCTCTTCTTTTGTTTGGCAACAATCTTCATAGAGTAATGCTTCCAGTTCTTCATCTTCAAACTTTTTTGGCTGCCCAGGACGTTCATCGTCTTCCAAGCCAAAATCACCACTTTTAAATCGTGCAAACCACTTTTGGCACGTTCTCTCAGCTAGCGCATGTTCACCATAAACTTCCACCAAAATACGATGACTTTCGGCAGCAGTTTTCTTCATATTAAAGTAATGAAGAAGAACTTCCCGCAAAAACACTTTTTCAGGCACAAAGTTCGACATACTCGTATTTGAGTGAAAAAAAATTATTGGTGTTTACGCTTCAAGTGAATGACATATACTGAAATGACGTACAATGACAGTAGCTTTCCAACGCATGTTCCAATGGAATAATAACAATGGAATAATACAAGTTACGCCATCTCTTAGCAAACCGAGTTAAGTTATAGACCCAATACTACGAGTATCAAAAAGTTCCCGGAATGTATTCATCTTTGATATATCTAAATCTACATATATTATCCTCTTCAAAGTAATCCCCATCATTTGCAAGACACTTATGCCAGCGCTTGATCCAATTCTCGAAACATTTTTTATATTCGATTTTCGCTATGGCCATCAGTGCTTCCTGCGATTTTTCCATTACTTCCTCTCGGCTGCTGATTGCTGAAACGCGTTCCCCTTAGTGGTTTTTTAACTCAATTGAACAGAAAGAAGGCACAGGGAGCCAAATCGGGTGAATTCGGTGGCTGTTGGATGGTATTTGTTGCAGTTTTCGTCAAAAAATTACGAATAATGATGGCACCGTGCGACGGTGCGTTATCTTACATCTTACATCTTTGTTTCGTTTGATATATCACATTTTATTATTATTAGTTTTCCTCTGAAATATTATTTAGTATATATTCTAAGTATAATATATAATAGGAGGAAAGTTGTTTGGAGGAAAACACGAATGCAAAAACCTCCAATTACAATGATCTTCATAGAGATAGAGATAGAGATGTATAATATATTTACAAATTGACTAGAGTATAATAAAAATTAATTATAATTTGAATAAAGAGATACATAAATCATTAATTCAAAAGAATAAATAGAAAAAAAAAGTGGAAACTTAAATAAATAAATAAATGAATAAATAAATAAATAAACATACAAACAAATAAGTAAATTAAATATTTGTTTCTTCTTTTTTTTAACAAGACAAATAAATAAAAATAAACAGTAAGGTTAAACATATAACAAGTAGCTATTAAATAATTGATTCATTAATGTGAATTTAATTCGAGTTCAATTGGCGTACTAAAGGATTGTCAGCAAAATTACAGCGGCTTAAAAATTTTTCGTTAAGTTTTTTGATTCTAGAACATATAGGTTCAACGCTCGCTTTCCTGTGGATGTCTGTGGTGGAATGATGCCAAGGTAAGTTGAGCATCATTTTTAATATTTTGTTTTGACAAATTTGTAGTTTTTTAAGGTGACATTTAGCACAAGTACCCCACACCTGACACCCATATAATAGGATTGCTTGAAAGATCATTTTATGAATTATCATTTTGTTATGAGAAGAGAGTAGTGGCTTCCTGTTTATAAATGGGTAAAGCATTTTAATTGCAATTCCTACCTTTTTTGTTGTTTGTGTTATGTGTTCGTTAAAAGTAAGTTTGGTATCGAGATAAAGTTGCAGCTGGGAACTAGGCAAAAAGCAAGTCATTTTTTTTCTTGTGAAAAAAATAGCTTGCATTTTAGTTCCGTTAATTTTTATTTTCCACTTTGAATAATATTTTTCTAAAATTTCCATCGCATTTCTTAAGTTACTCTCAATGTCTAGAGCAAATTCATGTGATGAAAATATGGCGGCGTCGTCAGCAAAAAATAGCAGCACCACAGTTAAGTAGCTCTGGATGTATACAGATTAAACAGTATTGGGCCAAGAACGGATCCCTGCGGCACGCCTGCATTAAGTAATTTTCCACATCGAGTAAAACCATTCCAGTAGACTTACCTATTAAACGATTTTGCTTAACATGGTTACAGACTTTGAGTACCTGGTGCGCAGTATTATGATATTGTCTGAACCCGAATTGCTCGTTTGGATATATATGATTATCGGTAATGTGTTTAACTATTCTTTCTTTAAGTACTTTTTCAAAAATCTTGCTAAGACTACTAAGCAAACTTATAGGCCTGTAGCTTTCTCTGTTTTCGATAGGCTTTCCAGCTTTTAGGATAGGAACGATTTTAGCTTCCTTCCAGGCTTGAGGGAAATATTCCATTTTTAGGCATGCGTTAACAAGAAATGTAAGAAGGCTTATACCATATTTAGGCAAATTCTTCAGATAAATATTTTTTATGGTGTCAATACCACCTGTTTTTCTAATATTTAAGCTTTTGACAAAAAACAATATGTCTTCCTTCGTTGCATAACTAACATTAGAACTGCTCTCAAGATGGGTCTTAACTGTGCTGTCTACATACACATTAGTTTCTAAGTCCCCAAACTTTCTAGAAATGGAGTGGTTCTTTAAAAAGTTTAATGTGAGAGCATTAACCTCTTCAGTATCAGAAAAATATGTCTTATCGGAATCCTTTAAAAACGGTATTTGTCTTTTTTTATTCTTTACAATCTTACCTATATTCCAGAAAGGCCTACTACTTTTATCAAGTGCACCTAGTTTGTTGTTCCATTCTTTATAACGATGTTTCGAAATATTTAAGGCAATAATTTTATTCAAAAAAGAGACTTGATATCTAGAAAGATTCTAACGATATCTTTGCCATTCTTGTCTACACTTGTTTCTCAACTTGATCAGTTCAATTTTGTTTCGTCCAAGTCTAACTACACTGATAACTTCCACTTAATATCATTTGAAAATAGTTCAATTAGGTTTTTCGATCTAAAGATGAACTATCGTTCAATATTGCACACTCAAGTAAATTGGGACTTACAGAAAAAACTCCGTAGAAAATTAACTCAATGTCATAATTGCCAGATGTATGGTCGTGGCGAACGGAACTGTTTTATAAAAACTTATTGTGGTACCTGTGCTGGGTTACACAAAACTGCTGATTGTAATGAACCCAATGTGATTAAATGTGTAAATTGCAAAAATTCTCATAGAGCTTCCGATCCCTCTTGCATCAGCAGAATGGCCTACCAAGAAATAAAAGAGAAAGCGGCTAGGAAAAAGTCTAATGCTCCTTCCTCGGTTCCACAACTATCACGAGCACAAGCTTCTGCTCATACAATACCTACACATAAGCACTCTGTCAATAAGTTTCCTCTGCTCCCACAACCTCATCATCAACGACAAGTTCCAGTTAAGAGTGCCAATCCAGCTCATAATGTATGGAAAAACCCTTCCCTCACAGCAGCTGATGCTATTGTCAGCAATGGAGGTCACCACCTCAGTAATGTTGCTAGAAACACTTCCAGCAACATTTCACTAAATCTTCCGTGCAATATATCAAATGACTCTACTCTCTTCACTATCGTTGAATTAAATGCATTAACGATTCAAATGATAGAATCATTATCATCTTGTAAGACAAAATATGATCAATTTAAAGTAATCGCACATTTAGCATCTAAGTTTGTGTATGGTAGTAACAAGTAATTATGGACAATACATGTATTAATATTGCTAATTGGAATGCCGGAGGGATTCGAAGCAAAATTGATATTGCTTTTGTTACTGAGATTGATTTTAATTCCAACAGCAAGAAAAAGATTAACTTATCAACACCTGTTTTTAAATGTTATCGAAATGATCGAGTCGACCGCAGAGGTGGGGGAGTTGCAATACTTATTAGAAGATCAATTCAACATTCGCCCTTACCTATTATAAATACGCGTCTTATAGTAAATGTAGATATTGAAATAAATTTAATTAATAACAAATTTATTAAACTCTACTGTGTGTATTTTCCTGGTGGTGCTTCATCAGTTGGAAAAAGAGCAAGTCTTAAGAGCGACTTAAGGAAGTTTTTTACAATAAATGATGACTTCCTGATAGCGGGAGACTTAAACTGCCGTGATAGATATTGGGGCTGTGTCAAAGCAAACACTTGGGGAAATATTCTTTCAAGTCTTTCTGTCTTGTTGCCTGTTTCCATTCTATTTCCTCCTTGTCCCACCTATAGTCCTTCTGTCCTCGACCTATTTAACACATCGGCTGAAAAGTCCGTGCTGTTTCTAAGAGAGGGCACCACTTGAATTAAATCCATACCATTTTCAGTTAGTACCAACCTTCAAAAGATACGTGTATAAATTTGACAGCTGTCGAACGATTAGTTCTCGAGATATACCGTTGTGAGTGAAGCAACTTTTGTTATTGTGAAAAAAATGGATTCAAAGCAATTTCGTGTGTTGATTTATTATTGCTTTTTGATGGGAAAAAATGCAGCCTATGCAAAGAAATTGCTTGATAAGTGTTACCCGGACTCTGCACCAGGCGAACGAACCATTCGCAAGTGGATTGAAAAATTTAAAAGTGGTCATACAAGCACCGAAGATGATGCACGCAGTGGACGCCCAAAAGAGGCTGTTTCAGATGAAAACATCAAAAAAGTCCACAAAATGATTACGAATGATCGTAAAGTGAAGTTGATCAAAATAGCTGAGGCTCTGAAGATATCAAAAGAGCGTATTGGATATATCATACACAAATATTTGAACATGCGAAAGCTGTGTTCAAAGTGGGTGCCGCGTTTGCTGACAGTCGACCAAAAACAACAACGTGTTGATGATTCAGAGGAGTGTGTAGAGCTGTTCAACCGCAATAAAGCCGAATTTTTGCGTCGGTATGTGACAATGGATGAAACTTGGCTCCATCACTTCACACCAGAGTCAAGTCGGCAGTCAGCTGAGTGGCGAGCAGGCGACGAACCTCGTCCTTGGCTGGCAAGGTTATGGCATCCGTATTTTGGGATGCATATGGAATAATTTTCATCGACTATCTCCAAAAGGGGCAGACTATCAACAGTGACTATTACAATGCATTGTTGAAGCGTTTGAAGGACGAAATCGCAGAAAAACGGCCGCATTTGAGGAAAAAGAAAGTGCTGTTTCATCAAGACAATGCGCCGTGTCACAAGTCGATGAAAACGATGGCAAAATTGAATGAATTCGGCTACGAATTGCTTCCCCACCCACCGTATTCTCCAGATTTGGCCCCTAGTGACTATTTCCTGTTCGCAGACCTCAAAAGAATGCTCGCCGGAAAGAGATTTAAAACCGAATCGCCGAAACAGAGACCTATTTTGAGGCTAAACCGAAATCGTACTACAAAACTGGCATCGAAAGATTGAAAAATCGTTTCAATCAGTGTATCGCCCTCGAAGGCAACTATATTGATAAATAAAGTTGAATTTTTCAAACATTTTGCGTTTTACTATAAAACGCGGCGGACTTTTCAGCCGATGTGTTATTACAAATGTGGATAGTTTGATTACTCCACCATAACCCCGTATTTTGTCGGCTTCTTCGGTCAGGGGAGAGAAGTGTACAATATCGTAGAAATTTTAAAAACGCCAATTGGGCACGCTTTCGTTCCAGAATTCAAAGTTTTTAGCGTTCCAAAGAATAAAGTCTAAAGAAGATATTGATTCAATTGTTTATGGTTTTTCCCAAACTATTTTAAGCTCTGTTGAGGAAGCCGTTCCGAAAATACCAATACGAAGCCAATTGAAAAAACTTCCTTCCCATATTTTGGAGTTAAATAAAGCTGTGAAATATTTGAAAAAGGTATTGGCAAAAATATCGTCAGCCTGTTTTTCGATACCAAATGCTCTGCCTCAAAAAACTGGTTTCGAAAGAAATATTAGAGTACAAGAACACAGAGTGGAATGTTAAATTAAAATATTTAGATAAAAATGCAAAACCGTTCTGGAACATTGTGAAGGTAATTAAAACTAAAAATAGGCAGTTACCATGTTTAAAAACGACTTTTTGCTCTTATTTCACCGACAGTGAAAAATCGAATGCACTTGCAAGTAGCTTTGCAAGTAATTTTTTAGTATCTGATACGAATAGTCTGATGAATATCACTGTGCAAGCATTCAATACAGATAGACTCAACTCTCAAAATAATCTTCTTGTGAACGAAGAAGATGTTGAATATTTTATAAATGGTCTGTGCATTAAAAAGTTAGGTGGTGTGGACCTCATAAGAAACACATTTTTAAAACAACTTCCAAAGGCGGGGATATTATACATAGTTTACATTATAAATGCATGTCTGAAATTACAATACTTTCCTGATGCTTGGAAAAAAGCTAAAGTGGTGCCAATTTTAAAATCTGGAAAGCCACCAGAATATCCAGGAAACTATAGGCCAATCAGCTTACTCAGCAATTTAGGAAAAATTTTTGAAGAAAATATTAATGAGAAAATTTTAGCATTTATCTGTGATAATAATATTTATCCGAAAGAACAATTTGGGTTTCGAAGAAATCATAGTACTTCCCATTAGGTGCTTAAAATTTGTAATTCAATAAAAAACCATAGTTCTCAAGGTAAGTCCACGGGAATGATTTTGTTAGACATCGAAAAGGCTTTTGACTCGGTTTAGCATGATGGTCTCATTTATAAAATGATTCATTTTGGTTTTCCCCTCGCGCTTTGTAAAATAGTGCAGTCTTTTTTATTTAACCGTTGTTTTAATGTCCATGTGAACAGCAGTGTGTCCAATTCAATTGTTTTTAGTTCAGGTGTTCCGCAAGGGTCGGTGTTGGGATCTGTTCTCTTCAATATTTACCTCGTGATTTTCCAAATCCGCCTGGTTGTGAAGTGCCCATTTTCGCAGATGACGCTGCAATATATTCATCTCATCAGTTTGCTCTTACTATTGAAAGCAATTTAAGGGATGGGATGGATTTGTTAACCAAATATTATAATAGATGGAAAATAAAATTAAATGAAGGAAAAACACAAGCGATCTTTTTCACACGAAAAAGAAAAGCTTGTTTTGTCCCTAACAGCCATATCCGAATCAACGGGAAAAATATAAAATGGGATCCATCTATTAGATACCTAGGCATCTACCTAGACACAAGGCTTACATTTAAGGAACACACAAATGGGACACTAAAGAAAATTGATATTGCAATTAAAATGTTGTAACCTTTTATAAATCGTAAATCCTTACTTTCACATGAAAACAAAATCATTTTGCATAAAACTATCTTTCAAGCAATTTTGCTGTTTGGTTATCAAGTATGGGGAGATTCCGCAGCATGCCATATTAAAAGGTTGCAGGTTGCACAAAATAAAATTTTAAAAATGATGCTCAACCTACAATGGCATCATTCAACATTGGAGCTGCATAATAGGGCGAATGTTGAATTATTATCTAATAGGATTGCAGCTGAATTTTTAAGAAGATTTGCTGACAATCCTCTGATAAATGAATTATATCGTTAAATGCTTTAAGTGCTTATAAAATTAAGAAAGTAATATGTAAACTTATCTATTTGTTGTTATATATTTACTATTTGTTTTATTTTCATTATTAACTTATTATAATTAACTTATTTATTTATTCATTTGTTTATGTAATTATCTAATGATTCATTTATTTATTAACTTCTTTATTTATTTATGTATTTATTTATATGCTTATATGTTTATATATGATTGAATTATTACTTACGAGTATGTATTAAGAGAACAATCTAGTCTATTATATGTATACATATTTATTTATTTATTTTTCTTTTTTGTTTGGATTGGAGGTTTTTTTTCCGTATTTTCCTTCAAAATTTTGTTAATTTTCCCGAAAGTATTTGTAATTAATTAACCATATTTCAATAGAAAGATATTTTGACTTTATTGAATTATTGTAATATAAAATGTGCGGTTACTATACCTATGTAATTTTTTAATATACGAAATAAAATAAACAAAAAAACTTATATTTTGTTAACATAGCCTCGTGACTTCAAAAAACCTCACAAAAAGAAGTCTGATACGGTTAAATATGGCGATCTCGCCGGCCAGTGCAAATCTCCAAATCGATTCATTAGGTGACCCGGAAATACAGTCCTCAGCATTTCGGCTGTGGCTCGTGCAGTATGTACCGTTGCACCATCCTGTTGGACACACATGTTCCCCAGTCCCAATTCATCCAATTGAGAACTTTCGCTGAGCAAGACTCTGTAGCAGTCGCCGTCCACAGTAGTCGTTTGGCCCGCGCGCTTTCGAAAAAATAAGGCCCGACGACTTCTCCAGCGTAAACAGCACACCATGCAGTAACTTTGAGCGGAAGTAATGGCTCTGCGATAATTTTACTTATTTACATATCCACAGAGATGGAAATGGGTCTCGTCGCTCATGACGATTGCCCAATTGCGTGGCATGTCGTCTGGTCGATACTCCGGGGTCCTCTGCGACATCTTCAACCACAGCTGCGTATTTTCCGCAGAACGGCTGCTCCGGAGCCGGGCAGGCCTGACAGCATCTCGTGTTATCCCATACCCTGCTAGGCGAGCAGCGAAATGTCGCGGTTGTGGTGTTTGCCCAGTTGGTGTCGGACGACCGAGAAAGTTAGCTTTAAATGCATTTTATTATATTAATCAACAAACTCTTACATACTAACAAAAAATGCTTAAATGCTAGCTTAAAATTACTTAACAATTTTATATTAACTTACTGGCCCCAAACAGGCACTCCAAGCCACTCTAAATTCTTATATCTATGCCTTTCGACTTTATTTACATTTTATTGAAATATTTGTATACTTAAAGCTAAAAAAAAAATTGTTAACAAAAACTTAGCATATGGACTTAATTTTTTATAAAAACTTAATATCTAACTTAAAATAAACCTTAGTCTACACACACATAGCTATTATACATACACAATTATATACAAAGGTATATACTAATATATGTATATATTTCTTAAATGCTAACCTAAACCATCGCTATTCACAGAGCAAATAGATTGGTCAGCTCTGCCTCATTAGTGAGGCTGGTCCGTAATTGACGGAAACGACGACGAAGCACCTTCTCCATCATTCAACCACCAGAAATGCTGGTGCTGCCGAGCGACATCCCTCTTATCGCGATTCCCCACCGCACTACTGAACCTGAGAAGATCCACACTGCCGTGTGCGACGTCTCTGTTGTAGTTGAGTCGCCTGTCCCCAGCTTTCCGAGCGACATGGAAGGTTAACGGGATCGCTGATCTATCCTGGATCAACCCTATCTGATCTAGCCAGATCCCAAGGTATCTGACTACATTTCGACAGACAAGAGGCTGTCCGTATTGTCCAATGATCGAGAGCTTTCGCCAATTTTTTCTGGTATCCCTAGAGGCTCCAGACAACGTCGTCCGAAAGAGAATGGTTTCCGACTTCTGAAAGTTGATTTTCAACTTCCAGTCATCGCAAAATCGTCTTATCTTATCGAAGTCACGCTGCAAGAGAGTATTAATGACCTCGATTTTTGGACCTGTTCTGTACGCTATCAAATCGTCTGCGTACGCAATAGTATGGGGAAGTGAACCTATCAAGTCGCTTGTATAAATGTTGAATAGGATCGGCGAATTGACCGCGCCTTGCTGCAGACCATTTTTAATTTGAAATATTCCAACAGAAGTCACATCACCATTTTTCACGATGAACTGTCTGTTGGTTAGCATTGGCCCCCGCCCAATTATCAAGGCTTCGCCGATCAATGACGTTGTCTAATAAAAAGCGGGGGCAGAGCATATTACTGGTCTTATCGTAAACATCTTCAGATTACAGCCTCTGAATGGTTGCTACGATTTGACCAGTTACAAGTTGCCGGTCATATGTCTTGTTGGCGGCTGGACCACCGGTAGTCCATACCAGGACTTAAATCACGGTACCATGGGAGTCAGGAGCCCCCCGGATTTCGGTCCGGGCCTGACTTGTTAGAGGTAGGCCCCCTTGTGGGAGCGTCATAGTGGCTGTGGTTTAAACCCAAATCGGGGGTACGGCTTTCCTTTTTGGTTTGACCCATTGTAGAGTTGCAAAAAAGTACTGGGTGCTGTGATCCTAAGAACAGCAAGAGGTTTTAGGTCGGCCTCGACTCATACCAGGGGTGGAACTTGTGCCTCCAACACAAGTTCTGCTTTGGTATTATATATAAGCGAGTATTATAAGCGATGGCAAGGCGTATCCTTGCTCCCTATGGATGTATGGGCATCTCGTAAACATAAGGTCTTAAATGACAGGTAGTTTACGTTAAAAGTCCAGGAACGTTCTGTTAGTTAGCATATTATAAAGAATGTACAAGAGTGGTTTACTGATCCCCAGCCTAGTCAGCTTATAGAAAAGACCCTCTAACCATACAGTGTCGAAGGCCTTCTCCAAGTCAACAAGGCAGGCAGCAGTACATTGGTTTTTGCCTTTATTCCATTGGATATCGGACACCAGGTTAGACGCGGCATGTGAGATATCATGCCCTGCCTTAAAATCGAATTGATTATCCGGAACTATATGTTTGTCCTCAACCCACATAGACAGAGCTCTATTGATTACTTTTTCAAACACCGCGAAAGGAGACTTATCGACCGGAGATTCGCCGGATTGGATATACCCTTTCTCTTTTTGGGGATAGGTTGAACCACCGCCGTTTTCCAATGCGCTGGATAATATGCATTATTCAATGCATTATTAAACAGGGTGGTGTAAATGTCCACCGCTTCTAGAGGAAGATGACGAAGCACGATGTTCGGAATACCATCGGTCCCCACTGATTTCTTAGCCCTGATTGTGTCGAAGATCTCATGGAGCTCTTCCTTCGAAATGAACGGAGGCAGGTCACCCTCTCTGGTAATGACATTATTTGCCATATTTTCGTCGCTGAACCGGGTGTACCCAGAGCCCTCGGATCGCCAGTTCTCTACTTCGTTTCGAATGTAGAAGTCGTGCACCAAGACGCGATTGTCCAGGTCATAATTAGGGCCAATGGTATCAGTGGCCTTGTATATTTCCTGGAAAGTCGCCCCTATGGCTTCAACCTTCTCCTGTGGATCCTCGATCACAAAGAAGTCGTCATCATCAGCGGCCTCATTTGAATCAATACCTGCAATTGTCAGTAACCGTTCGTTGTCTGTTGTCCGGGCTATTTTAAGACACTGAAGGTCGTTTTGATTTTTTCTCCGAAATAGTTTGTTTATTTGAGGGAACATATTCGGGTTGCTGGTGTTTACAGCCCGAACCCTGTTGTTCCAATATGAACTTACAGAAATTCTGTAATTCTCTTTTATTAACGTTTGAATATTTTTAATCGACGACTTCAGTGTCCTAATCTCCGGGTCTTGTCTGTCAATTAACTGTCTGTGCAAGTTTTTGAGTCTTGACAGCAGTCTACTTTTCTGTCGGTGCAGTGCGTCAGTAGTAGGATTGCGGAACAGGTCTTCGTTAGTCGTATGTCGATATCGCTTTATTGTAGCGTCCATAGTTTGTTTAATTGTCTCGTCCATTTATTTTAGGTGATTGTCGATCTCCTCGTTTGACAAATTCCTATTGGACGGTGGACGGTTCCGCACTTTCGTTGGGAACTGTAATTTCGGTGCTAAAACCGCAATGGTCACTGTCATACACGAATGTGCGCAGACAGTTTAGCGTTTGTAAATTCGTACCTATCAGTCGTATACGTTCGTCATACAGCAGTAGATCCAGATAAGACCCGCCTCTGGGAAACGACGGGTTATCCGTCGCTTTAAGACCGAGTCTGTACATGACATCGTGCTGACCCCACCAATCGAGTAGTAGGTTCCCTCTAGTATTTGGCAACTTATTTCCCCAATCTCTGTGTTTAGCGTTGAAATCCCCGCCGATTATAAAATAATTCTCCCCCGATTCCAGCATCAGAAGTCGAAAAAGCGTGTCGAGTTCTGTAATGAATAAAGTGGATTGTGGAGCCTCAGGTGCATAAACAGAGGCCAAGTACAGCCGCTTTCCACTGCGGAGCGGGATGTAAATGACGACTGCCTCCAACACCCGGAACCTACGCAACACTCCCTTGTACACTCTGTGAAATTTTATACCTTGTTTAATGAAGATCGCAACACCGCCTCCACGTTTGGATCCGGGCCGGTTTCTTCTTCTAACAATATAATTATTGTACTCCAGTTTGAGTTTATCGAGCATCGAACTTGGTTTCGCTAGCGAAAAGCACATCAGGAGTTTGGTCTTGTAGCAATTTAAACATCGCGGCCCTTCGTTCGATCCTAATCAGTGAATTAACATTCACCGCAAGGACCTTCAAAGATTGCTCCACCATGTGCGTACCCATTACGACATGTGTTGCGTTAGGCCCAGCAGCAGCGCGTAGATCAGATCCAACCGCTTGGCCTGTTCTTGCACCTGCTTTTGCAGCTGAGCCATCTGCCCTTGGATTGCGAGCAAGATGGCCAGCATGTTAGGTGCAGCTTCCGTTGTTCTGAGAAGCAACGCTTGCTGTACCGTAGCCCATCTACCTGCCGCCATTTGGGCGTAGGAAATTTGGGACGTGACGGCTGGTGTTTGAAACCTAGCAGGTGAACGTTTGACCTGCACCTTCTGCTGCTGAGCCAATTTTGCTTTCTTAATATCAACGAACTTAGGACAACCCCGATAGTTTGCGGTGTGTCCCACGTTCCCACATAACACGCAAGAGAGCTGCGTCCTATCGGATGCTCCGTCCCTACCCAGAGGACACTCCTCGGAACTGTGGTTCTTTGCGCACTTCACGCATCGAGGCTGCATTTGGCAGTTCGACGCGGCGTGCCCGAACCTCTGGCAGCGAACGCATTGTATAACGCCTTCGCTCCTTTTTAATTTTTCCCAGTGAACCACGTGGTAGTCTAGGACATTGATACTCCTTAGACTATCCAGACGGCTTTCGGGACTGAGCTGCACCAGGAAGAACGGCAGACTCCGTTTCTCCCGCCTGGCTTTAGCTGTGGTAAATGGCTTTACCCCCACAAACTTGAGTCCTTCGCACTCCTTCTCTTTGAGCAGTGCTAGGATCTCCTCAGGATCAGAAGACGGTTCTAACCCCTTCAGCAATAACGATTGCCGCTTTTCACACTTCGGTGTGAATGAGTAGTGCTCCGTCGTCGTTTCCTTTAGGAGCTCTTTCACTTTCGCGTAGCCCTCCACTGTATTACAGTGGATGGCATGGCGATCATTCCCCAATCTCTTAATGTTAAAATTATTGCCAATGACCAGCCTACACAGGTCCTTGGTAGCACTTACCTCCAATTTATAGGTGTTGATAGGAGGCACCTTCTCCTTCTTCTTCTGCTGCTGCGGTTGTTGTTGTTGTTGTTGTTGTTGCTGCTGCTGTTGTTGTTGTTTCTGCTGCTGCTGCTGTTTTTGCTGTTGCCGGTGTTGTGACTGCTCTTGTTGTTGTTGCTGGTCTTTCTTAGGCTTTTGTTGGTGTAGCACTTGTGCTATTTTATTTGTTTGGTGTTGTTGTTGAGTCTGCTTTTGAGCAAGCTGCTGTTGTTGGGATTGCTCTTGCTCTTCCCTCTTCCTTCTTACCATTTGCTTTTCTTTTATGGCCAGCACTCTTTGTGGTAGCATTTTGATGCTGCTACTTATGGCCTCCATTTCTTCCTCTTCATCTTCAGATTCGCTTGCTGCCAATGAAGCGAAGTTGTTCTCTTTCCTCACTCCGCCAAGCAGCTTTACAGTGGCCGTTGGTAGGGTGGGAAGTTTTACCAGGTTAGCAGTTGGACTAAGCTTCCTTCTTCTCTTTGGTTTTGGCGTTTGGCTCGAACCACTCAAAGCCTCACCTGATATTTTAGCCGATCCCGCTATAGGGATAGCGGATCGCTCACCACAATCCATCACGTGATGTTAGTCCAAAACACTTTAAATTTATTGTTGTTATTATAACAAAAAAAAAAAAAAAAAAAAAAAAAAAAGAATGTCTGTCGACTACTCGGAGTCGGACCCACAACCTTTGCAGTCTCAAGCGAACACACTATCTCTGCGATAATTGGAACTTAAATCCAAATTGTTTAATGTCTTTGTTAAGCGAATCACTTTTCACTTTTCACTAACAAGTCGAAACACGTTTAAGCTCCGCGGAGGTCTATGAACGACTGAGGACGACCGAGAAATCTACGCCGAAATTCACGCTGAATGAAGTAGTGAAATTTGTCCTTTCTACAGTACACGAGGACTTGGGAGGTTAAAGCACAATTTCGCAATTTGTCTTTGTTTTAATAGAAAAAAGTGTTTATACTTCGTCCTTATGTTGCAAGTACATATTCAGGATTATCCCATTTTCGACGCCACTCTTAGATCTTGGGATCCACAAGAGACTTGTGCGTGGCCAATAGGTAGCGTCCCAAGAGTCCAAGTTTCTTGAAGGAGTATCGCGATGCCAAACGATTCAATTTGAAGGAAAAACTTTTCAAATTCCCCAAACAAACTCGTCCATATTGAGTGCGATTCAAAGGCAGATTTAGAAGGGTTTCCCTTTGAGAATACGAGTATTACGAATTCTACGTAAAGTACCCAGGAGTTCGTGACAATATGCATAGCTCCACTGCAGCCGACATCGACATCGGAATCGGAATCCCTCCGTCTTGGCATATCTCATTACAGATTTCACTGCAATTTATATTGCAAAATATGTAAAACATTTAAAAGTAATCAAAAATCACTGGCAGCCGTGCTCCCTTTTGCTGATGGCAGATATACAAGATATGCTGCAAGACGCCAGCCAGCAGTTCCTTGGAACGCGCATAAGATCAGCTGATTTGCGTTTGTTATTCAAATTTTGTTAATTTAATAAGTACGCTGCGCGCCAAGTTATTCGGATTCGGTCTTCGGAAACCCCATTCCGGATGCAAATGCAAATGTACATGGACTCGTTCTTAGATGCATTTGGTTGCACAATTTCTTTAATGTGCATATATGCAGTTGTACACCATTGTGTGCAGGCGAAAATAGAACTCGAAGCAGGAGAATCTCTGGTTGTTCATGTAGGAAACGCGAAGGAATTGGTAAACGAACAGTAGACGTGGCATCCAGTACTCATAAGTGTTGTTGCATTGCGGATGTTGTACGCGCCTCTTTCACAGCACACTCAGGTAGGTAATGTGACTTTTAGAGCTCACCTGTTAGACTTGGAAGCACACGTAAATATTCGGAACGTAATCAAAGTTAAAATGTTGCGCGATTACATGTGCCTTGGTGGAGAATTTTAATTGAGTTTTCACTTTTGCATCACACCGCCATGGTAGCGAGGTGGTATGAGTTTGGAGATTTGAGCTAGGAGTTGGAAGGCAGGAGCTGGAAGCCAGGTAATTGTATTCGTACAGATATAACATACATATGTATGTACTCGTAGGTATAACAAAAGTACGATAAGTATTTGAATGTTGTCGGTGTCGTGGAGGTTTTTTAATGCCACACGATATGTAACCGAGACTACTTGCGTGGTGCGAATGTGTATACAGAAACAGGGATTGATTACCTTAGCAATTAGCATCCTGCCGGAGTTGAAATTGGAATTGAAATTGTGATAGTCGTACTCGTACTTTGCGGCGGAAAATACTTTGCAGGTGCAGTTTATTAGTGTGACGGTTTTGGTTGCGGTTGTACTGGGAGCGTAAATTAAATGTCGTCGTCTGCTTATAATTGGATTGAGGAACCATTGTGAAATGTGAAATTAATGCGGTTGTACACTGATGAATGCGGTGGTTTAAGTGTATCCTTTTGGATAGAACCTCTAGAGTAACCTTTTAACCGAAATTGTTAGGAACAACAGGGCTGATTAAAATTGTGTGATTATGAGCTACAGGGATCTAAGTTTTCAACCACCCTTCTGTAGTCCTTTAGGTATGAGTGTATTCTTGTCATTATATTTATTGCACTGGGCATTACACTATGAACTCTGATTCAGAACGAGCTGCTTCTTCGAGTCATCGTAATAAATACTATTCTGTCCCCACGTGAGGTGTTAGACGTCAGAAATAATTGCGCACCATCATATTCTGTGTTCCGGAAGGCGACTGAGTTCACTCCAGCTTATCCGGAATTACACCCTGAATGACTCGAACTGTAACCAACTTCAGACTGCTATAATTTCCAAACCGTTCATGACAGTGAGCTCAAATTTTGACACATGACAGATAATTTTATTATTTACAAGCCTTTTAAACGATTTGCGTCGCAGTTGTGTTGAAAAATTTTCATCCGCGATGGAATTCAAACGTGATAGTGTGATTGCTTTATATTTGGCTGGAAAACCACAAGTAGCTATCGTTAGAGCCCTCCAGCACCTCAACGTGAATAAATCATTTGTGTCTCGAACCATAGCTCGTTACTGTGATACTGGAAGCATTGCAAAACGCCATGGAGGTGGTCATAAAGAAACAGCAACATCGGCAGAAATGGTTCGGAAAGTGAAGGCTAGAATTGAGCGAAATCCGCGTCGAAGTGGAAGAAAAATGGCTCGAGAGCTCAACATATCTTTCAACGGATGCACCACATATTGAAAAAAGAGCTTGGGCTCAAGCCATTGAAGTTCCATAAAGCACACGATCTTACACCGCAACAGAAAAAAGTTAGAGCTGAAAGAGCGAAGTAGTTGCTGCACTTGCACGAAAGTGGTGAGTTGCTGCATTTGGTTTTTTCCGATGAGTCGCCATTTGTTATCGAGCAATATGTCAACAAACAAAATGACCGAGCTTACTTGCCAGAGAGGTCCTTTGAAAATTTACACCTTCGGACGGCCACCAGAAAGCAGGCAGCATCGATGGTGATGGTTTGGGCCGCCATAACCGCCAATGGTCGCTCTCCGTTCGTATTTTTGGACCGTGGCGTCAAAATTAATGCGATGGTATACCGTGAAACTATCTTCGAGGCAGTATTGAAGCCTTGGGCAAACAATCATTTTGGTCGGAGACCGTGGACATTTCAACAAGACTCGGCACAGTGTCACAAAGCGCGTCAACCAAGGTTGGTTAAAAACCAATGTTCCACACTTCATTTGTTCGACACAATGGATTGCAAATTCTCCGGATGCAAATCCGTAGGATTTCTCTGTCTGGGGTATTTTGAAGGCAAAGATTGGCACTAAAAAATACCAAAGTTTGGACCACCTCAAACAAGCACTTCGCCACTTGCGTGCAGCGTGCGATGCTTTCTTCGGCCGTCTCAAGGCCATTATTCGCGCCAAAGGTGGACATATTGAAAACTACTGATACAATTTGAAAATTGATGTATTTTCCAACATTTTTTACTTTGGCACAATAAAATTTATCAAAAAATAAAAAAATTATAGCATTTTAAAAAGTTGGAGTTTGAGTCATTCACCCTGTATATGTGTTGCATCGAAACCTGGCAGCACTTTTATCACGCTCGTCAATTTTACACAACATTTTACCAGCACCAACTTTCGCGTGGCAGGCACCTTGACGCGAGCATCACCCTTAATGACGCCGGGGTGGAGGTTTCAGTGGCAAAGACTCAACTGACTACGCTCGGCTGAGGAGTGCCGGACTAAGAACTGCTAAACCTGATTCCAGCGGTGGTGTGAAAATATAGCAAACCGTGCCGAAGGATGCAAGGTTGGCGGTCAAACCAACAGCGAACGAGCTCTCTCAGGCGCCTTGGCGTGAGCCTGTTATGCTAAGTCTTACCCAGGCATGACGGCGCTGCCTGCGCTGACCTTTTATTTCCGGCCATAGTCGTGGGAACCAGATTAAATTTTAAAGATAGAAAAACAAAAAACAAACAGAACACAAGACAGACCATCTCCATCCACGAGGAGTTAGAGGTAACTGAAAACGAAATCTCGAGTGTTCGAAAGAACAGAACGAGAGCGACTTCACCGGTAAGCAGGCTGGTACTCACATCGGTGACACACAGGGTTGGACCTCGGTCGAAGGGGTAGCCAAGACAGCTGGAACATCCGTTGCCGAAGCTACTTCTAAGAGGCAAACAAATAAGGCCAAGACTGCGGTGGTGAAAAAAGTGGAAACTGCCGGCTTTTCTGCTATGCCTGCCACCTCCAACACCGTTGCTAAGAGTGCGAAGAGCGCACGACAGGGGGCAAGGGTTTTGCTAGCCGTAAGGTAGCAAAATATGAGCGCTGTGATTTCAGCAACTTAAGCGGATGGGAAAAAGGCGCCTTTGGGAGAGCGAAGGCCATTCTGGCCAACAAATCGCTTACTCAACAGGCTGCAAGCAAGAGCGATGCAGCAACGGCGGGAGGGAAAGCCGATCAGGCGCCCTCTACCTCCTACGCGGTAAAATTAAAAGAGGGAACTAGCGTCTCTGGGGAAAAGGCAAGTTTCAGCAGCAAGAGAAGCAGATCCGACTACGTCGTGGAGCCGAACGATGCAAAATAGGTGAAGGCTGGTACTTCATCCGTATTGCGTCGTAAGCAAAGCGACCCGAAAGACGAGCTTCTCGTTGCCATGATTAACGAGCTGGAGCCTTGCGGTCGTCTAACAATCGACCAGTGGAAAAACGGAAGGCTGTAGCTTGTGAGAATGTTTTCCAAAGCACACTCTGCCGACGGTATGGGTATGGGTTCCGCGTCTCAGTATGTACTCTAAGAAGCTACTGGGACTACTCTATGTACAGAATCGGCAACTAAAAGCCGACACATGGAGAGTCCTTAAGACGGGTCCTGGAAGGCAGTACGGGCAGCATTTTCTGCTGTCCCTTAACAGGGACTGCTTACCATACCTCGAAAAATCGAAAAGTATGGTAAGGTACAGCATGGGTAGGTTGATGGTTAAGTCGGTTAATCGACCAAGGGAAAGGACGAAGGGAACACCCTCAATATGATGGAAGTACGGCAGATAAACCTGTACCGCAGTAAGGCAGCAACGGCCTGTCTGTTGGAATATATCATCAGATGGGACATCACAGCCGTACTCATACAAGAGCCCTGGATCAATAAGGACAACAAGATCCAGGGTCTTAGGCTGAAAAATTACGAGTTGTTCTACAAGGCAGAAGGTAAAATCAGGGCCTGCATCCTAATCAAAAACCAAATAAAGCCATTTCTTTTGAATAATTACAGCTCAGGAGATCTGACAGCGGTAACGTGCAAAAGTTAGTGTGGCAAACTACTCTGTCTGACCTCGGTCTACTTCACCTATGACCCCGAGGTGGTGATCTCACAAAAGCTAAAAGACTTGGCAAGCCAGAAAAATTGGATACTCGTACTGGGCTGTGATGCAAACGCCCATTATACACAATGGGGAAGCGGTGATATCCACCCAAGAGGTGAGTGTTTGTACGATTCCATTTTGTCTTCCAACCTCAATGTTTGTAACAGAGGGAACTCACCCACCTTTATGGTGAAAAATAGGCAGGAGGTGATAGATATCAATCTGACTACAAATACAGAAGGGTTAGAAATAAGGGAATGGAGAGTAGTCGACGAAGCGTCAACGTCGGATCACCGATGGATACGCTTCCAGGTGAGCTTTCAGAACAGAGTATGTCATTTTTAAAGAAATCCTAGGAAGATTGATTGGGTCCAGTATGCAGAAGTGGTGAATATACCCAATAAATCATTGCGATAATATTGCTAACTTAAATAGGGTGGTAGAAAATATTAAGAAGGCAATAACAACGGCGTTCGAGAAAGCTTGCCCGGCTAACAGAACGCATAAAAGGGCTCAACCAAAATAGTTGAATAGGGACATAGGCTTAAAAAGGACAGAGGTTAGGAAACTCTATTATAGCGCACTGCTTTTCAAAAACGACAGTACATGGAATTAGTACTACAATTCAAGTACTCGTACCTAGTTAGAAAGTCAAAAAAGGCTTCATGGCAGAAGTACTGCGAATCTATAGTGGTAACAGACGAGGTTTCGAGATAACGCAAAATGCTTTCAAAGGAAGCAAGCGTTCCTAGCTACCACAGGAAAAGTGATGGAACCTGAGCTGAAAGTAGTCAAGAAGTTCTGGCAGCACTGGTGGAAAGCCACTTTCCGGGATCCACCGTATCGGACGACCCTGGCATGCTACAGCACACTAACAACATTGATCTCTCTCTCTCCCCGAAGAGGAAATAGGTGTTCTTATTAACAAGAAAAAATTACGGTGGGCAAATGAGTCCATTAAGTCGTACAAACACCCCCGTCCGGATGGTTTTCTACAGATTATGCTACAGAAAGCACCGGAGGTAGCAATCCAGAAAATTATGGAAATTCTCACCCCAAAAATAGGGCACAGACCAATAGCTTGGAGGGAAGTTAAGATGGTTTTTAAACCAATAAGTCGGTCATCATTTATGCTTAAAACGCTGGAGCGATTATTGGAGATTCTCATTAGAAACAGATGTACCAATGGCTTTTTGATTGAGTCACAACATGCATATATGTCTGTAAGAAATAGTGGCATTGCAAACAGCAGGCAACCCTCAAGTTGTAAGAAGAATACTGGTGGCAGCAGAATAGGAACAATGAAACCGGTTGTAGGTAGCTTGGAAAGTGGTACAGTTGTCAATACCAAATCAAAGTTGTTCCAACATATTCATTCAGTCGCGAACATTCAAGCTGCAAAGTTGTTCAGCCGTCAGCAGCCGTATTTTTTCTAATTTTAATAAAGTACATGTGTATATTTTGAATATAACCAGGGTGTATTATTTTTACATTTTATATGTATGAAGGGAAAATCTGTAGAACCGCCCTGCACGAGCTGGTGTAGAGAAGAGTCTACACTTCGGAAAGTTTGCGATGGCGGCCTTCCTCGGTATTGAAGGAGCCTTCAATAACGTAGTGTACACTGCCATTAAAAATGCTCTAGTAGATGCTAATATTGAGTAGGGCATTGCAAATTGGGTTTGCAACATGCTTACAAGTAGGGCAAAGCTCGGTTAGAATGTCCGTAACCAGGGGAAGTCATATCGCCACTTCTGTGAGTGCTGGCTATCAATGACATCCTCAAAAAGCTTAGTACAATGGGTATAAGTGTCATGGTATATGCAGATGACGTAACCATAATAATGCAGGGAAAATACTTAAATATTTTAAACCACATTATGGAGATTACCCAGAAGACGATCAGCACTTAGGCAAAAAGCTATGGTCTCAATGCCAACCCTTCCAAAATGGAGTTTCTTGTACAAGATACCTCAATTCAGACTCCCAAAACTCAACGGAGTGAAATTGTCCCTCTCGGACAGCGCGAAGCATCTGCAATGCTCTTTTTATCTGCAAAAGAACAGTAGGAAAAATGTGAGGCTTAAAATCTACTATGGTGCACTGACTATATACGGTGGTGGGAAGACCCATACTTACTCGTACGTATAGCGCACTAGTATGGTAGAAAGCAAAAAAACAAGAAAATGGTTTACGGAGAATTAGCGGCGGTTCAAAGAACGGCTTCCATAGCCATTACAGGTGCGCTCCGTACCATCTGCAACTCTACGGCAGCATTGGACATCTTTTTGCACCTAAAACCGCTTGATTGACTGATCAAAAAACTTGCTGACAGCAATCCGATATGACTCACCAATCTGTGTTACTTCAAATGCTGCTGTTTCGGACATCGCGGGTGAAATCCTTTCCTCGGTCGACTGCGACATTCCGTATGATATAATATATCCGGAGAGGGAGAACTGGGGAAAAAAATGCAATAATCAGGTCGAATGAAATTGAAATTTTTACAGATGGCTCAAAAACAGAGGAGGGAACAGGTTCTGGTATCTTCTCGGAAGACCCAGAACTAAGAGTGTCTATAAGACTACCGGACGGAAGCAGTCCGTCTGATTGAATTGCATCTGGCCCGAGTTATAATATTGTAAAATAATTGCGGATTTACAAACAATTTCCAATTTGCGAATTACCGATTCCCTGTTCTACTCCACAAATCGATCGAAATTTCGGCAGTCATTTTCTTCGCAACCCGGTGGCTAATAAATGGACGAGGATTTTTCGAAAAACAGAGCTGCATTTAACCATTTCTCCCCTTAACTCACTGCACATGGATTCACGCAACGACACGACATTATGTGAAGGCGAACTCGCACCTGGCATACACTCTTTCGGCGATCTGTATTCAAACGACATACGTACGAGTACTTCAACCGGCTTACATACTGTTCTGATACTGCAGTTCGGGATAAACTGATGATGCCAGGTACCGTTTCCTGTGCGATAGAGACACTAAAAATGCTCGTTGGACGTCCTTATGTTATCTATGAGCCAATGCAGCTAAGACATGAACCAGCCGTAAAACCAGATAAGTTGGAAACTCTTATTCATTCCGCATTATCTGTTCAAAATTACTGTGCAACAAGTTTAGATGCAGGGCTTTTGAGCTATCAGCTGTCGTTGGCCCATGTTGATTTAGGAGCATTTGGTAGGTGGCTTATTGCTCTTGCGACTTGCGCTAGTCAGGTGAAAACTATTGCATTAGCGGCAGCAACGCAAAGAGCGAAGCAAAAAGTATTGGCCAAAAAGTTAGATACAGAATTCTGGTCCATGGATTCATACTGATTGCATAGCGTTGCGCGCTTCTCCTTCCCAGGGACGATGGCGATTTGTTCGAGAAAGTGGTCTTTGTTTTCAGAAGCACCCAATAAGATGCTTCATCATTGTCTACTGCACACAAATGCTCAGGACCACACTCGTGTTTTAGAAATCGGGTTAAAGGTGACCAAGGCGAAGATGACCAAGTCGAAGGTGACCAAGGCGAAGGTGTCTAAGTCAACGAACTAGTACATAATTCATCCGTCCTCTTTCGCTCATCGAATTCTATTGTAATTGGGGCTGGCTAACACAAACATTGGCATACCTCTACAAGCGTGAGAAGCGGATGGGTATGACCTGATTGCTACAAGGTGAAGAATAGGAGTATCGCAACATCTGCTTCTAATATGTCCATGTAGATCTGGAGAAAGCGTGGATGGATGGAAGCACTGGACATCAAAATTCTTAGTCGATGAAGTATGACAGTATTAAGTGACCAAATTCTTATTCAATAGCGCAGCGCAGACTTGAGTACTTGAAGACCAAGATGAAACGGGACTCAGAACTGAAGACATTTCTGGTGGAAACGATGTGAAACTACGGAAGTAAGGGCTACGTAAGAAAACTGAAGAAGCACGAATTCCAATTTTTACCGTCACAAACATAAATAAGAACAAAAGAACGCCTGTTTGGGATGCTGCCGCCAGAACGATATATCGCTCAATGGAGTATTGTTGAAGGGACCCGATCTTTCAGCATCATTAGTGGATGTACTCCTTCGGTTTTGAGAAAGAGCTATGGCACTCTGAGGTGACATTCGCCAAGTTCCACCAAGTTCATGTTGGCTAAAAAGAACTTGTTGCTCAGAAATTTTTGTGGCGAGATGGTTATTCATCCAGGGTAAGAAATAAAAACACGGAACGATTGGCCAAAGAGCACCCAGAGCCTGGCAACGCGATCACTCGGAATATTTTCGTCGACGACTGGCTACAAAGCGCCGAGAACGAGGAGGAAATGGTGGAACTAGCTGCTGTGATGGGACATATTCTTGTGGAGTGTGGTTTGGAAATGGGAAATTTGTCGTCGAACCCGAGAAGCGTTCTAGCATCTCTTACGAATATGGTTATGACCATATTTCACCCCCTTGGCCTATTGAGCCTTTAACTCATTCCCGCTGAGATCATCTCTAAAAATATATGGCGCCCGGAAATTAGCTGGGACGCACCGGTACGGGAGGACGATCGTGAGAATTGGTGGCAATGGATCCGAATGCTGCCTTCAATCAGTCTATTACAAATTTCGCAGTTCATATCCCTTGCAAGTAACAGTAATAACATTCAATTATATATATGCAGTTGTAGATGCGACCAGTAAGGGATATACCAACAGAGATATTCGCTGTTCCTTAGTGGCGTCGAAGACTCGGGTTGCAACTGTTGAGCAACGATATACTCATATGTATACTCCAGTTTCTAAGATTAACTAAAACACCATTGAAGTCAGAGCTCGTGAATCGTTTGTTGGGCATGCGGGACGTTGACGCGGCTGAGACAATTATCATCCGCATTTGTCAAGAAAAATCACTCGCAAAGGAGCTGAAATAGTTGGGGTCACAGAACTCGGTAAGCGGTAAGAATTCTATTTTTCAATGTACTTCATACTTAGGCCCGTTAGGTCTGCTCCGAGTTAGAGTTTGGGTGGACCTTACATCTGGGTTACTGGTGTCTGCTAAACGTCGAATTAACATGCCTGGTAACCATCAAATTATTTTTATTACCACCGCAAATTTCACGTTAACGTCGTTAACGAAATGCGCCAGCGGTTCTATATTATAGGGTCCAGAATTTTGGTCCGCTCAATCTCAAATACCCGTCAATGGCGCCACAATCGTCGAGCTCAACCAGGTCCCCTCTTCTTGCTCAGGAATGCCTGGTTCCATTCACATAACCCTTTTGTTCACTACTTTGTCATCATGGATGTAATAACTGGACGTGGGATAAATGATAGGACGTACAGTTTAAATGCCTCA
This sequence comes from Volucella zonaria, assembly GCA_963966105.1. Classification (NCBI taxonomy): domain Eukaryota; kingdom Metazoa; phylum Arthropoda; class Insecta; order Diptera; family Syrphidae; genus Volucella; species Volucella zonaria. The sequence goes on from OZ014531.1 coordinate 109,756,466, forward strand.
CTACTCGTGCGGTTCACTCAGAGATTTCATCGTCCTTATCAACTGAAACGTTTTTAGTTGTAGTTTACTAGAAGACATGGTGTGCCGAAGCGGATAGCTTGAGGGGAACGTGAACGTGAAAAATGCTATCGGTCTCTTCCGAGTCCAGCTTTTCGATGTTGAACTTTGGTGGGCTTACTTGACTCCCTTGTGCTGGTGATACCTGTATTCGTGCCCTAGAGACAACAAGGCAATGATACAAGGATATCCAGAATGTTGGATAAATGTCTATGTCGTATATGATCAACATGGTTGACGGCTGGTTGATCAGAGGATAGCCAAGACCCTTTATGGATGTTGAGATGTGCCATACGCATGCTGGCTTCTAGAAGATTACTTCCTACAACAAATTCTAAGAATCGTAATCCAGTGCCGGACTTGGTTTTCCAATGATCCTCTGAAAGACGGCTTCCTTACCAAATCTTGCATTAATATCTACTGGAATAATCTTGCTGTCATAGGTGGTGTATCGAGCATGTGTTCGATCCTAGGGGCCTTTGATGCTGCCATCCGTAGTTATGATGCGTTCGCTTATATACCGAAAGCTTTAGCCCTTTTTGCCTCAGTCTCCCTCGAATAGCAAAATAAGCTCCGTCTTGTTTCCACGTAATAGATACGGCAGTAGACGTCGCAGTTCTTGGATTGAGGTAATATCTGCTTTACAACAGTTCTGGGCCTCCACCACATATTCCACAGCACATGGTCTGTCAAGGGTCCTATCATTCCATGTGCAAAAGTGAAATTTGTTGTTCTTAAAATGTTTGCTGAGGTCGTTAACACTAGTATATTCATCCGAATAAACAACCCGAATGCATGTAGCCTTCTGACCGCCGCCGTTGACCTATTCAGGTCTCTTGAACCGCAATCTCTACTCCAGTGTTCCGACACAACGGTGGGACTATATATGGGATTCCTCCAGTGCTGTTCTTATAAAGGAGCGGTGCCATTGTTCGAACACCTTGCCCTCTCTTACCTGCAGCCGCCAGTGATACCCCAGAGGGGTTGAGGACCCTACTTTGAGTCATGGATACTAGGCTCCCTGGCTTTACCTCGTGGAGATGATGGGAAAGGCTTAAGTGTCGACGCTTGCGTCTTCGTAAAACACTTGGCCACAACTAAGATGCAGTTGCATCCACAAAAGTCACTGTTTGGTAGGATTTATGGGCTGGTGGAGTCGTTGGTCCATATTTTTCCGAAAATCAGACCGGCGGATTGCGCTATTGATCCATGATTATTGGTTTTTCGTTTTTCAATTAAATCACATAGCACATCAATCTACTGAAATAAAGTTACTAAAGCATTCGATGAACACATAGTTTCGCTTAATGCACTTCCAATTTGGCCTCCAAGATCGTGTGATTTGACACCTTTGAGTTGTTTTCTCTTCAGATATTTGAAGTTTGCAAAAGTTGTCAGAAACTTGACCTCCAGATGGCTCTTTATTTGAGCCACGAGCTACATCTAAGTACAAATTGAGCTCTGAACTTCTAAACAAAGCACCTCTTTCATCAGATACTTCAATAAGGAGATTATATTTCAATTGACATTTTTTTGAATATATTTGCTTGAAATACCACAGGAGGTATACCATATGTTCTCAAATCTTTGGATAGATCTTCTCGGCAGTCTGTCGAAAAATACATTCCATACATTTCCCACATAAACACACATGCACCACAAGCTCCTTCAAAGCAATTTTCCACTTCGCATGACCGTTAATTAACTCACCACCTGTGGCGCGCTTGAAGCATCCAAAATTCTCCTCAGGCCCATTCTCTTCCTCATAGTGTACGGTTCAATGCAATAGTGTTGTTGCCCTCCCACTCTTGAGTTCGATAAACCTTGCAGCCTATATGTTTGCAATACCCTAACTCACCACTTACAAGTGTACGAGTAAATCAACAAAATAAGGAGTCGAATCCGTATCTATGAAAATCAATTCACCAATCCACCTAGGAGAGGAAATAATTATGAGAATGCCTTCAGGAAACTGAATCAATTAGCGTGAGCTATAACGACGTGAACACGAAAGTGTTGAACACGCATACATCAAGCAGCTCCGTGCCCAGACACGCATAGGGGTATCCTTTAATTCCCAAGAGGCATGCATGTCAAAAATAAATGTTTACCCTGTCATATTCTTACAAAACGTCGTCCTTGTGGTCTACACATGTCCTCCAAGAATGTATCCAAGCAAAAGCCATGGTAAAACCAATGAAAGAAGCTCCCATAATCAGGAAAGACGTTTATTTTGTTCCAAGAAACGTACGACGAAAACATTTAGTCCTGTGTCAGTTTAGTTTATCCTTGAGAGATCTAACATATGGATGTTGTGTGGGGGGCCTAACAAAACATTTTAATAAACGGAACGCCTACGTTCCAGATAATGTTGAAATATTTTGTCGATGCTATTGATATGGTACTTGTTGATGCCTGCCACAAGCGTCTGGAGTGCGCCTTTTAGAAACCTTTTTCCTGCTTGAAAAACATATTCGAACGTATGAATGGAATTCGAAAGTCACTGGATTTTGTAACGTCTGATTAAGAGTTTTAAGATTCTATCGGTAATGATGGCATAGAAACATGATAGCAATTATTTGAATGCAACCTTGAGAAAGGAACTACTAAGGGAACTGGTGCAACAAAGGTAGGACATCTTGAGATGGCGGAGAAAGACTTTCTGAGATATTGGTGAGGAGACAATGGTTTTTGAATTAAATGAAATATGAGTACAGTCGACAGTCAAAATCAAATCAGAATCAAGGCTGGAAAATGTCTGATTGCGCTGCGCTCAAAACAGCTGAAGGATTTCGATGAAATGGTGGTACCACGGCTGTGTCGTGTTATCACAGAGGCTTGGAAGTTCCATGAAACACTTATGTGATAAAAGGGAAAAGCTAACTACAGAGACAGACGGGTACATACCATATTTTAAGTGTCCTCGAAGAAGTTTTCCCTTAGGGCTTTAAAATCTACCCTATCATATGCGGATGAACCAGCTTTACATTCCGTCCGATCACGCCTTTGCGACTGTTTGCTATAGCTCTAGACGTAATCAATGATTGATGCTCAGGGAATGTTAATCAATAATTTGACGTTGTCCCCTTCACGGGAAGGAGGAGATTACTGGTTCAGAGAAGTGTGTTTAAATTTTATCTCATGAGTTCCAGTCTGGGTAACAAAATTCCCTGGAAAAAACATGTCGCGTCGAAAACCTTCAAAGCGCTATCGGCTTTCTAACAGTGCAGCGGACATTTCAGCAAAACATAAGGCTTGTTACCGAGGAAGGTCGTTTGGATCTACACATATGACTGTCAGAAGATTGATTATATCCTATGCGTAGGTTGTTTGATTGTTAGCAAAAATGTTCCATCCCGTTTGCGTGAGAGCTTTCGCTAGCTCGCTAGGCTCTGCTATATACAATATTAACTGATTAATCGCTCTCTCTTTGATATGGCAGTATCTAAGCCATATTCCGTTTGAAAATAAGTGAAAAGCCCCGAATGCCGTCTGATGCAGTGATACCCGAACTTGTATTACTGCGAATGTACGAACGAAATCAACTTCTGTTGTACTAAGGAATGATTTCGGCCAGATCGGTTTCAGGGGTGGAATTCTCTCGTGGATGGGTGGCTTCAATATTCTGGACAGATAACACCCAAGGGACGGTGTGCTGAGATCTTCGCTGCGGAAAACAACTTTACCCAGCTTGTAAATGAGCCCACACGAACACCAGACGTTGTTTGTCATACCGCCAACACTCTGGACTTGTTTTCAACTTCCCATCCTGACAATTACAAGATCAGTGTACTATCCCCTCTAGGCTGGTGGACCACTGTGTCATACTAGCTAATTTCGTGTACATCGACCGAACAGTTAGAAAAAAAGAACCGTATGGGAATTGAAGAGGACTTAACAACTTCTTTAGGAATTTTAACTGGTTCTTATATTTCCCCGATAACGACTCTTTGGTATGAGACCCTTTATCCCAAAAGAAAAGGCATGGTACGACTCGAGCTGTAAAGAGGCTGTCAGGGTTAGAGAAATGTTGTTTTTGGTACTTCAAAACCAACCCAACAGAGGAAAACCGAAAAAAGTTCAAACGAGCGAGGAATGACTACAACGTCATTCGTAAACGCGTGAAATTTCCATATGACCAAAAACTGAGGAAAAAGATACTACAATGTCGCAGAGGTAGTAAAAACTTTCGGTTGTTCGTCACAAATACTAAAAATTCTGAGAAGGTGTTCTTCCACCATGGAGAAACTACTGCTTAAACTTTTCCATCAATCCAGCTCTTTAGGGCTCTTTTCGAGCAGATGGAAAACAGCATTTGTTCAGCCCGTCCCTTATGAAAGCGAATCTTCTTCTCTCTCCTCCTACAGAGCTATTGTACTTATGTCTCTTCTTTCCAAGATCATGGAAATGCTGATAAACCGTCAGCTCATGAAATATCTCGAAACACGAAAACTTCTCAATGACCGGCAATATGGTTTTCGTAGCAACAGGTCCACTGGTGATTCGATGGCATGTCTCGCCGAAAAGTGGAACCAAAGCGTACATCAACCTGGCGAAAGCAAGATAGTTGCACTTGATATTTATAAGGCATTTGACAGAGTTTGGCATCAGGCTCTCTTGTCGAAAAGGTGTGTTCTTGGGATCGATGACTCTCTTCTTCAATGGATTAGAAATTACCTTTCGGAACGTTCAATTCAAGTTGTCTTGGACGGTTTCAAGTCTGATATTCACAAAATAAATGCTGGTGTGCCCCAGGGCTCCGTTCTGTCTCCGACACTCTTTTTAATCTTCATTAACGATCTCTTGTCTGCTACTTCTAATCCAATTTATTCCTTTGCTGATGACAGCACTCTCTACTTCTCATATTCGTTCCCGGACTCACGCCCCTGCTCTTCGGCTGTAGAACGTATGCTAAGCTCATTAAATTCCGATATTAACAGCATAACCAACTGGGGAACTATCAACCGAGTGGAATTTAATGCTTCCAAAACACAACACCCAGCCATTATCCATGGATGGCACTTGCATCGTCGAAACCGATAAACTTTCCATTCCCGGTATGTGTGTCAATGACAACTTACGTTGGAATGACCACATATTCGGTGTCGTCAAAAGTGCTGCGAGATGTATACGTTTCCTTAAACGAAGTAAGAAATATTGGGCCCCCCTGACCTCGCTTCAATAAATAAGGCATTTATCCGCTCAAAACTGAGGTACAATGCCCACATCTGGTCTGGTGCTCCTAAGATCTCTTTGCACTTGCTAGATAGGATCCAAAATCGTGCGATAAAACTTATAGCTGATGTCAATATTACACAGTCATTCGACACCCCCGAACACGGACGTAACGTCTCCCGACTCACCCTGATATATCGCTGTTGTCACCTCCAGGGCTCCAACGAAATTGCCACTAGAATTCCGCCCCTTCAAACTTTTAACCGTAGCACTTGTCTCGCTATGAATGCTCATCAATATACCCTCTAACCCACCTTCGGACGTACTTTGAATTATCATGATTCTTTCGTATGCCGTACAACTCGCTTCTGCGTGCATGCGCCAATTATAAAAAAAACTTGCCTCTTTTTTTCAAGCAGATACATATGTGAAGGAAGTTAAGTATCTGCGGAAGTTAAGCTGCGCTTAAGGCCTTCCTCATGCATTTTATCACTTCCTATTCCGAAAATACAATTTTTCTTTGAATGCAGCCAGACGGCCGAATTTACTGAGTTATGGTTGGGTCTGCGATCACAATGCGATGACAGGCAAAGTTCAAAGGAGAATCTCTCAGGTCCCTTATCTGGACTACGATTGACTGCGCCCATCAATATTGCTTCTATTGATATTCGAGTTTTGTGGGAGCATAACTGCAGATAGCATTACTGTCCAGGAGCCGGCAAACCAAACGAATGCTCTCATTATATACTCGTAATGTCCCTCATTATATACTCGTAAGACGGTAGACTGCTTACTGGAATCGTAGTGGGCAGCACCTAAGTATGTTAGGCACAAGTGGAACAACATCCTGTGATACATGCTGTGAGAGTAATGATGACACGTGTTCGCCTTATGCCCTCATCTGGTAGCAGATACTGAAGTGTTCCCTTATCTTTCTACGAAAGATTTCCTCTCATTAACCGGATGTTGCCTCTAAGGTCACGCAAAGTTCTTTCAAGTGCTTCCAGTATTTTTTTTTTTTATGTGGCATGGTGGACTCGTTCCAAGTGATAATTTTGCTTTCCTTCAACACAGTGCCCGTTCTGGAATTTCTGCTGCTGTTGCACGTGCATGAGCTGGATGTGCGGTGCGGCCATCATCGAGTCACGTCGATGCAATCGACTTTCGGCGAGTATTAAATTGATCAGGAAAATTAGTCTGATCAGTTTCCATCTGCTACGTGTTGCATCACCGAGTCGTACACTCTTTTTTGATAGCCAACTGGAAGACTTTTTTGATTTTCAACGTAGGCTTCGCGTACCAGATTTCTATCTTGAACGTCCCTTGAACACGTGATGGTGCCGGAAGTCCACGTTCAATTAAGGTGAGTACTTCATTGAAAATGTCCTCGGTATATTCCTGATTTGGATTTATGGTTCGTTTGCGCCGTAGAATATCCTCGTTAAGTATTTTCTTGTGGTTTTCCCAAAGAGTTTTTGGGTCAGTAGCATGTGGTTAATTCGTAAGCGCGGCTTCTGTTAGCTTTGTACTCCAATGTTGATCGTATTCGAGTAAGCCAGGCCTTAAATACGCGTCTCTCTACGACATACACGGTTGTAGTGGCATTTTGACTTTTCTATTCGAACAACACATTCCGGGTGGTTCCTTGTCGAACTTCAATCCACGACAACGCAAGCAAACTTTGTGCATTGGGCCAAGAGCAATATCTTGATGACTGCTCTAATCTTCGCCTTTGTGGTAATGAAATGCTTCCAAATAGAAATAGATTCTTCCCCTTGAAAGTGCTTATCTAGTGCGCATGTCATTAAGGCGTGAATCACGGTGGCCGAGCGTGCGTCGAAGGCGCAATTCATGTTGGCCGGGTGTTTCAGCTTCTCTGAAAGTAGAAGCTCTGTATCGAAATTATTTCAGTCGCGACTCACATCGGTCGGGCGTTTCAGCAGCAACAGTTTTTCTAGTCGGAATTCATGTTGATCGGCCGTTTCATCTGTTCTTGTTTCTTGAATATGTGCACGATTTGATGCTAAACGATCTTCGCGTTGTTGCGGCATTTGTGTAGCGTTATTGGCATTTTGCTGACCTTTTTCGGAGGCATTTTTGATTACATCCCACAAAGTAATGATAAAAATGACAATATGGGCTTTAGTGACTGATTTATTTAGTGTACAAAATCATTCACTGGTTCTTTCCTTGTAACTAATCAACTAATATATGTGCTCGTACTCGTTGAGAGTTAATTAATATATTTCTTTATAAGTTCCTTTTAATGAAATCTTTCCGTCTTCCGAAGAAAGTTGGGTTGGGGCTTCAGTGATATAGTGCCTACAGCATCGGTCCCCGCCCCTTTCCACCCAGCTAGAAATTCACAGACGTTGTCTTTCAGAAAGACACCCACGCCACATCCTAGATTGGTTTTTTAGCCGTCCGTGAAGACCCGACTGCGTTTCTTTCCTGGATCAAATTCTGGCCGAAACCAGCTTTGGGCACAGGAAAAGGCGATTTTTTTCACTGTAAGAGTTCTGGTGTCTTTGCGTCGGATGGCGTGTCCATAAAATCAGAGTCAAAGGATAGTCCGCGCGAAAGGTCATCAAAAATCCAGTGAGTGTTGTGACAAAGATCATAGTCTCTGGTTTTTAACGTAAACCACCTGTCATGTAGACTTATGTTTACGGGATGCCCATACATCAATGGGAGCAAGGATACGCCTTGCCATCGCTCTTCGTCAATACTTTGATACCAATTCGGAACTGTGTTGGAGGCACAAGTTCCACCCTTGGTATGAGTCGAGGCCGATCTAAAACCTCTTACTGCTCTTAGGGTCAGAGCGCCCAGTACTTATTTGCAACTCTACAATGGGACAAACCAACAGGAAGACCCTTTCCCGCGATTTGGGTTTAAACCACAGCCACCATGACGCTTCCACAAGGGGGCCTACCTCAACAAGTCAGGCCCGGACCGAAATCCGGGGGACTCCTGACTCCCACGGTACCGTGATTTAAGTAATAGTAGAGACTACCGGTGGTTCTGCCACCAACAAAACCTATGACCGACAACTTGTTACTGATCAAATCGTAACAACTTTCGGTGGCGTTATCTGAAGATATTTACGATAAGACCAGTAATATGCTCTGCCCGCTCTTTTTATTAGACAACGTCATTGATGGGCGAAGCCTGGGTAATTGGGTGGGGGCCCGTAACAAAGATCACTAGTCTTTAAACGGAAGATGGCTTTGAGAGGGCAGCCCATGGTATGAATATCAAGGGAAGGGAGGTTCATCAATGCGTCTAGAGTGGAACCCCCATGCAGGCAAGATGGACCGTTCAGCAGCAGCATAAGCGTACTTACGTTAGAGGTTGCCTAAGCTTGGATATAATTAGCCTTTTCTCCTTTGCACTACCAGAAAGCCGACATCGCTTCAGATTCTTTCGATATAACATGTTGAGTCCATAGAAGTTTGTTATCCAGATGACACACAAATACTTAGCTTCTTTGGAGATTTGGATGGTGATGCCTTTAAGTACAAGATGAGTCAGACCAGGCACCTCTCTCCTTGTCGTAAAGAGAACAACCTAAAGTTTTGAAAGGATTGACTGAAAGCCCATTTCTAGTGCACCAATTATCGACCACGTCTATTACTGCCTGCACTTTTTAGAGCAGACAGTCGATAGACACGATGCAACAGACAGTACAGCTACATCATCCGCGTATGCTTGTGCATAGAGATCTGAACTATTGCGCGCGATCTTCCGCGTTGAGGATGCATTCGTAGTGCAGTTTTGTGCATATAGATCTCGATTACGGACTTATAGGTCTGAAGCTCTTGGCGAGGGTGCAGTCCACCTTTCCGACTTTCGGTATAAGGGCTACCCTCACTGTTCGCCAGGGTTCTCTCACATATGCTAGTGGCAGGCTAGCAGTGAAAATTCTTTTCAGAGTTACAAACAGCTGAGCTATAACTTTTTGTAAAATAACTGGACATATACCATGGGTGTCAGGCGACTTGAGAACATCTAAGGAAGCAATATCATGTTGAATGACATTATCCGTCACCACAACAGATGAGATATACCAGCTGCGGTATATTGTGTTATGCAGCTCACTAGCAGCTTTGCTAACAGTACCTGGTTGTCAGCTGGTTCCGATTGGGTTACCTGGGAAGCACGCCTCAAGTATGAGATTATTCAATTTGGTTAGTTCACATGCCGGAAACTAAAGACTTTTTACTCGATAAATGGAAGATAAGTGACTGGGATGCTTGTAGAGAAGCTATTTTCTTAGATCCCTCCAAATTTGTTATCAATCGCACTTCTATAAGACTCTCCCGACAATATTTTCTGGAAAAAACGGCTACAGTAAGTAAAACAAACATTTATTGACTTGAACTTAAGTTTTACCGTAGTACACTTTAAGCTTCTTCCCAATGTAACTAGTCAAGCAAAAGTTGACAGAATTCCAGTAAATGCAACTGCTCCGAAAGATGAACAACGCCTTGGAGTACGGGAACTGTCCGTTGGAACTGGGATTGAAGTGTCGTCTGCAGTGTACGAAGTTAGCCGATTTGTAGATAAATAGATAGATTTATTGTTGTTTCTGATTTACATTTTACAAAATTGTTCGATTTTTTTTAATCGTTTAAGCTTGGCTTTGCCGTCTGCCCGATTGACATCAATTAAAAAAAAAATATAATAATAAATAAATAAATAAATATATGTATACATATTTTGTGGAAAGTTAATTTTAAAATAAAGTATTCATAGTTTTTTTTTTTTTAAATACAATATACGTTTGATCTTTTAGAAGGCTTCGTTTATAATTTGGTCTCTATAGAACATGGCGGTTTGATAATAATTATAGAGGTGTATTATGTCACATTCGCAGCTAAGAAGGGCTAACACTTCTGCTTCAGACTTAACATTACTGCCTAATATGCTTCTCCTTATTTCACGTAGAACTGGACATTTGCCAACAAAATGGATGATATCCTCTCTTTCATTCAGGTTACATAAACTACAGTAAATTGGGAGGTCTTCCCGATGAGGTATGTAATGAAGCTTTATCAGTTCTCCTCTCATTTTAAAGATCGCCGAGATAAGTTCCTGTTTATTTTCGTTATGGAAGTAATTACGTTCGCACAAGTTGTGAGAAAGAAGGCTGTAGATTGATCGGTACACTGATGATTTAGCCTCGTTTATGCAGTCCAATCTGAATTGTTCGTCTACCTTAGCAACAAGAGTCAAGAGTCCTTTATTGAATTACCTTCCATTTTCATCTTTTATTTGTAAATTGGTTCCACAGTAGCCCGCAAGTTCTACCAATTTGTTATACCAAAGATTTTTCTTCTCGATCGCTTCTTGTAGTGCTAGAATTTTAGGAAGTCGTTCATCTGGCATATTAAGAACTTTTGTAATATAATTAGCATGATACTTGAGTGTTCTTATGAAAAGTGGTGACATGCCTGTCTCAATTATGATCATGTAGTTAGGCGTGCTTTTGATTAAGCGAAGTACCTAAGAAGGTTTTCGACAGTTTCATACTTTTCTGCTCCCCAAACCTGTGCTGCGTACAACATAATAGATTCAGCCACTGCTACAAAAACTTTATATTTAACGCTATGAATAATTGTTTTGTTCGAAAAGCAATTTTTCCCAAGTTGCGTTTATAGCACTTTTTGCTTTAACTAATTTGTCTTTGAGGTGACTTTCCATATTTAGGTTGCTCGTTATCGTTACTCCCAGATATTTGTAAGCTTTTACGATTTCGATTGGCTGTCTGTTAAAATGCCATTTCTCGTTCCTGGCTGTTCTACCCGATCCTTTTCGAAAAACCATCACCTTCGACTTGCCCAAATTTACCCTCAGGTTCCAAATTCGGTAGTATACCTCAAGACGATTAATCATCAGCTGGAGAGTTTCGGGTGAATAAGCAAACGTCGTCCGCAAAAAGAAGAGCTTTGATAAGAGTTTCCGAAATTTGTATACCACTCCGAGATTTCAGATCCGTTCCATACAGCTGATAAATTTCCATCGTAGATGTTTTCAAGCGCTTTTCCAAACTTACTTGACATTCCATAATTGTATAATTTAAAGAATAAAGCCCTGCGGTCCACTGTATCAAAGGCAGCATTGAAGTCGACAAAAAAGCCGTATAGCTTCTTTTTCTGTTCGATGAAGGTACTGGCTATGCTCTGCAGTACAAAAATATTATCAATGGTCGAATAGCCGCTTCGAAATCCAGCTTGAAATTCGTCAAGTAATTTTTTACTATAAATCCAACTTGTTAGCCTGTCATTGAGAATTGTTGTAAATAGTTTGTAAGGGGCGTTAAGGAAAGAGATTCCTCGATAATTGGCTGGATCAGCTATGTTACCCTTTTTATGGATGGGACATATATATAATAGATTCCTTGAATTGTGCTGGTATTTCTCCAGTGTCCAAAATGGTATTAAACACGGAGGTTAATCTGATAGTTAGCGTTTCTGTTCCATATCTTATTAGTTCCATTGGTATCCTGTCTGATCCTGGTGCTTTTCCATTCTTAAGTTTCCTCAAAACATTGAGCACTTCCTCATGTGTTATAGCAGTATCTAAAATTTCATTTTAATATTCAGGTTTTGCGTAGTGGATAGGTGGGGTAAGCGTTTCAGGGTTCAAAAGTAATTTAAAGTGGTCGTACAATGCGCCTATGTTTATTTTTTTACTTACTTGGAATTTTTTCCTATTTAATAGGTTTACGGCCATCCAGAATTCTTTGGTATCTCTGCAGTCGGTAAGCTTAAGAGCTTCAGTTTCATAGAAATCATACTTTTTCTTTCTGCATATTTGCTTGAATGCCTTGTTTGCTTGTATATACATATTCTGGAAGAAGTCACTGTGATATTTTCTGAAGGCTTTCAGCCATCCAAAGGATTTCTGACGTGCCTTTTCACAATCTACATCGAACCACTTCCATTTTTGCTTGGAGACTTTTCTAAAAACCGGATACGATGATATTATTATATCTCCAATATCGTTTACCGTGAGTTGGCCCTCTGTTGGGAGGTTTCGGTCTAGATTGTATCTATACTCATCCGCTTTAACTGCTTTTCATCTTACTCGTAGTTTTTCGGGGAAATTTAAAATTATTGTTTCATCTCGATCCTTGTATTCTATTTCAAATTCTACTATTAAGGGCAAAGGGTCTGAATATGGAACACTTAGAATTTTGAGATAAGCTATCCTAGGAATCCAATTTCCCCTTGCTAAGCAATAATCAATGACTGAGCATCCTTGCTGACCAATGAAGGTGTATTCTCCTCACTTATCCGACTCAAAAACTCCATTCATTATCCGAAATCCGAAGGAATTGCAGAAATCTAGCAATTTGACTCCTCTTGCGTTGATTGTTGTATCTTTTGATTCTCGTTGCTTTCCCACATATATAAGGATATTAATTTTATCCATTACTTTAAATTCGCACGTTATATTTATTAAATACTTCTTGTGACCAAAATAGCATCCTCCACTCGCCCTTCCTCTCGAGTTTACGAGTAGTCTTGTCGCCGGAATCCAAATAAACTCAAAGCTGTTAATACTATTTGTATACAAATTAAATTCGTCTTCGACTAAAAACCGTTTCGTATAAGAACACGATATCAAAAGTATTACAATAATTAAATTGAAAAATTGTATGTTCAGAGATTTATTGCTTAAGCCTAATACATTATAACTAATAATTTTAAGATTTCTAAATTCAATTGGCAGACGGCGCCATCATCCTATGCTTTAAGCTATTTGGTTCACGAAAGTGACAGAAAACCAGGGTCATATGTACTGAGTTATTTCGGCCGTACTGGAATCAACCACTTCAGAATTACGGCGGTTTGTGGTGACTTTTACATTGGCGGACGGCAGTTTATCTCACTAAGCGATCTCGTGGGATATTATACATCATGTAGTGACCTACTGAAACGTGAACGTCTTGTTATACCGGTTGCTCCACCAGAACCAGTCAATGACAAAAAGCGTGTAGTAGCCATACTACCGTACACGAAAATGCCCGATACAGATGAGTTAAGTTTTCAAAAGGGAGATATATTTTTTGTACACAACGATATGGGTGACGGATGGTTGTGGGTAACCGCACATCGCGCCGGTGAACAAGGAATGATTTTTCGAGAACTTGTCGATGATCTAGATGCTTCCATTGATCCCAACACTGTGTTTCCATGGTTTCATCCAAATTGCACCAAAAACGAAGCTGTCGACATGTTGGTTAAGGCTGGTCCTGGAAGTTTTCTTGTTCGGCCGAGTGATAACTCGCCTGGGGATTACTCGCTTTTCTTTCACATCAACAATCAAATTCAGAGATTTCGCATTGAGAAGAAAGGTGTACGGTATTTAATGGGTGGTCGCACGTTTGAATGTCTGGATGCGGTAATTAATCGCTATCGTAAAGAACAGATTGTAGAAGGGCATACCCTCAATCATCCGGTTGTCAATGGTAGTCAACCAGAATTCAATCAGCAGTTCGTCGTTGAGAAAGCTGCCGAGAAGATCTATGCTACTCTACGTGAATGTCGAGATCAGATTGGATTGAAGAAGATAAAGGGAATCAAACAGCATGGACATCTAAATAAGAAATCAGACAAAACCGCCAAATGGAAACAGTTATACTTTGCGCTTATCATTGAAGGCTCCGAAACACATTTATGTTTCTATGATAACCCAAAAAAAACCAAGCCGAAGGGATTGATAGATTTATCCTGTGCGTATTTATATCAGTGCCATGATTCATTATGGGAGCGACCGTATTGTTTCCAGATTGTGGAAAGGGCGCTGCCATGTCTGGCGACGGTTACTTATTTATGCGCCCCTAGTCAAGAAAGTTACGTTGAATGGATAAATGCATTAAAGGCGCAATGTGGCTCGCAGCTAAGCCGTGCCCAGAAAAAAGTGCCACGCCTTAGAGAATTACGTTGCCTCAATTTGCATGTGCTAGAGGCACATCGACTGCCATTTAAACTCGTGCCACATCCTTATTGTACGATCTCACTAAATCAAGTGAAAGTGGGTAAGACGCGTGTAAAAAGCGCACCTGATCCAGTTTGGGAGGAAGAATTCGTCCTAGATGATGTCCCACCAGATGTAGTCACACTTACGATAACCCTTTTGAGCCGTGGTAAGCGTGGTAAGGACTCAGAAGTAGCTGAACTCACAATAGACTTGGCAAGTTTAAAAAATGGCCAAGAAACCGAAGAACGGTATCAGCTGTCTGGTATGACGCCGATAGGCGAATGGGGATCACTTCGTCTTCGTATGAGATATCTTGATGATTTAATAATGCCATGCGAAGAATACAGCCCCTTACAACAGTTGCTGCTTGAACCTGAGCTATATGCGGTGAAAGCACTTGCAGAACGCTGTCACAATGACCGTGTCCCATTGGCTACATCACTCTTGCGGGTATTTCGACATGAAAAACGAGAGACGGAACTTATACGTATCCTGTGCCAAGCGGAAATTGCTAGAGAAAATGAAACAACAACATTGTTCCGCGGTGCTTCCCTAGCCACTACTTTAATGGATCTATACATGCGTACAGAGTGTCATGGTTTTCTACAGTCCGCTGTATCCGAAACAGTGCAAAAAATCCTCGAAAGCAAACAATCGGCTGAACTGAATCCGACGAAAATGGATGTGAACGATGATGCATGTTCGAATGCAGAGTTTCTTTTACAAATACTCGATCTTGTTACTCAGTCGATTTTCACATCACCCGATGCATGTCCCCGTACAGTTCGATATATTTGTAACTGTTTACAGAAAGCAGTGGTGGCAAAATGGCCAACAGAACGTTTGGTTCGAACCAGAGTTGTGTCGGGATTCATATTCTTACGACTTTTGTGTCCGTCCTTGTTAAATCCACGTCAGTTTGGTTTAGTAAACGAGACACCACCAACAGCGGCAACACGGTCGTTAATTATGGTTGCTAAGTGCTTGCAAAATTTGGTCAATCTAATTGAGTTTGGTGGAAAGGAACCCTATATGGAGGTTGTGAATCCTTTCATTCTGAAGAATAAAGAGCGCATGATAGTGTTTTTGGATCAATTGTCATCGGTGACACTGGTCGTGAACTCGCAACGCTGCACCACATTTGTGTGTCATACCAACCACAGCTGCAGGAACTCACAAACATAATGTCGATAAAGAAGTTGGTAACAGTCACTGAAATGCTGACGAAGCACAAGCTTAAATACCGTGAGATGATAAGTTAAGCTAAGCAAGGAAATGTTAATATTTTCTTCGATTTCTCCGTATTTTTTTTTTTTATCACTAAATAGTTATTTTATTGTAAACCCTTTCCCGTCCTTATTCTCGAATTTTATACCATTTTCTTTGGCAATCATGACAAAAAATTACAAATATATATAGATATGTATTTTTGTTTTTTACAAAAAAAAAAATACTCTTAATCTCTCTTCCCTTTAAAACGTCGTAACCTAGTCAAAGAAAATTAATTTTGTATGCGTACACAATAAAAAAACGCACAAGAAGTTTAAGGGAAATGCTGTTGGTTGTGTATGCACTAAACTAGATGGCGCGCGATGATCTTGTTAGATGTTTACATCTTCTGAAATTGAAGTATTATCATTCTCCATGAGAGAAGACAGCTGATGTTGAAGATCGGTCTCATATATGTCATTTAAAACTTGAATTCCGCGGGTAGTGTTGTTATGCAAAAATTCCAGCGTGGGGCTCCAGCGAAAAACATTTCTGTTAATGAACATTCTTTCGTCTCTTACCAGTACTTTGATTTCTGGATTACATCCATTAAGACGTCTTTTGATGGTCATCAGTTTATTCCTCTTCTGACGAACCGAGGCGGGTAGATCTTTAGACATTGTAATTCCCGTGTTACGCAGTGTGTTGGATGATTTGAGGGCCGATATTACTTGTTGTTTTGACTCGAGTTTGACAACAAAGTTCTTTACCTTCGAATTTCCCGATCTAAGTTCGCGAATTTATTAATTTTCAACATGTGGTTTTGATTGTATCAAGTTCATGCAGATGGTTTTTGCTAGTTCTTTTTCGTCTTTGCCTTCCTGGATTGTTACTCGCAGCATCAGATTGTTTTCAGTGTTCCGTTTCTGCATTTCTTCTATTTGGTTCTCCAATTGTTCGTACTTTTTTTACTAATGACGCGATTTTTGAAGATAATATAATATTCGTTTCCATGATTTTTGTCTGGGCTATGATGATTGCGTCGATGTCACTTTTCTTTGCTTTGCTAATGCAAAGACGATTTGTATTTAACACAACTTCATCTAACACCGGGCGTTTAAACGGAGCGTGAGTCTTGTTAGAAAATAAAATTGATCGAGACATACTATACTAGCTTGCAGGAGTTTTTATCGGATCTAAGTTTGGTCCATCTTTTGGTCCTGATATCCCTTTGTTTAAAAGATTTAAAACACAATGGAAAACAATTGATAAGCGATAATTTTGTGCGTAGTCAACGGACGCAAAGCCTGTCAGTGTGCTTCCATATGTAAGGCAAGATATCCTGTTGTTTGCAATGACAAAGCTGGTAGATAATTTTCCTCGAGATGAGTACAAAGAGTCCTTCGAGCTTATTGTTATTTATTTAGGGGGGACTGCTCCAGGTTTTTTTTAATAGTATATTGTACCGCAAAGTCAGTTCAAGATGCCAAATGAGCCTTAATACGGGCTTTTCCATTTCCTTAGATACCTTTGTGCGCTGTTACTTTTAGATAAGTCTTGAAGAGTACATACGAGGGTTGTCTGAAAAGTAAAGTAAAGCAACGTAAATTCTTGTTTTTGAAAGGCAATACGCCTACGCAGATCAAAAATGAGTTGAACTCTGTGTATGGCGACTCTCCACCATCATTTGCCACAGTGAAATTTTGGACAGCTGAATTTAAACGTGGCCGTAAGAGCTTGGGAGATGATGAACGTTCGGGACGTCCAAAAACTGCAACCACTGACGATAACATTGCTAAAGTTCACCAAATGGTGTTAGACGACCGCCGAATTAAAGTGAGAGAGATACTAGAGGTTATGAAAATTGTCCAAAGAACGTGTTTGTTACATATTAAATCAAGATTTAGGCATGAGAAGGCTGTCCGGGCGTTTGGTGCCGCGTTTGCTTACGTTAAACCAAAAACGTGCTCGAATGAACATTTCCAACGCTCTGTTGGCGCAGTTTAGGCGCAATAAATCCGAGTTTTGGCACCGATTAATTACTGTAGATGAAACTTGGATACACCATTATACGCCCGAAATAAAAATTCAGTCAAAACAGTGGACTGCAACGGGCGAACCGGCTCCAAAAGCAAAAAACTGTTTTTTTCGGCTGGGAAAGTGATGGCGACTGTTTTTTGGGATAGTAAAGGAGTTATCTTAATCGATTATCTTCAAAAAGTAAAAAACCATGGCAGGAGCCTACTACGCATCATTACTTGCCAAGCTGAAGGCAGAAATTGCGGAAAAACGGCCACATTTGCAGAAAAAGAAAATCCTGTTTCACCAAGACAACGCACCTTCTCACACCTCAGCGGTTGCCATGACGAAAATCCATGAATTACGGTTTAAACTGCTTGGCCATCCGCCTTATTCACCAGATCTAGCCAGAGGCGACTTCTTTTTGTTCCCTTATCTAAAACCTGTGCTCGGAGGACAGAGATTTTCGTCAAATGAGGAGGCAATCACCTTCGTTAACAATTATTCTGCAGAGATAAGTGCCAAGTACTATTTGGACGGTTTAGAGAGATGGGAGCATCGCTGGGAGAAGTGTGTAGAGTTACAAGGAGACTATGTAGGAAAATAAAAAAAAATGTTGAGCAAAAATGTCTTGTATCATTGTTCGGTCGGAAACTTTTCAGGCAAACCTCGTAGAAGCAGTGTAGCACCGATTTGTAGTCCAACAAGTTTGAGTGCTCCTTGACTGTTCGTGAGTAAATGGAAGGGTCGCCTTTTATTCCTGTTTCGGTGGAACATTGTTGTATGGCATGAAGCTCAACTTGAAGGACGCTTCGACTATTGCCATTGGCCTTGCAGGGTTTGTTTTTCGGGCATCGATACCCATGCCTACTCGGTTAATTTTTGGTACCTTGAAGGTCTGATATTGAGTTTGGAAGTTATATTTTTGTCGATTTGAGATTACTATCTGTCATTATGTTGAACCTCTTATCAAAACATCAAGTTTTTGGCATACAATCATTTACCGCTCGGATCATGTCCAGTTCAAGAATTTATAGCTTGCGAAGTGCGATTGTAGTGAGAGTTCTATCTCTCCTCTTTGTAATCACCTTACTATGCTGCAAATTACCACTTTTGCAGTTTTGGTATGGCGGTTTTTACTTTTGTCCTATTCCACCATATTACTGACGAGTAGGCGTCCACCAGTCTGGCTATCATTGTATAGGTCAAATGAGTGACTTTTGGAGACATCTTTCATGTCTTACCAAGCATGGGTCTGCTAGCCCATGGTTTTGGTATTTTTGTTATCTAACATACTCGTATGAGTTCCTTCGTCTTGAGGCTACTTACTTACTTAGCCGGGGAGAACGTGGGACTCTATTAACAAGCCATTCAAGCTGATACGATATCTCCTCAGCTGCCACCAGTGCGGTATTCCATGCTGGTTGACGTCCCCATATAGTTGCGCCCAGCACTGTAGATGCGGAGTCAAACGCCTTGGGCCGGAGCTGTGTTATAAATTCGCTTAACATGGCCCAAGTATCTCAGATACTAGATCAGTAGACGACTGGCTAGATCGATGTAGTCGTCCAGCCGGTTCCCCTTTTTGAGGTGTTTGAATCTCCTTCTCCATTTCCCATCAATACAGTTGGGATTGGATATCACATCATTCTTCAAGTGATTCTTCAGTCGCTTTCGACGAAGTCCAGGCGAAGGCAGGATCAGAATGATAAGGGATTTGTATAGAGCCAGTTTGACCTTACGGATGAAGGCTCTGTTACTTAATTGTATCCCGAGCGCAAAGAAACAGCTATTGGTGTCCAGTTTTTGCACTGATGTTGTTATTGCTTACATCTGCGGAGCCAATCTAGACGAAGTCCTTAACTACTTAAAGTTATAACTGCACCATTGAAGGTCTGGGCAAGTGATCGATGTGCGCACTTTTGTGATACGAGCATACACTCGTATTTGGTTTTGCTCCCGTTTATCCAATTTGGCCCCTTCAATACTCACAAAAACTTCACCGATGGCTCGCTGTGTTCACTAAACTACATCAATGTCATTCCCGTACGCAAGTAATTGTGCGGACTTTAAAAAGATTTTTTGCTGGCTAGTGAGTTTTGCACGATTCTTTCTAGGGCGATGTTAAAAAGGCCATATTGCAACCGGTCGCCTTGTCAAAAACCTTTCTTGACATCGTGGTTAATTCATAACCGACCTTGATGCAGCAGCGATAATTTCCCATAGTTATACTGTACAACCTGAGTCTGGCAGGGATATCAAATTTTTGCATGGCGGTGCATAGTTCGTCCCTATTCATGCTGTCAAGTGAACAAATAGATAGTGAATGCCAATAGAATATTAGATCGATGGTGGACTTGCCTGAAACTACACTACATAAACCAATCAGGTTGTTCATGAACGGTCTCATATGCTAAGAAAATTCGGCAGGAAATATTTTTGGCGCGATGTTTAGGGGCCTAATTTCTCTATACATAGTTGACGCAGTTAAAAGAGCCTCTTTTCTTATGCATTCCATGCATCGGATATGCTCTCCTCTGGCCATATCTTGTAGATGAGCTGGCCCATGTTCACAACCAGGTGATCTCCAATTACTTTACATACGAGTAATTTAAGATTTAGTCTGTCTAATCCAAACTTGAGCTTAGATATTGCTACCTAAACTTTGTCTATGTCAGAGGGATGGGATTCTCTTCTTCCATACTCCCAGCACCGACTACGTATTACCATTCTGGCTTTCATGATGAATTGAACAGGGGGTAGCCAAGTCGCCTTATGGATGTTGAGATGTTGGAACTTGATCCCATTGTCGGATGTGATGTTATGCAGGCTGTGTCTTTTAAGGTGACTTGTTCAAATACGGCTTCTTTAACTAGTCTTGTGTTAAGATCTTCTATCACAATTTTAGTGTCATAGCTGGAGCAATGAGCAAGGAGGTCAAATAATTCATTCGGTGTATTTAGAGCCTCAACATTCCATCTGCAAAGCCATAGTATCTTTGCGGTTCCCTGGACTTGTCTCTGAATTGCTTTTCTTTTTCCCTTGGAGGAGTTACCCTCACTCACGATCTCCAACGTTGAAGGCTAGGTTCTTAATAAAACCAGTGGACAAAGTCTTCGGTGAGGTTATGAGCTATGGTTCATAATTGTCGAACTCTACACTTTAAAATGCAGTTAATGTGACTGTACTCTCTGTTGGAACATGCCCAGAGAATGTGCGCTCTACAGCGTAGGCAATATTAGACGTGATCGACCATTGATGCACTAGTAATGGGCTGAGGATATCATGTTTACAAGAAGGAGGAAGCTAACAGGTCGAATTCATCTCGTGCTTAAAGGCATCGCCATCGAATTCTCCAAAGTGCGGTGGCCGTGGCTCAAGTGGTAGTGTTTTGGCTTCCCAATCGGACGGTTCGGGGTTCAATACCAGCCGTGACCGAAAGACTTTTTTTCAGGCAACTAAAATCTCGTGAGGTGAATGGTTGCCAAAATACAACACCAAATCAATTTACACTAATTATTTAGTCTCCCAATTAAATGTTGGTTAGCAGTGCCGAGTAACATAATGTCATTACTCTCCCTTAGCTGTAAGTCCATCAATGTAAAAGAAGACGACAACAACAGACACCCCCAGACGTTGTTGTTGGCCTCTTAAACTTTTAAGAGAAACAATGTAAACCAAATAAAATAAAGAATAAAGAGTCAGTTTGTTGGCGACAAGCAAAGTAGTAAGACGTGTTTGTTTTTATGTACTACAGTTGGATGCCACCCATATGGAGCGAAATAGCCACTGAGCCCAAACATCTTTCTGTCTCAATTTCCGGAAAACTTAACGCATGCTTTGGCAACATAAGTGGGGTCATACGCACTTGAATGTTAAGTTAAAAAAAAAAAAATTCCAAATTATCCATTCTTCTGTTCCCTGTAGCAGAGATTGCAGCACATGCCACAGTTTTACATCCTGTTCAAGGTCCAAACATTTCGTACACATACAATATTCTATCGTAGTTTTGTATTTTTTCATTTTGCAGGATTGTCAACAGTGCATTTGCAGTTATCCCATCATCGTGGTCGGGCACAACTTCCAACCTGAAGGCCCAGGGCGAAACGCCTCATATGTATCTGAGGCAAGAACCTTCGTGAGAGGTGTGTGGTCTGTAGTCAAAACTCGGCTAGGACTTGCTTTACCGTCTGTTCGGGCTGATTTTTCCATGACAAGACATGACAATACCAACTGATTCGGCCAGACTAAAGATTTGCACTCCTTCCTACAGCCCCTGGCATTCGAAATTTTCGTTATTTCCCTCTTTTCAACTCCCGCTCCTCTAATAAGTTAAGTATTTATGTATTTCCAATGGCAAAGAACTAACCCATTCCAAAGACGACTGCTTGAGAAATCTTCAAAACGTGTTGCCAATCAAATTGTGGGTCGTAATTTAAGGTCATCTCCGTCGGCACTAAAACATCTTATTGTCCCTGCAGTAATAATAAATAAAATGAGTCACTTTCATTGTTGTAGTATCAATTTAGCCCATGGGACAGGTCCCAGAGTCATAAAGGTATTGCAGATCCCTTGATAAGTTACGAGTACCGGTACCCGGTTGTTGGTATTTTTGGATGGCCCTTAGTAAAAGGTAACAGCGGAACCAATCTAATTGTAACAACAAAAGAGAATAAGACGAAAAAAAAAACACTACTTTTTTGTCGCAGATAAATTTTTCCCATTGCCTTCAACAAGGAGAACCTGACTAAGCACTCATTGGGGAGAGAGGACAAGGAACTCCTCTAAGTGATGATGATTGCGAGAAATTAAAAATTCATTTGCCGTATGCCAGGAGCAAGCAATGACTTCAGAGGGGCCATGGGGTAGGCTAACTAATTAATTTTTACAAACGGAAAGTGGTGCTCCATTCTTAATTTGTTACTCACACTCGAGAATGTCTTTCCTTTTTGTGTTTTTCCTCCTCATTTCTTATTTTCTCCATTTGCGCCATTTAATATTTTGACGAAGTGGCTTTGTAGGGATTTAAATAGAAAAACACCAGAACAACGAAGGCATTTCCGTGGTGCGGTGGGGAAGGGAAGAGAGCGGATATGAAAGGAAAGAATTAGAAGGACTTGAAAGTCCTTACAGAAAAGAAAAAAAAATCAACTAGGAGAAGGAGAACACCGTCAATTATTTCGGATTTCGCTAATACTAATGACGATCGGATGTCATTTGCAGGAAACGAACATCTGAGTAGGCTCTCGGCGATGAGAGGATTAAGATAAAAAAAAGAAAGAAAGAAGAAAACACCCTCCATCAGCTGTCTGTATGTGCTTTTTATTCTATTTTTGTATTCAAGGACAACGCATATATATATTCCTATGAAGTCACGACTCAGGACTTCTACTTGTTCTCGTATCCGTATCCGTGGCCTTACATTATATTACACTCCTATTCGACTTATCTCGTCACGCGTCTAAGTCAAAGCGCGTAACGAATTTCCTTTGTGTGTGAGATGTTGTTTTTCTAGCATGCGTCCGTCTCGCAGATGGGAGCCCTCTTAAGAGAGGGCGTAGGGTTGAGACATAAGGAAATTTCCTTGTCACCATGTAACTAATGACATGGTGTCAAGGAGCTGGAAACAGGATACGCATGTGATGCGAGATTTAATTGGAGTTTAATGCGGTATTAGCTGGTGTACGAGTATGTGCTGGGAATTCATTTTAATTCGTATGACGGAAGGGAGAAGACTCTTGGCGAAGTGCTCTAGAATATGTCAGCCGGTAAGGGATGTAGATTGTGGTAATTAGACGCCTTTGTATGGGATTGGATTTAAAAGTATCTAAAGGAATCTTATGTTGAAAGACCTTAAGCAATGGAGATTACCATCTGTTATCTCGTTATTCAAATTTATTCTGACTGTGATTAACAACTCATAAGCGATGGTGCTTTTCGGTTGAGTCTTATGCTGAGAATTAAAACAGTTAGGTGTTAGGTTCTACAAAATTCGTAGAAAGAAAGCGCACCGTGGGATCTCTGCCGACCATTATCGAAATCGTAATTATGTGAGGAGGACTACAAATGGAAAATAGTATCTCTGACATAAAAGGAAATTGGATAAAACTTTTCGAGAAGATGTCAACCTTATCATTTGCATTGTTTGATGGATATCCTCGCTTAAGGCGATGAAGTAAGAGGCAAGGTCGGCCGTTTTCTATAAATATTTCGATTCTGTTAATGGAGCAACTGCCTCGTTAGTGTTAACGACATCTGCGATGATTGTCAAAAGTTGAAGATGATTTTCAAAAATTTGCATCTTTTCAACGCAGTCGCCTTTTTGGTTTTCGACTTAACAGACCACGAAGACCTGGACCTACAATCAAGTAGAAATAGATATGGACCGCTGTTATGCAAGAGCTTACATTTGCGATACAACTAACGTTGAGGACCATGCATTTAATCAATAAGATATAAATTATAAAATTGTGCTTCCGAGATTTTTAGCCGCACGCTTTATTAGACTTCCATCTGGCGTAACTTGTTTTTTTAGGAACAACAAATTCCTGCTTTGCAGAGGGAATGTTAGGACCCTTCATAGATCACTGCTGAATAATTCGCAGAGGCCCTAGATTGCTATAAAGCACATATTACCACAGCCCAAGGAATGCGAAATGATCGGCTGGACAAAAAGTGGAGGAAAAACTTTGACATCTAGCACGCATTTGTCGTAAGATGGCTTTGGCACAGGGTCTTAAGCTGTCGGCATGTAAGTGAACGCCTCATGACAATCTGCATCAATGCGAAATTCCCTATATAGGCGTATTCCTTTCCCTATAGAGGATAAGGATAAAAGCATCAAAGACAATTTCAATGACCTCCTAGACTTAGACAAGGCTGGGTAAGGAAGGCGTCTTTTATCGGGTTATCGAAAAACATACAGGGCTTAACCTCTTAGTACCTAGCAGGCGTTCACACATCTCAACTATCTCAACTATCCTCTGATCAAGTAACCACAAACCTGATTGATCATATAAGGATCGACGGTAGACACTCATCCAACATTCTGGGTGTCAGAACTTCTTGAGAAGCCTACATCAACTCGGATCATAACCTTGCTGCCCCCAGGGAACGAACACAGATATCACAGGCATTACGGAGTCCAGTAAGTTCACCAAAATTCGACATAGGAAATCTGCAGTCGCTAGAATCTTTGCCGATCGCGTTTTCCTCAAGCTCCCGCAAAATCTAAGCCACAATACACAAACGTTAAAACACCAATGGCAATGTTGTCAATGAGCATTCAATTCTCTGATGTGATTGGTTTCAAAGCACCACGCCGAAAGGAAACCTTTGGTTTGATGGTGACTATAGACAGGTACATGTATTCAAACATGAAACATTTAAAGCGACGCTGCATCGAAGGACGAGAGCTGGTCTTAATCTCTACAAGCAGAGCAAAAGGCAGAGCACAAGAAGATCGATTGAGAGAAAGAAAAGATGTTGCTACAAGAATGATGATCATCAGTGCACAAACCAACATACCGGGGTTCCAAAGCAAAAATTAAAGATAAATATGGACAATTGGTAGTAGATCACTTTATGGTGGTGAAAATCATTTAACCTGAACTTAGATGAAAAATTGAATGGTAAAAGAGAAAAAAAGAAATATATGCTGCCATCAGAAACTGACCCACATTACTAATGGGCTGGCCAGGACATCAATATTGGCAGAGCTAAATTGGCTTTAAACAAAACCCTAGGACCCAATCGAAATGGAATGAGCGACCACTTGGCAGTTTCGAAAGAAATATACTGCACTTGATTTTCGGCACTGTTTATATTGACGGGGAATGGAGGAGTGGATTCAACCAGGTACTGTGCGGACTATAAAGTGACATCATCTAGTCAACGTCTGAGATGGCAGGCCTATGTTGAACGAATTGACACCACAGCTCCGACCGAGAGGACGCAGAGGACAACCGCATCTACGGTGGCGCGCACAGGTGGAAAGGGACTTCAGCTAACTCCATGTACGTAACAGCAGGCATATAACCTGAGGCCGTGGTACACCCCGGACAATAGGGCCATAACATATCATAAGTTAGTAAGTTTCATTTAAAAGTTATTCCAAAAATCATCAGCTTGGAACACAAAAAGCATCCTTATGCCTGGAAGGACGACGTTGCTTCACATAGCAGCAATTACAATTTTTCAAATATCTGAAATATTAAATGTATCCCCACAGCAACAAACAATTGACAGAGATAGGGATAGGACGATAGGATGGTATATTTTGTGCGTAATAAAATTCAGTCTCCGTAATAACGTCAATTTTGAAGAAATTAATAACAAGGTTACCATTGAAACAAGTCGTGCACGTGATAAGTACAGCATAACACTCAGAGCAACATTATTTAAATTGGATGTCGTCTTTCCGAAATAAATGTTCTTGCTTAAGCAAACGCGAACCAAGACGCTTTTACCGATTGGAGATTCACATTAGGAACAGATGCAGTAATGGCTTTATGGTTGAGTCGCAGAATGCATATGTGAAAGGGAAATCTGTAGAAATAGCACCGCACGAGATGGTGGGGAAAATGTAAAGGAGTCTCCACTACGGCGAGTTTACGATGGCGGTCTTCCTTAATATAGAAAGAGCCTTCAAAAACGTGCAGTGTAGCGCTATTAAAAATTCTCTAGTAGATGCTAACATCGAACAGGGCAGTACAAATTGGATTTGCAACATTCCTGCAAGTAGGAAAATCAACTGTTGCATTGGACAAATGTCTGTAACCAGGCGAACCTCTCAAGGGGGACGAATATTGCAGCTCGTGTGGGTGCTGGTTATCGCTAAAATTCTTCAAAAGCTTAGTACAGTGGGTATAAGTGCCACGGCATACGCAGATGATGTGGTCATAAAAGTGCCACATTATGGAGGTTGCCCTGAAGACAATTAGCACTTGGGCAAAAAGCTGTGGTCTCAATGCCAACCCTTCCAAAATGGAACTAGTTCTCTTTACCAAAAAGTACAAGATACTTCAGTTCAGACTCCCAAAACTCAACGGAGTGGAATTGTCCCTCTCAGACAGCGCGAAGTTTCTGGGTGTGATTCTGGACAAAAAACTGAATTGGAGTCTTAACGTAGAGGAAGGAATCAAAAAGGCATATACTGCTCATTTTATCTGCAAAAGAGCGGTAGGAAAAACTTCGGCCTTAAAACCTGCAATGGTGCACTGGCTATATATGGTGGTGGCTTCCATATGGCGCACTAGTATGGTGGTAGGCAACAAACAAGAGAACGGTTTGCGGAAAATTAGCGGTGGTTCAATGAACAGCGTCCATAGCCATTACAGGTGCGCTCCGTACCACCCCTACGGCAACATTAGACACCTTCCTGCACCTAACACCACTTGATTTACAGATCAAAAAACTTGCTGGCAACAGTGCGATACGATTCACTAAATTGAGTCACTTCAAGAGCAGTAGTTTCGGACACGGTTCTAACGGAGCTACTGCGAGGGAATCCAATTCGACCGTCCTTGAGAGGGAGGATTAGGAAAAAATGCAATAATCACGTCAAATGAAATTGCAATTTTCACAAATGGTCCGAAAACAGAGGAAAGAACAGAGTGTCTATAGACCTATGACCGGCAACTTGTTACTGGTCAAATCGTAGCAACCTTCAGAGGCGTTATCTGAAGATGTTTACGATAAGTAATATGCTCTGCCCCCGCTTTTTATTAGACAACGTCATTGATGGGCTAAGCCTTTGTGTAGTATCGAGGAAAATCTCACAAGGATTGCCAACCTAAGGTGGTCAAGTCTTGAAGGACAAGGATATCCAAGGCTCTCTGGCCGCTTTTTGGCAATAAAAGATCCAGGAAGTTAATGAAATTAAGCAGGGATGAGCTTAGGACAGTAATATGAATCCTGACAGAACACTGTCTCTTGCGGAAACACCCAAAATGACTTAACTTGCCAGATACGGATATTCGCAAATTCTGCTATGATCTGCAAACTGTTGAGGAAATAACACACATACCGTGTCAATGCGAGAATTCAGCCCAATTTTAAACATTCCCGGGAAGAAGAACTCCCCGGGAGCTGTGTTCTCCCGAGAATAGAATTGTCCTATTCCGAGTTCCCCGCGGGACAATTCTTCCCCTCGGATTTGAGAGTGTGAATTATTAATGTTTGAATGAGCATTTGATATTTAAATAAAATTCAAAAATTAGTTTTGTTGTTTATCAATTGTCAAAATTTCTGTTATATTTTGTGGTAAAATTAAGCTTTGTGTTTTAAGTCTTAGATATTTTCCACGGTTGTATTTTTTGTGAAAAAGAAAATGCATAGCATTGCATTCAGGTTGTTGGCAGAAGAAGTGGATGCTGAAGACAACCGACAAGGACAGCCGAGGGCTATTAGGAGAAGTTTACGGGATAGCACAAATCCTCTGGAGTTGCCTGAATCATTGAACGTAGCTACAAATGTATTTTATTTTACTTATATTAATACATTTCTGTCTATTGGATTTCGAAAGTTTTATAGAGTCAACAAGGTGGCCTTCAAATATTTGTTAGAGTTGCTCATGACGTCTCGGCTGCTGGCTAGAAAGCATTTTGCAATATCTCCTATTGTGAAACTGAGCGCAGGTTTGAGCTTCTTTGCTGAAGGGGAATACCAAACGGGTGTTGAAATAGACCAGGGATATTGGTCTGGCCCAATATACCTTCAGCAAAGTGCTCGCAGAAGTACTAGATGTATTGGAAGCGCAGCTATGTCCTCAGTGGATAAGTGTCAACAAAACGGTCGAAGAAAAAAGGAACGTTGCGTTAGCATTCAACACCAAATATAGTATGCCCGGTATTGTTGGATGTATTGACGGCACACATGTCCGGGTTGTTGCACCTTCTGTTAAAAAAAACATTTATTTTATAACAGGAAAGGAACCTACAGTTTAAATGTTATGCTGGCAAATTTTATTAGTGCTGTGGTGTTTTTAATTGCAAAATACAAAATATGGTATGTGTGATAAGGAATTGAGGTTTCATTACATCGACGCTTCCCATCCCGGTGCAAGTCATGATTCCCTGATTTGGAATGTAAGCAAGCTGCGGGCACACTTTGAGCAGGAATATCTACGAGGCATAAGGAATTTTTGGCTTCTTGGTAAGAATAAGAGTTTATAAAGAGAAATTATTAAATTTGTAAAAACGTTGTCATTTGAGTTAGGAGATGCCGGATATCCTTTGGAGTAGTGGCTTTTGACTCCTCATAGAACGCCTGCAGTAAGTTCAGGTGATAGCAAATAGTGATGAGGTCCAGGTCAAAATATCATTGAGCGGACCAATGAAGTGCTTCAAAATAGATGGAGATGCCTTCTGGGTGCGAGAGAGCTGCATTACAGTCCGAAAAAGGCAGCAAAAATCGTACATGTTTGTTGTACACTGCATAATATATACATTCATTTCAAGGCAGACTTCATCAATGACACCCTCATGATTTCGGACAATATTGAAAGTACAAAGACCAACCAGAATGATAGTGGAATTACTTCCTTAAGATGTCATGAAAACTTAATAGCAGCGCGTAGGATTCGGATCAATATCAATATAAGTTTTGATATAAAGAAGACAGCAATTTAATAAAACTTAGCAATTATAATAAATGTTTTTATTTAAAAGAAAGCAAAATTATAACTCGTTTAGTTATGATTGAAAGTCGACGACTGTTTTCAATTTTGTCTTCGACTTCCTTCTGCCGCCAGCTTTCCATGACCCAATTGTGCCGTTTTGTTTCTTCCAAAGTTTCATTCTTTATCTTCTTTATATCCTTCATTTCTTGGAGTGTTTTTTGTTTGGACATCGTAAAGATCCTCCAGAGAGCGATATATGTTCGTCGTGCTTCGGTGCTGTTCTTTTGTGTCTTCGACTAACACCTTAATGGTCTCGCATAACTCCTTTTGAATTAACAGCTCCTTCTCCAAAACTTTAGAGGCAGTACTTTTATGTGCACTAGCACCTTCTCGTGGATGGGAGTCCTTCTTTTGCATTATTTCTTCGTCGTGAGGCTCGATTAAAAGCGTTGCTAACTCAACTTCAGTAAACAAATCTATTTCTTGTACGGGCACCGTATTCAGTAGTTTTTCTGGCGGCTCTTCATTTTCATTGGTCGCTTTCCTTTTTTTCGGAAGAATTCAACCCAAATGATACTGCCGCAACCGCTTTCACAGACCCTGTCATACCAACTAAATTGTATATGGCCTGTTTTGTATTCGAAAATTTGTATTCTTTATGTGGTCCTCCCCCAGTGGCATTTATTGTTTTTAGATTTAATTCTGCCTTTGCTCGTACATATTTTTTTTTGATCACTCCAAACCTAAATCAAATTTTATTAGGCTTGTGTTCTGTGCTATTCGTATAAAAATACCTTTTTCCAGTTTTGCATGGTGGTCCCGCTGAAATCAATACTTTTTCAGTCAAATTCCAAAACGGGGCCACCTCTTCTTTACTTCCTTTGTGGAATCCGCATGCAACGTCGCGATGTGCTTCCATCAAATTTACCAAAGTTTGAAGTTGAAGCTTATTTGTTGTTTTAGATTTACGGGTTGTCTGCAAAATTTCCGACCGAACAAAGATACTCGTACAAAATTTTTTTTTATTTTTCTACATAGTCTCCTTGTAACTCTACACACTTCTCCCAGCGATGTTTTTCTCTGCAAAATAATTGTTCACGAAGGTGATTGCCTCCTCATTTGACGAAAATATCTGTCCTCCGAGCCCAGTTTTTAGATGAGGGAACAAAAAGAAGTCACTTGGGGCTAGATCTGGTGAATAAGGTGGGTGGTCAAGCAGTTCAAACCGTAATTTATGGATTTTCGCCATGGCAACCGCTGAGGTGTGAGACGGCGCGTTGCCTTGGTGAAACAGGATTTTCTTTTTCTGCAAATGTGGCCGTTTTTCCGCAATTTCTGTCGTCTGCTTGGCAAGTAATGATGCGTAGTATGCTCCTGTAATGGTTTTACCTTTTTGAAGATAATCGATTAAGATAACTCCTTTACTAACCCAAAAAACAGTCGCCATCACTTTCCAAGCCGAAAAAAACAATTTTTGCTTTTGGAGCCGGTTCGCCCGTTGCAGTCCACTATTTTGACTGAATTTTTATTTGGGGCGTATAATGATGTACCCAAGTTTCATCTACTAGTAATTAATCGGAGCCATAAATCGGATTCCTGACTCGAACTGCAACCAACTTCCGACTGCTATAATTTCCAAAACGTTCATGACAGTGAGCTCAAATTTTGACACATGACAGATAATTTTATTATTTACAAGCCTTTTAAACGATTTGCGTCGCAGTTGTGTTGAAAAATTTTCATCCGCGATGGAATTCAAACGTGATAGTGTAATTGCTTTATATTTGGCTGGAAAACCACAAGTAGCTATCTTTAGAGCCCTCCAGCACCTCAACGTGAATAAATCATTTGTGTCTCGAACCATAGCTCATTATCGTGATACTGACAGCGTTGCAAAATGCCATGGAGGTGGTCATAAAGAAACAGCAACATCGGCAGAAATGGTTCAGAAAGTGAAGGCTCGAATTGAGCGAAATCCGCGTCGAAGTGGAAGAAAAATGGCTCGAGAGCTCAACATATCGTTTCAACGGATGCACCACATACTGAAAAATGAGCTTGGGCTCAAGCCATTGAAGTTCCAAAAACCACACGATCTTACACAGCAACAGAAAAAAGTTAGAGTCGAAATAGCGAAGGAGTTGCTACGCTTGCACAAAAGTGGTGAGTTGCTGCATTTGGTTTTTTCCGATGAATCGCCATTTGTTATCGAGCAATATGTCAACAAACAAAATGACCGATGTTTACTTGCCAGAGAGGTCCTTCGAAAATTTACACCTTCGGACGGCCACCAGAAGGCAGGCAGCACCGATGGTGATAGTTTGGGCCGCCATAGCCACCGATGGTCGCTCTCCGCTCGTATTTTTGGACCGTGGCGTCAAAATTAATGCGATCGTATACCGTGAAATTGTCTTAGAGGCAGTATTGAAGCCTTGGGCAAACAATCAATTCGGTCGGATACCGTAGACATTTCAACAAGACTCTGCACGGTCTCACAAAGCGCGCGTCAATCAAGATTTTTAAAAAAACAATGTTCCACACTTCATTTCTTCGACACAATGGATTGCACATTCTCCGGATGCAGATCCGTTGGATTTCTCTGTCTGGGGTATTTTGAAGGCGAAGGTTGGGACTAAAAAATACCAAAGTTTGGACCACCTCAAACAAGCACTTCGCCGGGAATGGACATATTGAAAACTACTGACACAATTTGAAAATTGATGTATTTTCCAACATCTTTTGCTTTGGCACAATAAAATTTATCAAAGATAAAAAAAATTATAGCAACTTAAAAAGTTGGAGTTCGAGTAAGTCACCCTGTATATACAAAAAGTTTCCACGTAAATTAAAATTAGGAAGTAATCGAAAATTGCGATTACCAGACTTCATGAAAAAAGTTTGAAAAACACTTTGAAATAGTACAAATGACGAACTGGAAGAACCTTAAGGTCAGAGAACATTGGAAAATTAGGATGTCTAACTTGTTTTCGGCAAATTTTTCTTAAAACATGTTTCTGCAAGATAAATAAAGGTGTTGTACTTTGTTCAGATAAACACCTCCCAAACGATTAATTCCATACTGCAGTTTGGAGTGGAAAATTTCATAACAAATACTCGTAGATTTTAAAAGCGTTTTCGAGCAGATGTTTCGCAAATAATAGAAATGTCGAAGTGTACCACGGAAATAATTTTTCAGCAATTCTGTGTGATTCGAGAAACTCATTCTAGGGTCGATGGTGAGTCCCAGGTATTTAAATTCATCTACTTTTTCAATCAAGAAACACTTATCACTGCAGCATAGGCTGCTGTTAAAAGTAGGAAAAGAAAAATCAGACGTGCAGGAGCACTTATACAGTTTGTATCTCAGACACTTTGGTGCGTGGAAAAAAAAATTTAGGTTTAAAGGGTAGAGTTGAAAGACTAAAAAGAATTATTTTAGTTTTGGGACTAATCACCAACTTTTGTTCAGCAAACCAATTCATCAACAAGTTAAGGTCCCAATTAATATTTGAGACTACATGCAGAGGACTATTCAACCCATACGTTAATCCTATATCATCAGCAAAACCAGTAGGTGCACCTTTAAAATTTAATGAGAACAGTGAGTTAATGTAAATTAAAAACAAAATTGGCCCCAATACAGAGCCTTGGGGTACACACAAATTAAAGAACATAATTTCGCTCCTAATATCATCCAACTTCACCCTTTGTGACCTATTTCCAAGGTACGACCTAAACCCATCAAGCATGAATCCACGAAAACCAGCTTTTTCCAGTTTTCTCAGCAATATGTTGTGGTTGTCCATATCGAAAGCTTTGGTAATATCCAATTACCTGGAATTGGACTAAAAAACTCCGTTTTATTTAAATAACTCACTATTCTAATTTTCATAACTTTTTCAAATATTTTACTGAAAACTGGGAGAACATTTGAACAGCCGAACCTTTTTTGAACAGAGGCACAATATCTGCACATTTGAGGGCATCTGGAAAGACCCCAGCAAATACGCAACGATTAAAAATAACTGCCAAGACATTCACTGCAATTTTTTTTCACGAAAATATTAGAAATTCCATCAGCTCCACACGATTTCGAATTCTTTAGCGAACCAATAGCTTCTAATATCTGAAGAGATGTTATGGGCTGAAACACAAAGCTTTGCAATGGTTGCAGAACGTTACGACTGAACTTGCTGATGAACTGATAGTTATATTCGAGAAATACGAGTTAAAAGCATTAGCGATGTCAAGTTTGTCAGAAATCTCACAGTCATCGACCTGTATTACAGTGGGTTTTTTCAAAAAGGAAGGTTTATTGAGCAGACTGTTTGCTACTTGCCATTTTTACGTTTCCCTTAGCAGAATTAAATTGAGTACGGTAATAGGTATCTCGGCAAATCAGAATCTGCTTTTTAAGTAAGTTCAGCGCACAGTTTTTTAATTTTTTAACTTAAACTCAGAACGTTAGGGTACTTTTTGCATTTAGTTCTTAGTTTGTTTTTACATTTAACTCTGTTTAGCAAAGCATTAGAGATCTACGGTTTTAGTCTTTTTACCAAAATTTTCGAGGGCAGTTGTGAGGAGCGGCTAAGAATATGTTTATTAAGGGAATCAAGCCGGCTCGCCCTTTGCAGTCCACTGTTTTGACTGAATTTTTGTTTCGGGCGTATAATGGTGTATCCAAGTTTCATCTACAGTAATTAGTCGGCGCCAAAACTCGGATTTATTGTGCCTAAGCTGCGCCAACAGAGCGTTGGAAATATTCATTCGAACACGTTTTGGTCTAACGTAAACAAACGCGGCACCCAACGCGCGGACAGCTTTCTCAAGCCTAAGTCTTGATTTAATATGTAGCAAACACGTTCTTTGGACAATTTTCATAACCTCTACTATCTCTCTCACTTTAATTCGGCGGTCGTCTAACACCATTTGGTGAACTTTAGCAATGTTATCGTCAGTGGTTGCAGTTTTTGGACGTCCCGAAAGTTCATCATCCCCCAAGCTCTTACGGCCACGTTTAAATTCAGCTGCCCAAAATTTCACTGTGGTAAATGATGGTGGGGAGTCCAACTCATTTTTGATTTGCGTAGGCGTATTGCCTTTCAAAAACAAGAATTTAATAACATCTCGATACTCAATTTTTTCCATTTCCACAAAAAATACTAACTTCAACTCACTCAAACGACTGTCAACTAAAAACTGCCCCTCCAAAATGACTGAAACTTCTGTAAGTAACTGTCAAAAGATGCACAACGAGTATTCAGTAGCTTTTACTGACGAGTGTTGCTATCTTTACTATACTTACATTTTTCCATTAAACTGCCATGCAAATGTTTGGGGAAAAAAAACGTGGGAAATGAAATGGTTTTCACCCCTTTTTTGAAATTTGTGATGGCTATTTTTTACCCAGAGAATTTTTCTCATTTTCGAAGATTGTTTAGAATTGGAAAAATGAAAAATGGAAAAATTTCCCGGGAGTTTTTATTTAGAATTGGACTAAATATCTGGTAGTCGGAGAAATTTTTTCGAAAACCTATTGGAAATATGTGGCACGAACTTCAAAGGCCTTCTTGGCTTTTGCACAGAAATTGGATGTTTCACCAGGGATGTTGTTTAGGTTTTTGCCATTTGAAGACATATCCAACTGGTTCCACAAGGTTTAGGAAGGACCGGTTTTGGTGCCTAGTATTTGTGTGATGATATGTCCATCACACCCCTGTTTTAACTTAACCTAACCTACATACATGGCTTATAATTTCATACAATGCTCCATATTTCTCCCACATATCTGCATTTCTACTGCGGGGCTTGTGGGCTTGGCTATATTTGCGGACTTTAAAACCTTTCAACAGGTCACCCTATTTAGGCTCACTTGGTTAGTGAGACCAAGAATTTGCTTATATTTTCCCATTTGCATGATCCAGTTACTCTTTTGCTGCCCTCTTTTTTTAAATGGTTTTTTAAGAGGAAGTGAGATCGATTACCAGACGAATGGCATGGGCGAAAATTGTAGGTCCGTACCTTGATAGCTTTTTAGTATATATATGGACGTAACGCATTATGTTATTGAAGGCAGCATCAGGTTAACATTGAACAAAAACCCCACCGCAGCAGAAAATGTTACCGACATATGTATGTTACTAGCGAAATGAACAGATCTTTAGTTCCTTATGAATCTATGTGAAACGCGGCGAAACACTGAGATTGGCCTGAATTTACAAAGGTGCCATATATTTCCCCGTCAACTGAAAGAATATGGTTATCTCAGGATAAAGTTGTTTCGAACCAGCTACCTAGAATTTTTTAGGCCTTTTTACGAGTTCATTGGGCAATAAGATTGAATGGAGTCATACCATTTCTATTTATAAATAAACATTTCGTTTTTGTGGGGTTAAGCTGAGGGTTGTTTTCATCAGTCAGGAAAGGTTTCGTTTAAGATGAATTTTAGAATAGCATGTTCAATGAGTTCACTCATAAGGCTTAAATATAGCAGAACGTCGTTTGTAAATTGCAATGTGTGATGGCATTGGCGAGATAGTTAATGATAATTGCAAAACCAAGGGACCCTAGACGAATACTTGTGATGCACCTGCTGCAATTGTAATATAATCTAACAATTCTGGTAATCCTGCAGTTAGCTAAGGTTGTTGGTTTTCTTCCAACAAGAAGAGATGTTAAAATATGTCATAAGTTAAGAAACGAGTAACTCGTGATCAACAGTATCAAAACCACTGGAATAGTCTAAAAGGATAAGGAAGGTAGAAAGTTTCCTATCTATCACAACTAGCATGCCGTCAGATACCATAAGAAAACCTAATTTGCGGTCGTAAACCAAATTGCTTACCTAATCCGGAGGCGCTACATTTCGGGGTCGCACCTGGATCGCAAATAACAAATTCTTCAGTTAGCCCGACCCTTAGCTAATTGCCTCCTTGTGCGCCCACATAAGGTAAGGTCTCGCTCAACTGTCCTCGTATTGTCCCTCCGGATTAGATACAACGATGTTGCGGGCTGCCAGAGCATTGGTGTCCATTCGTTTTATATGTCCAAGCCATCTCAGGCAACTAATACGCAGCGTTCTGACCAAGTCAATGTCGCTGAACAGCTCATATATCTTCTTCTCCAAAGGCCGCCAAAGAAAACGGGAAGGAATATTTTTCGAAGAATTTTTCTCTAAAATCGACTGAAGATATCTACATCCGCTTTCGATAGAGTCCACACTTCAGCGCTACAAAGAAGAACTGGGATGATCAAGGTCTTATATAAAGCCTCCTTAGTTTTTTCGTATTGGGACTATCGACTCATTTGCCTTCTTTGCCCAACGAAACAGCGATTGGCAAGACTGATTCTTCGTTCTGTTTACACTGAGGTGCAACTGGCAGAACTGATAACAAAGCCATGGTAAACAAAATGCCTTCCTACCTCAATGTTATAGCTGTCGAATGTGCGGCTCTGTCTAATTTATCAATGTTGAACGTTGCTTCTTGTTGACAGCATATACTTGGTTTTGCCTTCATTTAGCGCTAAATCCATTTTGGCGGCTAACGTTCCAATTCTAGGGAACCCAACGGCGATAGGCCGCTGAGTTCTACACATTATGTCGATATCATCGGCGTACCCTAGTAATTGCACAGACTTCTGAAAGATTGAACCTCCAGTGTTCTCTTGTGAGTTACGCACGATTATTTCACGTATAATCTCAAACAAGTCACATGACAGCGCGTAACCTTGCCTAAAACCTTTTTCGACAAAAGGTCTCGGTTAAGTCGTTATCGATCGTCTTTTTATAGCTCGTCTCTATAAATGCAGTGATGTGCGGCCTTAAAATTAGATGAAGAAATACCGGGTATCGCTTTTTACGTCTTGAGTTTTTCCAGGACCTACCGGACTATGGAGATTTGGCCGATTGTGGACTTTCCTGGTCTGAAACATCACTGATTGGTTGCTTTCAGACGCTCACACAATATGGCAGATGATATATTGTATACGACATTGAGGAAACTTATATAGTTGGCCCAGTTGAGGGGTTCTTCTTTTTTATGGATCGGGCACACGATACTGAGACATACTTCTTATGACCAGATCTGAGAAATGAGTCATTTTCAGCAGCTTTGAATACCTCCTATCAAGTCCCTGGACTCAGTCTCACTAAATTTTAGAACCGTTCGTGAGAGCTCATCATTTCTTAGAGAGAAGGCAGGGCAGTTCAACCTATGTTTGGTGCCAGGCCATAAAGACATTCCAAGGAATTGTAGGGCCGACTAACTCACCAAAATTGGAACCACTCTACCTACTCTACCGTAAGAGGGTAGCATCGGTATATCAATCGCTACGTGCAAATTGGATGGATGCTAACAAATGAAGAGGCCTTAGGTGGACTGTTGAACCAATATGTCTAGCGACCAAACAGATCTGGCCAAAACTGGATCTGAATCGCTCAAAGAGTTTGATCTTTCAAAATTGGAAATATCTCAGCGCTATCATAGGTGTTGTCACTGGACACTGTCTTATAGGCAAGCATCCAAGAAGGCTTGGCGTCTTTACAAATGATTTCTGCAGAAGCCGCCGCCTACTTTGTACATGCCCAGCTCTCTCCCAAAGAAGGAAACTCCACTTGGGAGTATTCTTCTACAATAATTTTTTTTTTTATTTTATTTCTTACATAGTTTAACAATGGTTTAACAATATTTGTACAATTTGCTCTAGCTTGCACAGAGAAATGGTCTATATAGAACTTTACTGCTGAAAATATTATTGTTTAATGAGTGAGGATACGTAGTACAGTAATTAAATGCACAATCGGAGGAAAACTATGGAAAAAACCTCCATTTAGGTTAAAAAAAGAAAAATAAATAAATAAATAAATAAGTAAAAAATTAGTAAATATATAAACAATTAATAAATAAATAAATAACAATAAATAAATAACAAACAAATAAATCAGTGAACAATAAATAATGTTACAAAAAAAAATAAATAGTAATAAATAATAAATAGAAATTAAATAGTAAATAGATAAAGAAATAAATAATAATAATAGGCAAATAATAAAGCTTTAAGGTGAAAACATAAATAAAAGGTTATAACAGCTGTAAGTCTCTAATAAGATGATTATCAACGTCAATTAATCTGGACATGAACTTTTCATTGAGAATTTCAATCCTTCTACCAATCTGGATAGCTCTTTCGTGCAGAATAAGAGTTGAGAAGTCTCGCGATAGGTTGAGCATCATTTTTAACACCTTATTTTGTGCAACTTGAAGCCGCTTAATATGAGTTTTTGTGCAATTACCCCATACAGGAGACCCGTAAGTCATCAGTGCTTGAAAAACGACCTTAAAAATTATTATTTTGTTCTTTTTATTAAGGAGTGATTTACGATTGATAAGACGGTAAAGAATTTTTATTAAAACATCTATCTTGGCTAAAGTTTCTCGTATATGATACCCGAAGGTCAATTTCTGGTCTAAATACACCCCTAGGTACTTTACAGTAATAACCCACGGTATATTGGAGTTGTCTAAATTGAGACTTCCAGTAGGCAAGAAGCAACTAGAAGCCTTCTTCTAGTAAAGAACATAGCCGTGCATTTATCCACATTTATTTTTATTTTCCAGCATTTATAGTAATCGAAACATGTTTGGATTCCAATTTGAAGATAATTTTCTATCATTGGCCCATATTCGTGGGAAGAGTATAAAGCCAGATCGTCTGCATAGAGTGTAATATTACAGTTGGGAACTCTGGGTAAATCAGCAAGAAAAACATTGAAGAGAACTGGGGCCAGAACTGAGCCTTGTGGAACTGCGGCTGGAACAGGATTTGTTGAAGAGAAGGTTCCAAAAAGATATACTTTAAAGACTCGATTGGACAAAAAGCTTTGTAGTATTTTTATAAGATACTTAGGAAAATTTAATTTTATCAGTTTGTATATAAAGCCATTGTGCCAGACTGAATCAAAAGCTTTTTCAATGTCTAGGAGGACAAGGCCAGTGGACTTTTTAAGATTAAGCTGTTGCTTAACAGTCTTACAAATTCTTAGTATTTGAGGCGTAGTACTGTGATTCTTTCTGAATCCAAATTGCTCAGGAAGTAGAATGTTAGTACCACTTAAAAAGACATCTATTTTAATTTTGATTACTTTTTCAAAAATTTTGATAAAGCCATTTAGAAGACTGATTGGTCTGTAATTGACTGGATTGGATGGATTTTTCCCATGTTTTAAGAGTGGTACTACCTTGGCTTTCTTCCATAAATCAGGGAAGTATAGCATTTTTAGGCAGGCATTGATGATGAATGTTAAATATACCAAGGCACTAGTTTGCAACTGCTTTATCACTTGATTATTTATGCTGTCAAGACCAGGGGACTTATGATCTTTTAGGTCCGAAACTATGAATTTTATGTCCTCAACAGTTGTGAATTCATTGGAGGGTAGGGAAATAGTGGAGTTGTTCAAAATAGTTATCTCGTTTTCAACCTCCGGTTCAAGAGGAGATAATTCTACAATGACTTAAACGATCTAAAGGATATAGACGTTAACAGTCTCCTACGCTTCATCATAAGCTCAAATTGGTTCCAAGAGTGGGAGAATCATTGGTCCACGTGACATCACAATAAGCCTATAGGTCCAAGTGGTGTGGTCTTTCCAACAGCCATTTTTACCTAACCTAACCTAACTTCAGCCGTTAGTTTGTTGTTTTTCAGTTAAGATGTCGCTATGCTTACTTCATTTTGTTCAGGTGAACTTAAGTTTTGGCTTTGATCGTCTAAGTTGAATGGTCTACTCAGCTTAACTGTGGGATGTTGGGCGTCTTCGTCGTTATACTATCTGCGGAAATAGTTTTTCTATATTCTCAACACCGAATGTGACTCTACTACAAAGTGTATTTCTTCATTTATACAGTTTTCTGTACGGGTCTCCTTTCATTGGCACGTTCTTTTTACCTGTTGGTACAACTTCGGTACGTTATTCCTGGAGTAACAACTCTTAATATCTTCATCAAACCAGAGACGGTGAAACCAACACATCAGTTGCGGCGTTTCTGATGGCACGTTGGGAGCGTTGTCACTAGCTTTCGGTGTTTGATACGGGCGGCATAGTAGTGTTGAGAGATTTCGGGACAAGCATTCGGCAAAGATTCTGACAGTCTCTTGAAATTGCAGCTTTTTTACGTTATGTAAAAATGTAGTTCTTGTTTGTTGTGGCGCTTGGGTAATTCGCATTTGCACCTTGGCTGCAACAAGGTAGTGTTCCGAGTCACTGTTGGCTGCCCGAAACTGGAGGTATGCCTTACGTCTATCGCAAAATGATCAGTTTGATTTGGAGTTCGATGATACGGGGGCCGCCATGTTCCTTTATGTACGAGGGCGGGTCAATAAGTCCTTGAATTTTTGAATTTCTGACCTCTTTACTGAAACAGCAAGACTGCTCCTGTCAACAGGCATCTGTCAGTTGACTTCTGTCAAAATTTAAACTTGCTGCGTCAGTTAGTTTGTGTTTGACAGCTATTTTTATCAGACTACTCACTAATTTGAGGAGAAAATGGAAAAAAGTGAATTTCGTGTGCTTATTAAGCATTATTTCTTGCGAAAAAAAACCATTATCGAGACCAAGGCTAAGCTTGATAAATACTATGGGGACTCTGCACCATCGATTTCAATGGTAAAAAAGTGGTTTACTGAATTTCGTTGTGGCCGTACAAGCACTGAAGATGCCGAACGTCCTGGACGCCCAGTTGAGGTCTCTACGTCCGAAACAATCGAAAAAATTCACGATATGGTGTTGGCCGACCGAAGATTGAAAGTGCGAGAGATTGTGGAAGCCGTAGGGATCTCGCATGGCTCAGTGGTGATGGCTCAGTGAATGATCACTTGGGCATGAGAAAGCTTTCCGCAAGATGGGTGCCGCGTTTGCTCACAGTCGACCACAAACGCAATCGTGTAACAACTACACAGGAAGGTTTGGCGTTGTTTAATCGCAATATGGAGAAGTTTTTGCACCGTTTTGTAACCGTGGACGAAACATGGATCCATCACAACACACCAGAGAACAAACAACAGTCAAAACAGTGGGTTTCTAAGGGTGAATCGGCGCCAAAGAAGGCCAAGGTGGGTTTGTCAGCCAATAAAGTTATGGCGACTGTTTTTTGGGATGCACGCGGGATAATCCACATTGACTACCTTCAAAAGGGAAGAACAATCAATGGGGAATATTATGCCAACTTATTGGACCGATTCAATGACGATTTGAAAAAAAAACGACCTCATTTGGCCAAGAAAAAAGTTCTTTTCCACCAAGACAATGCAAGGGTGCACACATGTGCAGTTGCCATGGCAAAAATCCATGAATTGGGCTATGAATTGCTCCCTCATCCACCCTATTCTCCAGATTTGGCTCCGAGCGACTACTTCTTGTTCCCAAACCTGAAGAAATGGCTTGGTGGAAAAAGATTTGACTCCAATGATGAAGTCATCTCGTCATTTTGAGGACCTCGACAAATCATTTTTTTTGGAAGGGATAAAAAAATTGGAGAAGCGTTGGACAAAGTGTATAGAGCTCAAGGGAGACTACGTTGAAAAATAAAATTATTTTTTTATCAAAAAATCTGTGTTTTAATCCAAAAGTCACGGGCTTATTGACCCGCCCTCGTATATCACAGTTTTTCATCCTCCTTATGTCCGGCCATTCAATCGCGCTTCCTGGATAGCAGTGTTTGTGTTTGTGTTTGGATGAATTCCCGACATGAAGATTACGACGGGTGATTATAAATAAATGTCAAGATGTGGGTTTTCAGTTTCAGATAAACGACAATAGAGATTTTCGATAAATGCGCTATAAAAGCGCTGCTTTAATTTGGCTGACCTCAATCTTTCGCGCTCAATAACTGTCGCTGTGCCACTTCTGGTATCGGTTCCGCATATATTTAGTGCATTACCCCAAGTGTTGGCCAATTTTCGGATTTTGCTGAATTTCCACTCGCAGTGCATAACAGTGCGTAAAGTTCTTTGTTTACTTTTTTCATTTACTTTTGATAAAATTGCCATGTCTTGCGGAAACACTAACTGCCCAATCTTTGATGGCAATGCTGACATTGTTACTTGCAAGGGCATCTGTGGAAAATCTTTCCATGCAATTTGTGTCGGATTAAATAAAAGGAATACATCAAAGAGTTCTCTGACAACCTTCTATTCTTCTGTGATAAGTGCAAGATCATCTCGCTATCGCACGTGTTGCTTGCTATAAAGTGCCTCAGTCACTTTAATGACTCATTCCAAAAAAGTCTCACAAAAATGGTCACGACGAATAAGTCCAATTTAGAAAGTAGTGTCAGTTATGTTGATGAATTAGATAACTCGGTTCTGTCCTCAACCGAAATAATTAAGTCCAAGCTCACCAACATCGATAAAAAATCTGCAACTTTGGTCGAGATGAATACTGCGATCAATGATCTCAAAGCAGTTTATTCCGCCCAAAACATCTCTAACCTTAAATTGAGCGAATCGATAAACAACCTTCGTGAAGACCTTGACACTCATTTTCAATCCACCTCAAAGAAACAATCACCTCTAATGCAGCCTGATCCTATGCTCGAAGTAATCTTTGATAGAATCAGCGGTGTTGGTTACGATCTAGCTACCGCACAATCAACGATATCGAGAATCTTATCGAAACAGTAAGCAGCAAAATTGAAACCGAAAACGACCCACTTTTACCACCACGTCCTCGTCCATCACTGTTAAGTAAACTTACAAATTTTCCCGGTGCCCCTTCAATCCGCCCCACGCAAGCTCATCAAACATTTTGGTACAACATGGACACCTTCCGAATGGAGGCGTAGACTGGAAAAAATTAAAACCGATATGACTACATTTTTAATCAAAGGCTCCCTCCGTTCTACCAAAGCCCCCGCGTCAACGCGTCTCTTTCAAATTAACCACAAGCGCTCACACTAACTCCTCTGAAATACCTAACCCCTCTGCACATACCCCCACTAGCATTTCTTTCCCAAATTTCGATCTTAAAACCGGAGCTAAATATCCTAATTTCATTAGGTCCCATATTATAAATCCCTCATCTGAAAAAGTGTGTAATGCCCCTTCAATTACCCATACATCGTCCTCAAAATCTGCGTCGATCAGCCCCATTTTTGGCCCCCTTCTGCCTCCCACAGTTAAAATAACCCAACAAAATTTCGACACAACAGAATTTCATGCACTCTCTAGGCTTAGAGAAAAAAAAGACGTACGAGAATATACGTCTCCTTCTAGCGTATCTGCATGGTCTCCATACAGCAGGAAGGTCTCCCTACTGACCTTACAAGTCTGAGGAACTTATATACCAAGTTCCACGAGATTTTCAATATGTCTCCCCAAAAAGTCTCAGACGATTTTGCTGCTTTCTTTAACTATGTGCACTCAAAAATGATCTCACACTTTCAACGGAACAGAGCTGACAACGACAAATTTTTTCGTCCCTAACGTGCTACCATTGCCAGTGTTTCAACCATCCACCCCTACACCCTCTCAACATAACATTCCTCTAACCTTCTACTATCAAAACTTAAGAGGACTGCGATCTAAGACCCGGGCCGTCTTGCGCCAATCTCACGCTCTCCCATTTGAGATCTACGCTCTGACCGAAACT
This sequence comes from Volucella zonaria, assembly GCA_963966105.1. Lineage (NCBI taxonomy): Eukaryota > Metazoa > Arthropoda > Insecta > Diptera > Syrphidae > Volucella > Volucella zonaria. The sequence continues at coordinate 109,800,181 of OZ014531.1, forward strand.
AATCTAATTCCCGATATAACGAATCAGGAATTATTTCCACCTAGTTGCAATGTTTTTCGAGACGACGAACTTACTCGTTCAAATAATGATTCTCCTCGTCGAGGTGTCTTATTGCCCGTCCACAACTAAACTCTTCTCCAATTATTGTTTCTACTTCTTAGCTTAGCTTAACTACGTTTCGATAAAGATAACACTCCCCTGCAGGTCCCTGTACGTTATGTGTTTTTACATCCTACAGGCACAACCAATCGAATGCTACCAACTCGCTATCGAAATAATTAACTTATCTGATCCTCTCGATGATATCATCGTATTCGGCGATTTCAATCTACCTCAACTGCATTGGACTCAATCAGATGATGAATCTTTTTTTACCGCAAACCCTAAGTAAAGAATGTGTCTTCTTGGATGAGCTCACAAACTCCAGCTTATGCCAAGTTAATGGGGTCTCCAACAATATGGGTAGGCAATTAGACCTCATTTTCACCACTGACCCCATTAACTCCTCTGTCTCACTCTGTCCCCTTTCACTATCGACCATTGATAACTTTCACCCACAACTTCTTCTTTCTTTTTCCACCACTCTTAGGACTTTCATAAAGCGAATTTCCGCAAAATTAACGCATATCTTAGTAAGTGTTCTTTCGATTTCGCCAATATGTCCCTAAATGGTGTTCTCTCTATTTTCTACAGAGAACTATTCAATTCTATTTTTTTCTATATCCCCTTTATACAAACCCCCCGTGGTATAATCGTAGACTTCGCTCTTTGCCTAACAAGAGAGATAAATTATGGGCAGTTTTCCTTCGATCCAATTCTTTTGCTGACGATTCCAACTATCTCGGTTCATACCTTCAATTCGCCCAGCTTTATAAAGTTCTCTACCAGCGATAGCTTAGTAGTGCGCAATTAAGGCTTATAAACGATCCGAAGTCTTTCTATCAATTCGTTAACTACAAAAAAAATCTGATGGTTTTACTCCATCCCTCTCAGTTGAAAACATGTCTTCAACCGATCCGCATACTATAGCCAACTTTTTTGCTACATTTTTTAAGCAATCTTTTGCCGAAGGCATTTCATACCGGATTGCTCTTATATCGAATATCTCCTTAAACTCCATCTTTGACCAATCAGTTTCTCCTAGTTTTGATCATACAGTAATAGAAAATCAGTTACAACAACTTAATGATGAATACTTACCCGGCCCAGATGGTCTTCCATCCATATTTCATAAAAAGTGTTCCTCAATACTTTCCCGCCCCCTTGGAAATCTCTTCAGATTATCGCTCTCTCAAGGTGAATTCCCACAGATGTGGAAGTCTTCTTTCATAACACCGATACACAAAAAGGGATTAAAGAGCGAAGTCACTAATTACCGCCCCATAGCTAAGCTCTCACATACCATATACCCAAACTCTTCGAAAGCATTTTGTACGAAGCCTCAAGCTTCCAGTACAAATCTCTTGTTTCCCCTAATCAACACGGCTTTCTGAAAGGCAGATCAACTACCACTAACCTCGTCGAATTTGTGTCCTCTGTCCTCTCAGCCTTAGAAAGTGGTAAAGAAGTTGACGTTGTAACAACTGATTTCAGTAAGGCTTTTGACAAGATATCTCATAAACTAATCCTGTTCAAATTGTCCGTCCTGGGCTTTGAACCCATTTTGCTTACATGGATATCTTCTTACCTGGATAATCGTTTTTATAGTGTTCGTTTCAGGTCTGTCCTATCGGCCCCTTTCTTGGTCACTTCAGGTGTTCCTTAAGGTAGTCACCTAGGTCCACTTCTCTTCATCCTAACCATTAACGATCTTGAAAGGGTCATTCACCACTCAGCACTTTCTCTCTATGCTGACGATACCAAATTTTTTAAACCCATTTCCTCACAATACGACTTCAGCCTTCTTCAAATAGATCTAAATAGCTTTTCCACCTGGTGCATCAACAACTGCTTAGAACTCAATGTCACCAAATGTCAGTCGATTACCTTTTCACGTAAGTGCAACAGGTCTACTCCCCGAACTTAATGTTATCCACGGCCAACCAATATCCCTTGTTCAGACTATCCGCGACCTTGGCATGTTATGCGACAGGGAGCTTAATTTCCGCTCGCATATCGATGAGATAATTACCAAAGCAAACTCATCGCTTAGCTTGTGACCAGATCACTATACATCGCTTACGTTCGCCCTCTTCTTGAGTATGCTACGCTAGCCAAGCGTGGTGTCCATTTCAACGAGTACATGTAACCCGAATTGAGAGGATCCAGCTTGGTTTTCTTCGATTTGCTTTTCGAGGTCTACCTGGGAACGATCCTCTAATCTAACCTCCCTATCGAGACCGTCTCAAACTCATTAACCAGAATACCCTTGAGAAACGAAAGGACGCAGCAAACATTCTTTTCATTCACCGACTCCTCTCAGACTCCGTCGATTGCATGTCCCTTTACAACTCCATCTTCTTTAATACTAACCCTCGAAATCTACGCCGCCACCGCCTCTTTTATCTACCAACCCACCGCACCACATACGGCTCTAACGAACCAATATCCCGTATGCTGTGTACGGTAAACACCAACCTCTCTGCTTTCGATTTTAATCGCAGCACACTTTCCCTCAAATTCGATCTCCTTCACCATCCGTAGCCTTAAAACCCTAATTAAATATTTTGTATTTTACTTTTAAGTCCTAGTTTTTTAAGCTCGAATTAAGCCAAATAAATGGGGCGTTAGCCTCCACCAAAATTCAAATTCAAAATGCATGAATGGTGTACTCCAATTTCAACTTTAAATTCGCCGGTTATTTCTGTGCGTTCAAATTTCATTTTAACAACATCGTATGTACAATACATATCGCATTTCATTCTCTAATTATCTGGAATACACTTTCTACTCTATCGAAAGATTTGTCAAAATCTGTATATCGCAGATCTTTTAAAGCGTCGCGATGATTCCTCATTCTTATCTGTACACCGGAATCACTTCATGTCGACCTGCCTGCCACAAAACCGAATTGGCTGTTGTGGAGTGTCAAAAACCCTCTCGGAATATTGTTGCAATTTCTCGTGACGCTATTGCCCCTATTAGTGGAACAAGAAAGCTCACTCTCCACTGGTTATGCATGACGACATTGCCGAAGACTCTTAAAAATACCATTGGTTGTCTTGAGCACAAGAATTTTCTGTTAATTTGAATCATCCCTCTGGCAGATATAACCATAAACGAGAGCTACACTGACAATAACCTAATCAGTGCGCATTCAACAACTGATATGTCAAGGACATATGGTCTGAATTTTCAAACTGCGGCTGTAAGAATCTTCGATTCCTTGATGGGGATACATCCAAGTAGAGGAGCAACTGGAGGCAGGTTAGTCAAAAACCGCGCTAATTGGAAAGGTTTATTGGTTTACGCCCTGGTTTACCCATCAGAGAAGGCCAGCATTAATCCTGGATTGGATTCGCGAAATCCTTTTGTAAACATTTCAACCGTTTTCAATGCAAAATACATATATTTGCTTTTACTCGGTATATGTGGCAGGGAAATCTAGGCGAAACGTAAATACGAAGGAAACCACCGTTTCATATTTTACACCACCATACCCGCCTCAGGGCTTTCATTGATTTAGATATGCGTCTACTTGATACAGTTTTTTATTTTTATTTTTTCAAATTATCGTAATTGTGTCTAATTTAATGAATTGCCCTTATACTATATGTAGCAGTGAGAGAGGTGATAATAACAGTGGTTTTCCAAAATTAGTATACCATCCATCCGACGTTTCCAAATATTTGTTCATTACCATCACATGTGGCTCCACTCCACAGCCAAAGTGCTCAGAGACTTCTCCTCAAAAAACCAGCACCAAACACTGTCAAATTGGATCGGAAAACGCCTGTACTTACGAGTATATTGTATCTGTATCGCGATTTTCGTTTCAAATTTTATCATGTAAATATTTGCTTAACTTAAAATACCCAAAACGCTTTTGTGCGTTATCTGGGTTGAAACCGCTAAAAACTACCGCGCCGCGCCGCGCTGCGCCGCCAAAAACCAAGAGAACCACTAAGAGTTAACGCCAGCTTTTCATATTAAATTCCAAAATATTAAAGAGCACAGCGATGAGGTGAAATTCCAATTCGGAAACCAATAGCGGATTCCTGGGAATTTGTTTGCCGTTCCCACATGTTTGGTTCTGTGTAACTTGGTGGTTGGAAAAAGTTAAATTGTTTACATTGTAACATCCAAGTGACCAAGATAGGAGGACTTTTGCCAGTTCCCCAATGAATTGGTTATTGATTTTGTGTCAGATTTTTGGTTGAAGGGCGACCATGGGTAGCGCTTGTGGCACCAAAAGGAATTCACTTATGTGGTTTCGGATGGTAACAAGCAGAGCCGACCTTTTGACCTTTTAAAGGAACAAAATTACCTTATATGTCGATGGTTAAAAAAAAAAAAAAAATCAAAATCATCGAAAGCTTTTTACGGGAACTACATTCGGTGGGTGAGTTTATCCTGAATGAAAATGGACCTGTCTCCAGACATGACAGCGCACATTTTAAAAGAGATGAAGTCTGTTAAATTTAGAAAGGTGGACGTTAAAATGACAACCGTGTTTTTAGCTACAAATGGTAACGTTTCATTGTCTAATACACTCATCCCGAGATTTTCGATTTAATTTTCCAAAGACTGTATTTCAGTAGCACTATGTGCTCAATAAATGCTGATGTCAACAATAGACGCTTTAAGTTTTAGTTAAGTTTAACTACTTTGAGATCCTTGAACAAGGCAGTTCAAAGGATAAGGGTAAAAGGCCAATATCAAACGGAGTAATCACATTGTCCGTGGGTTGGCCATGAAGATTGAGTATCAGGATAGGAGTAATTATTCTCGCTGACATCATCAACTATACGCTCAGCCAATGCATTCCGTAGATAGCTTTCACAACATATCCGTCATTTGGAATTACCACGTTTATGATGTATGGCCATAGGAACTGCGATTGTGACTCCCAGTAGCCATCAGTCGTTGGTCGGCGCACAACAAAAGAAATCTCAATTCGTTTAATCGGTGTTCAGTTTCATAGAGGTTACTCATAGTTGCCGTGATTAGTCTCGCTGATTTTCTGGTGTCTGTAAGGGGCGCCTAAGAGGTCTCACCTGGCCACTGGCTCTGAGTATTCCGAGAGGAATCTTAATGTGCTGATACACGCACGATTCGCTCACAAAACTGTTTCCATCCTGGTACAGATTAAAGGTATTACAAAAGAGTATAGTGCATCCTATGCGTTGACATTTTTTCCACTGATGCATGCCCTACGATTGTTATCGATTTTTGGGATCATGTTTTCAAAGCTCTTTCCAATTTCATAAGATGAATTATACATTTCATATTGGTGGTAGCGACTTACGACTTTGGATACAAAGCTAGCTTACTCAGCAACTACACTGCGAAAGAAATACTCAAAGTGATTTTGAAATCACTGGTATAAGGAGACAAAGTGACAAGAGGCGAATGTATGTTTCGAATATGAATTGAGTAGTATTTTTATTAAAAAAAATTTTAACGGAAACAAATAGCAAATGTCAAAATTCGTGACCGGATAAGAACGATAGGAGAAAAAATTTAAACAAAATAACAACGGTGTGAGATATAAAATTGATCCTGGCTTTATTTTGAAGCAACGTTTATGCCATTATGTGTGGAATAGAACATCTGCTGCGTTATTCCGCCAATAGAGTGTTGAATGTTGGCTTTGAGGTCGTAAAAGTGGTTGGCTTATTATCGTAGACTAAGGACTTGATCTAGCCATAGAGAAAATAATCGAGTGATGTTAAATAGCATGATCGCGATGAACGCTCGCCGTGTGACCCAGCTGAAAAATTTCTCCTTCAAAACTTCCAACGTTACGGCGCTTGTATGTCATGATGCACCGACTTGCTAGAACCACAGCTCGAATATATCGATATTGTCGAGCTCTGACCTAAGATAGTTGGTTAACATCGCTTTATAACTGAGACCAGACGGAAACGGTGTCTACTTTATCATTTCGAAAGAAATGAAGTCTGATGATCCCGAAATGCCATAAACCGCACCTAACAGTCAACCTTTGTGGATGCATTGATACTTTCTGCATACTTTGTGGCCAGCTCAACACTCCCTCCTACACTTGAGTGCGTTCAATGGGACAAATCCCCTTTCGCACTCGTGTAGAAGCAAGAGTTCTTAAAGATCTAAACATTCACAAATCCGCTGGTCCAGATTATATATCCCCCTTCTAAAGTGGTGTTCTTCCTCGCTGGCAAAACCACTGCGTAAGCTTTTTCATCAATCCTACTCTTTAGGACTCTTTCCGTGCAGATGGAAAACAGCATTTGTCCAGCCCGTCCCTAAAAAAGCCGAATCTTCTTCTCTTTCCTGCTACATTGCACTTACGTTCCTTCTTTCCAAGGTCATGGAAACGCTGATAAGCCGTCAGCTAATGAAATATCTCGAAACACGAAAACTTAATAATGTCCGACAGTATGGTTTTCGTAGCAACAGGTCTACTGGTGATTTGATGGCATGTGTCACCGAAAAGTGGAACCAAAGGATACATCAATCTGGCAAAAGCAAGATAGTTGCACTTGATATTTCTAACGCATTTGACAGAGTTTGACATCAGGCTCTTTTGTCGAAAATGCGTGCTCTTGGGATCGATGACTCCCTTCTTCAACGGATTAGAAATTACCTTTCGGAACATTCAATTCAAGTTGTCTCTGATGGTTTCAAGTCTGATATTCACAAAATGAATGCTGGCGTGCCCCATGGTTATGTCTCCGACACTCTTTTTAATTTTTATTATTATGTCATTAAAGCGAAATTTAAACACCCAGCCGTTGTCCATAAATGGCATCGAAACTTTCCATTCTGAGCATGGAATGACCATACATTCGATGTCGCCATAAATGCTGCGAAATGTCTAAGCTTCCTTAAGTGATATAAGAAATATTTCACCCCCTCTGACCTGGCCCAAATATATAAGGCGTTTATCCGCCAAAAATTTGAGTACAATGCCCACATCTGTTCGGGTGTGCCCAAAACATCACTACACCAGCTAGATGAGATTCCAAAACGTGACATAAAATTCATATGAGACGTTAATTTCACTTTGATAATGGACATCCTCGAACACAGAAGTCATGTCTCGTGTTTCACCCTATTTTATCACTATTTTCTCCATCCGCGCTTTATTGAAATCGCCAGTAACATTCCGCCATTTCAAACTTTCAACCGTAAGACACGTCTCCCTATGAATGCTCATTAATATACCCTCAAGCCCATTTTCCGACGTACTCAGAAATATCGTGATTCGCTCCTTAGCCGTACAACTCGCTTACGAAGCTGTCTATTTCCTAGTCGTTACAGCCTTGAATCATTTAAAACCAGAGTTCATCCGTACCTCTCTTTCTTTCCTCCTTGATTTTCTTTCGCCCGCGCTTTGTGCGAGCATGGTAAGGGTACTCAAAATCCTTGAGCGCGCGCGTTAGGATGGAGGATGAGGCAGAATTTCTAATATTTTTAACGAACGACCGAAAATTCTTACTACCTTTGGGACATTGTCAGTCATTGCGACAGTTTTTGGTCGTATGGAAATTTCACGCGCTTACGAAAGACGTTGTAGACATTCCTGGTGCGTTTGAACTTTTTTCGGTTTTCCTCTGTCGGGTTGGTCTTGAAGGACCAAAAAACATTTCCCTTGCCCTGTCAGCCTCTTTACAACCGAGTACCATGCCTTTTCGTTTGGTTTGTTACTCTCCATCCGATGAGGGATAAAGGATCTGATTCCAAGGAGAATAGTGTCGGTGATCATATCAGCAGCGGTATCCACGTCGTTATCGAGGAACGTCCGCTCTAATTGACTTCCTCGTATTGCCGTAGGGTTCTTTTAGGAGCATTTCCTTTAACTCTGCGGTCGGTGTACGAGAAATTAGCAGAAAGCCGCCCAGAATTTTGTATATTGAAAACGCACGTAATAACGATTTCAATATGAGGATACAAGGACACAATTATTTGTATGGAGTCAGACAGCGCGTCAAACTCGTTAAAGGTCGAATTTTTGTCCAGTTTGGGGCTTCAATAAGTAAGTCAAAAGTGGATCATTTTAACCGGGGATGGAATAGGTGATACAGTTTGGTAAACTACATCACTATGCACGTAAATTCCGAGACAGGGGTTATACTCGAATAATGGCACTAGTTCTTAGCCAGGAAGCTTCAGATCAGAGTGATCTGGGAGTTTAAGCGGGGATATACCTGTGTGGCAAAATAGCTGGTCTATATTTATAGACGTGGACGTACGTAGAAAAGTGATTACTTTTTAGCGCGCGAATATTGGCTGCATCCACTCAAAATTCGCGAGTCATTATTAAAAAAACACAAACACAAATAACGCAAACACCGATGATACTAAGCACAGCTGTGAAGTTTGTGTCCTTTTTTTATAGAACGCTCCCCTACGGTGCCTTCCGACCATGAGTCACTGCTTACTTATTGTAGAACAGCAAAGGAATCAGTGTCGATAGCAATGATGTTCAAGTTTTAAAATTAACCCCGCCTGAAGTTAATGCACCTTAATGCTCGTGCCGTTAAGACATGTACAAACATAAGGCTCAACATGGCTCCCTTCGAGCAATTTGAGCAATCGATTGATTCTGTTGACAATTCCAAAAATCTTCGATCCTCTTGGATATATTCCGCCCTGTATTATCAGGACATAAACAAGGATGAAGTATTTATGGGAAAGAGGACTCTCTCTTTGTTCCACTAGAACTTCAACAGGAATGCCAGAAATTCTGTAAGAAGCAGCCTGTTCTTGAGTGCATTCGGATAATACCCAGAAGGAGAGCGGTCACTTGAGATCTATGGATAGCGATGCTTCTGTAACATCATATAGCGTGATGGTATATATTCAAATCCTAGATAGTCACAATAGAGTACATACTCACCTGTTGCTGTTAAAGACAAAAGCAGCCCTGCTTAACACCATAGCTCTTCCACGACCAGAACTTTGCGGAGGAGTCACAATGGCGCAACTCTGGGATTATACCGTTTGAGTCTTAAATTTACAAAACGTCAGAATACATGCATGGACTGACTCCACAATAAACTTGTCTTGAACCGCCACACAATCTTCAAAATTGAAAACCTACGTTGCTAATAGGGTAGCAGACGTTCAAATATTAACGAATGTTAAAATTTGGAGCCATGTTCCGACTCAACATAATCCAGCGGATTTGGCTTCTAGAGAAATTCAACCATCCGCATTGGAACACAACCATATGTGGTGAATGGGGCCCGACTTACTTAGCGAAAATTGCCAATTAACCGCCTCGAAGCAAAAGTTTGATTTGGAAACTGATGAAGAAACACAACCAATTAAAGTGCACTGCATAACCATGATATAGGTAAAGTATTGGACAACCATTCGAATAAAAAATCAATTTTTCGGATCATAACATATTGCAAAAGATTCATTGTAAATGCGGGGAGCTCATCAAAACCGATGCTAAGGGATTCTCTTTCTCCTACAGAGCTCATGATTGTAAAGATTGCCAACAATGCGGATGGGAATCTTCACCAAAACTACTAAACATTTGCACACTTTAAGGCATTAAGCCCCTTTCATGCCTAAAATGGGATTCTTAGAGTGCGGAATAGGCTACAAAGTTTTTGGACTTGTAGTACGAACAACGACATCCCATCATTTTGAAGTTGCAGCAGCGATTCACAATATGGGTAATAAGACAGGCACACGAGTCAACATTCCATGGGATTCTTCAGTAAATGCTATCACATCTCAGTTTAAAATCTGGATTTTCAATGCGGATTTTCAATTCGCGTTGAAAAATGTATCCACCAGTCTGTTATATGCTACAGATATAAGACCAAGCAACAGTTGGTGGTAAATTTACCAGCACCACGTGTTCGGGTTTCCCGGCCATTTACACAAGCAGGATTGGATTGTGCGGGGCCCATAGAATAAAAGCCTGGAAGGGCCATGGAGAAAAACTCTTAAAATTATGTTTCTCCATTTTTGTATGCGTTGTGACGAAGACTATCCATCTGGAGGCAGTAAGTGACATGACGACTAAAGCTTTTCTGTCGGCATTCCGTAGATTTACGTTAAGGCGAGAGATGAGTTCGGATATATACATATATATATAGAGGTTGAGGAAAAAACTTCATGGGTGCCAACACTGAGCTGCAAAGGATGTTGAAAGCTGCGTAAACAGATTGGAAAGAGGTGGCTGAAGCCATAATCAAAATGAGTACAACATGGATTTCATTCTTGCTTTCCTCATTTTGGTGGACTTTGGGAGGCAGGAGTGAAATCTGTGAAATAGCCCCTAAAAGGATAGAAGGAAATGAAGCCCTGTATGGACATGCCTCAGTTCCAGGTCGCTTTGTCCGCTTAGTGATAACATAGATGATTTAACCGTACACCCTGCACCCAATTTATCTCATTCCGTAGGCAAATTTTTTCACGGAAGGCATAAACCAGGCATGCAGATGACAACGTATCCATGCCGGTGTGCAGATCTTTTAGAAACAGTGGGGCGGAGAACAATTCGCTCGCTTTCAGCATCGACCGAAGTGGTTGAAGAGAGAACCACAACATAAAATTGGCGAATTAGTCCTGCGAAAAGACGAGCCCTTACCATCACCCAAATGGAGCTTAAAATGGTCTCTCAATGCTTATCCCGGAACAGATGGAGTTATTTAGAAGACCTATAGCAATAACATGTCCACTTTCATCAATCGAAGCCTCCACACATACAAGGGCTTAATACAGTGTGATCTCAGATTTCTACGGAAGTCGTTGCGGTGCACAGTATCAGCTTTGATGCTGAATGTACGCCATTATAATACCAGAGACGACTCTCTATAATCATACCAGAAATAGAGATTCCTTACCTTTTTATTTTATAGCAGTTATAAACTCCTAGCTACTGTGCACGTATCAAGTTGTTCCTAACATTAATTTGCTCAACCGATGACCTCTTTCTCGATGGTTCTATTGGTCGTGCTTAATGGATCTTTAGAAGGCGAGATGATATGTGAATAGTGCGGCTCCGACACCTTTATCGTAAACTAATCAGCTCACTTGTTGCCTGTGAGAAGGATGTGCAACCATAAAGTCACGGTATTGGTTCCTACAAACTTCCATCTGATTATCTCCCAGTTAAGAGCTTCAACAGCTGCTTGACTGTCCAAGTAGGTAGCAATTGATTTTCCATGGATGACATTTTCAAAATAACTATTGTGGCAGTAGCCTCAAAGTAGTTTTTTCCTGCAATATAAGTCCTAAGCAATAAGACTGAACATGGTCTCTTATACCGGTGTGTGCGTTGTGGTGATGGATCCCAGAATTTTGATGCTGGCTGTCTTCTCGGTGTTGGTGAAGTTGGTGAGTGTGGCGTTTCATCAAAATAGCAAGGCGTGTGTCATGGTAGATCCCACAACTGCTCTATAATCACGATGTAAGCGAATGAATCCAGAATTGGATTGGAATTTGTATATTAGTGAAACGTAGTCTTAATATATTTTTACATCCTAACCTCATCGACCCCGGCATAACCGTTACCAATCTGGAGACTGCCAAAGACACCTACTGGCTGGCATCTACATATCTAGGCCACGACCATGTGGGCCCACCCTTGGTGACAACCTAGAAAGGGTGGTATTGGAAGCTGGAAGGCTAAAACTGGTCTCATTATCGGGTGCGATGCTAAAGCTCATCACACGGTATAGGTCAGTGCCAAAATCAATGATAAAAGTGAGCCCCTTTTTGATTATATTAGAAGTGCTGACCTCATTGTTTGCAACATTGGTAATGAGCCCGTTTTTATAACAAGAAACCGACAGGAAATACTAGATATCACTCTTGTCTCCAACAGCATCACCCAAATGCTAACGAACTGGATGGTATCGTCCGAACATTCATTTTCAGACCACATCAAACATCAAATTCAGCCTGAGTGATGCTCCTCCCAGCCAATCAGCATTCCAGAACTACCGGAAAACTAATTGGCCAAAATAGAGAGGAATACTATCAGAAACGCTGTCCTCTGAACTATCAAGTCCCCCGCGTGACACCTTGACATGAAAGTCATGGAATTCACCCTGGCTCTCAACCAGCTATGGCTGCTTCTTGCCCTCATATTCAACCTAGAGGCAAGAAAAAGCCGCATTGGTAGCTATCAGCACTGCTACCGCTTAGAAAAGTTTGCAGGACACTTTTCCAACAAGAAAAAAAGCACAAGAAAAGTGATAGACTGGGACTCACACAAAGAACCTCTCAAAATATGAAAAAAAGAACTGAGGAAGGCAAAGGGAAAATCCTGGAGATCATTCTGTGACAAAGTTACAGAAACTTCTTAGGCATTGTGGCTAAGAGAAATCCTTTCTACAAATCCTATGATGCCTAGTTCTCTGAAAAAAATCGACGACGTATGATTGACTCAACTTGCCAGTGGACACCCACTTTTCAGGTAGCGATCTAGTCGCCGCCAGCAACAGCCTTAGCAGGACTATAGCAGCCGCGACTAATATTGACGGTATAATTACAAGTGATAAGGTGCTCTGGGCATTGTATAGTCTCAAACCATAGAAGTCTGCTGGTCCGGATTATGCCGAGCTAATAAGGTCCTTAGATATTATCCACTCAATGCTCGAGAATATTATGAGGAGCTGCGTAGAAATGATCCAGATTCTCTTGTCATGGAGAGAAATTAGTGCACTTTTCACATCCGAAGCCGGAAAATGTTCTCATGTTGTTCTAAAGGATGGTCCTCAGACCTATAAGACTATCATATTTTCTTCTGAAAACTCTAAAACAACGGATTGATATCCATATACGATCCAGAAGTAATCCACGACGTTTTTCTACGGCTCAACTTACCTACTGTAAAGGAAAGTCCGTGGAAACGGCTCTTCATCCACTGACTAGCCACATTGAACGATCCCAACTTTATAGAGAGTACATAATGATCGCTTTCCTGGACATAGAGGGTGCCTTTAACAACGGAAACATACCCACAATCACTATTACGCTGTCAACTCTGCAGGTAGATGACTCACTTGGAGAGTTGACCTGTCTTATGCTAAATAGCAGGATAATCAACTCCAAACTGGGTGAGACTTCTACAAAATGATGTGTCAGCAGAGTACGGTACAAGGCGGTCTCTTTTCACCCTGATATACCTGGAAGCGTGATTGCCTATGCGTATGACATTGTTATAGCCGCCTCAGGTAAGAATCTTAATACCATTAAAGAACTCCTCCAGCTAAATCTCAACAGATTAACCCGTTGTGGATTGGGAATATACCCCCATACAACTGATTTTGTCCTCTTTTCCAGAAAATATAAAATTCCAATCGTAGAACTTCTCTTGATCAATGGTATCAGTTTAGTCTTCTCCAATCTGAGTCTCATTTTTGAAAGCTACAGTAGCTCTATTCTCACGTAAAAAAGGCATTGGGAAGATGTGGGGTCTTCAACCTAGCTTAACCCATTGGCTATAAATCTCGGTCACAAGACCTATACTTACCTACCAGGTTGTAGTCTGATGAACGGCCTTAGACAATGCAGTCAACTGCTGCAAAGTAAGCTAAGTCCAAATGACAGCATGTCGGTGCATAAACGGCACTGGATATTCTGTTTCACTTGTTAGCCCTTCAGTGGCTGCTAACGCGGCAATTCACCTTAATGCAACTACAGAGTGGACAAATAAATTATTTGGCCATGCTAATATTCTAAACACGCAAGGAATTCTTCCAGAGAATCGATTACACTATGCTCCAACATTGGTTTGACAAACGCTTTCATGTTAGCAGTTCCTCGTAATTCTTCTGGCATGAAGATGCTTTCATGGATGATAAATCAATCCACTTGTATACGGATGGACGGGTGGTTTCAAGCCCCTTCTCACGCCTTCCAAATCACTGTAGCGTGTTCCAGGCGAAAATTTTGGGGATTAAAGAAGTCCTATCCAGGCTGAAGAAAAACGTGATATATGCTAGGGATATTCGCATGGTCTTGGGATAGACAGGCCGCTATCAAGTCCCTGGATTCAGTCTCACAAAATTCTAAAACCGACCTTGACTGCCGATCATCTATCTAGGGAGATGGGAGAGCATTTAAATTTTTTCCTATCTTGGGTGCCGGGGCACAGAGACATTCCAGAGAAATGTAGGGCCGACAAATTCGCCAAAATTGGAACCACTCTACCAGATTCTACCTGAAAATGGTAGCATTAGTATGTATATCTATTGCTACATGCGAACTGATACTGAAGCTGGGTGCTAAGAGAAGAACAGACCATATGTGGGCTCTTGGCATAACATGTCTAACGACCAAATAGATCTGTCCAAAACTGGGTCTGAATAGCTCTAAGAGTTTGATTTTTCAAAATAGGAAATAACTCTGCGCCATCATAGGTGTCATCACTGGACACTGCCTCATAGGCAAACATGCAAGAAGGCTTGGGGTATTTATAAATGATTTCTGTAGAAGCAGCACCTACTCTGTACATGTCCAGCTCTCTGCCAGAGAAGAAAACTTCACTTAGGAGCTTTCTTCTACAATGACCTAAACGATCTAAAAAACCTAACCGTAACCATCTAGATAGTCTGAGATGAGTTCACGCAATCGCTGGGCTCTTGAAATTGAGTATTGCAAAGAACAATTTTTGTCCTGAATAATTGGCCCATAGCCTCCTAAAGCCAGTCCATCTTCTTACTACTCGTATTAGTAGTGCAGATTTGAGCCTGTCATTTAGGACTTAAAAAAACTAGTCCGATTCTAAGCTGGTCATTTCGATATTCCTTCAATTTTAGCAAGATTTCTTCCACCTCGAGGACACCAATTTTCTTATTTTTTGCTATTTGAACTTCCTGGCGATCCAGTTAGACAGACTGGTGTCTAAAAGAGGTCTTTGTTCTATTTACATTGTTCAACGCTTGTTCTATGTCGAGGAAAGTCGCAGAGTAAATTTCGTTAGAGTCGGCAACATTTGAATCGGTGATACTACCATGTGGATTATTGTCTTCACCTATCTGTCTCTTACGTACACATCTACAATTTTATTCCAAATCTTTGGTAAATAAAATAAATAAAAAACACTTGGGGCCGAATATGAATCATATAAGTTACCCCTATGAAGCCAACCATAACTAGCGTTAAAGGTCGCTTGAAAATGTGTCATTTGCTGGCTTGATGTTTTTGAGCTTCCAACTACTTTCGGATGTATCTACTCTGAAATATCATGATTCTCTCATTAGCCGTACAACTCGTTTAAGGTATGTCTTTCAGCGCTCTTTATTTCCTAGTCATTATAACCTACAAATATGTTAGACTAACGTACGTCAATATCATTCTTTTGTTTCACTGTAACTTTGTTTGCAAACATTTTAAGAACCAAAAAAATCCCTTGATAGTGCGCTAATTATAAAAGAAAGTGTTATTGTGGAGCAAGAAAAAAAAAACCTTCAAACCAAAGCTGCAATATCACCAAGGCTCCCTTGCATAGACGTATATTTCCGGTGCCATGCGAATCTGCCACAGCCACCATTAATGTTAAAAAGTCGCAATTCGCAGTACGATCAGGTTAATACAAACAGGGGAGACCAAAAACGCGATTTAATTGGAACTCGCAACCTTCTCTCAGATATTTTTGAACTCGACATCACCTGTGCGGTAGATGACCGCATACCAAAAAATGCATGTTTCCAGAGGGAGTTTATCATAGGAATCCCAAATCGACAAGCATGGGACTTCCAAAATCCTACGTCAGACCTTATTTGTAATAAGTGATCCACGGATGGATCCAAAATTAGACATCCGAGTGGGTGCAAGTACACATGGCCCAAAATAAATGTTGCAAGGCCAATGGAAATAATTTACAGGGTCTTTCAAGCTTGTCTTCATGTCTTTAAGAATGTGCCAGTGTTATTCTTGGAACAGGAATGAAACACGTCTCTATACATATACAAATGTACTCTTCAGGACTTTTGTGGGTACCAGGGCGCAAGACTATTGGCTGGAAAATATTCAGCTGAACATTTGTCCCGAATTCAGAAATATTTTCAACGACAAAAAGTTGGGAGAACAAAGTACGTTTATTCTATTTTGAGAATATACCGGGTATTCGGCGAGCTAAAATAACTATGAAACCCTTCCAAAATAAATCCAAATTACCTTTTAACTTCAAAAGGGTGATGTCAATGTCTAATTGGACACTGACAGCTTCGATATCGCTTACTCAAACCCAGGATACAAAGAGTTGTATCCCTGTATCCGCATACTAAAATCGTCATTATGAGCGATTTTAATATACACAACTCTGGGTGGCTTCGATATTCTGGACAGACAACACCCTAAGGACGTATGTTGGGAACTTCGCTGCTTAAAATAATTTGACCCAGCTTTTAAATGAGCCCACACGAATACTAGACGTTGATAGTCAGACCGACGTACCGCCTCTGGAAGTGCTTTTAACTTCTCACCCTGATAAGAACACCGTTGATGTGCTATCCCCTCTTGCCTCGTCCGACCATTGTGTCATATCAGCTAATTTCTCGTACGCCGACCACACAGTAAGAGAAAAGACTCCTAAAAGACCCGTATGGTTCGTAACACTTCTTTAGGAATTTAAACTGGTCATTATGTATCCTCTATAACGACGTGGATGCCGCTGCTGATAAGATCACTGACACTATTCCCTTCGGACCGAGATTCTTTATCCCTCATCGGGTCAAGAGTAGCAGACCAAAAGAAAAGGAATGGCACGATTCGAGCTATAAAGAGGTTGTCAGGGTTAGATAAGTGTTTTTTCGGTCCTTCAAGACCAATCCGACAGAGGAAAACCGTAAAAACTTTAAACGAGCCAGGAATGACAGCAAAGTCTTTCTCAAGCGTGCGAAATTTCAATACGACCAAAATTTGAGGCAGAAAATACTGCAATGTCCCAAAGGCAGTAAAAATTTTTGGTCGTTCGTCAAAAATATTAGAAATTCTGCCTCATCCTCCATCCCATCGCTCATTTACAATGACATTCCAGCTGTCAGCTCTTTGGACAAGCCCCATCTGCGTGCCGCACACTATGGCTAACCCAACTTGCGCTTTGTCCCCGAATACGTTTGAGTGCGTCGAATCTTCAATGGGATTAATCCACTTTAGCACTCACGCAGTAGTAAGAGTACTTAAAGATCTCAACATACATAAGTCCGATGGTCTAGATGGTATATCTCCTCTTCTTCTGAAGAGGTGTTCTTCCACGCTGGCAAAACCACTGCATAAGCTTTTTCATCAATCTTACCCTTTAGGTCTTTTTATCCAACCCGTCTCTATAAAAGGCAAATCTGCCTTCTCCTACAGACCCATTGCACTTACGTCCCTACCTTCCAAGGTCATCTAAACGCTGATAAGCTCTCAGCTCATGAAGGAAACTTCTCAATGACTGGCAGTACGGTTTTCGTAGCAAAAAGTCCACTGGTGATTTGATGGCATGTCTCACCAAAAAGTGGAACCAAAGCGAACATCAATCTGGCGAAAGCAAGATAGTGGCACTTGATATTTTTAAGGCATTTGACAGAGTTTAGTATTAGGCTCTTTTGTCGAAAATGCGTGCTTTTGGGATCGACGACTCTCTTCTTCAATAGAAATTACCTTTCGGAACTTCAATTCAAGTTGTCTCTGATGGTTTCAAGTCTGATATTCACAAAATAAGTGCTGGTGTGCCCCAGGGCTCCGTTTTGTCTCCGACATTCTTTTTAATTTTTATCAATGATTGTCTGCCACTTCTAATCCAATATATTCCTTTCCTGATGACAGTACTCTCTGCTTTTCATATTCGTTCCCGGACTCACGTCCCTGTTCTTCGGCTATGGAACGGGAGCGCCATCGTAGGTTAAGCTCATTAAATTCTGATATTAACAGCATTACTAATTGGTGAACCACTAACAGAGTAAAATTTGATTTCTTTCAAACACAATGTTGTGTGCTGTCGTCAAAGCGAAATTTAAACACCCAGCCACTATCCATCAATGGCACTTGCATGGCACTTGAAACCGAAAAACTTTCCATTCTCGGTATGTGCGTCAATCACAACTTACGTTGGACTGACCACATATTCGATGTCGTCAAAAATACTACGGTTTCCTCAAGCGATGTAAGAAATAGTTTACCCCCTCTGATCTGGCCACAATATATAAGACATTCATCCGCCCAAAATTGGAGTACAATGCGCATATCTGGTCAGGTACGCCCAAAACATCTCTGCACCTGCTAGATAGGATTCAAAACCGTGCGATAAAACTCATTAGTGATACTAATATAACGTAACACCCGTCTCGCTATGAATGCTCATCGGTATACCCTCAAGCCCATTTTCGCACGTACTCTAAAATATCGTGATTCTTGCTTAAGCCGTAGAACTCGCTTATGGAATTCCCTGCCGATCTCTGTATTTCCTGGTCTTTGTAACTTACAAACATTTAAAAACAATGTACATCGGTACCTGTTTCGCCCGCGCTGTGTACCAACATTTTAAGGATGCACTAACCCCTTGAGCGCGCTCATTATAAAAAAAGAATAAGGCAGGAAATCGAATGTCGCCTTTATATCGATGGCGACGAAACCACGGAACACATACTGTGTGAATGCGTGGCTCTATGCTCCATGAGGAGACATTTCTTGCTAAGAGAAATCTTAGTGACTGAGGAACTCCAAAGCATCTCCCAAGAGTGATCCTTAAGTTTATTGAAAAAATACAATAGGTCGTACTGCGCTTCCCCTTAAAAAAAAATATTCGACTTCTTGCTACGTAAGCGCTTAAGACTGTTCTTGTATATTCGAGGGTTCTTATTGAAATCAACCATTGTGTGTAGTGAAGGGGCGCAGTGTCGCGCTTGCCCACCATCCTTGTTGCATACCATTTATTGGTGAGATCGGCTTAAAGCAGCGAGCATTCACTACAGGCGTCTTCAAGTAAGGTTTCGGCGGCACAGTTTCTCTCCTAAACTCGGAATATGTAGGAGTATATTAATAGCTTCTGAAGACATCAGATAAGCAAGGATTTCATTGTTGAGGTCCGTCCTTAAGACCTTCCCGTTAGCTACACATTTTTAGGCATTTCCCGGTGGTAAATCAGTGATGTCCAGGTGTCGAAGCTCACCGCTACTAAAGCACAATTGTGTCATTTAATGAGCGGTTGTTACCCACGCTACTAAGAATTTTTTCCAGGTTGTCCTGTTTAAATCAGTCACATTCACTATTCATTAGGGAAACCTCTTATGGGATATGACTCAACATCCCTACCCTGTCCTGCTTACCAGAAAATCGTGTAGGCTTTCTGTGGTAGTAACACCGAGTACAGACTTAAAGTTTCAAGCCACATGGCAAACAAATTGTTCCATTTGTGAAAAATAATCCAGAGAGCACAGAGAAACTCTCAAAAAAGAAAATTTCGTTCAAATCTAACAGTGTACATCCACCTGTGACCGACCCACAAGCCATGTACGTGCATGTTACAATATCCTGAATCCTCTTACAGATAGACATTCCTGACTTTCATTATTCGATTCACTAGCAGAAGTACACAGCTCACAGATATCGGGTCGAGATATGAGAAACCACAAAAAAAATCCTCACCGACAGGCGGTCGTGACGTAAGAAAAAAGCCAACCGCATGTTCCTCGGAGATTTGCTGAATCATTCTGAATTGTAAGACCACCAAAGCTTACAAGGAAGCAAAATGCGGTGACAAACAGATTGTGTGCGCTGTCACACATAATTCAGTGTAAGCAAACCCTAACTCTGGTGTATCATCGCTTTTGCATAATTAATTCGACCAAAAACACAATTCAAAATCTGCTGTTATACGAGTATACCGAGTTCTTATGTTCAGCATTCTCGTTCTATTCCTTCAGTCAGAGCTGAGAGATGCTTCCCTGGATGGTACTCTTTGATAAAGCGAACCATCGGATACACACACATGCATTCATACTGGGAACATATTTGCAAGATGATGACACCTAACATACCGAATCGGGAAATTCCCCAGCCCCCTGAAGCATGTTGTTCTGTGTGCTGAATG
The DNA here is from genome assembly GCA_963966105.1 of Volucella zonaria. NCBI lineage: Eukaryota > Metazoa > Arthropoda > Insecta > Diptera > Syrphidae > Volucella > Volucella zonaria. Next base: position 109,820,315 of record OZ014531.1, read on the forward strand.
TACACTAACAGTGTGTCCGCAATCCAGTTAACACGAACAGGAAGTTGTTACATTACGATTCGAGCGCCAGCCGGCCATCATGCATGCATGCAACGAGTACACAGTCAGTATGCCGACTCATCCATCCGTCCGGCCGGTTGTCTGTCTGTCGGTTTGGTCCTCCCCAGAGACGCTGGGGCTTAACCATAACAAAAAGCCATTTAACAATGGCACATTGGCCGGAGGCTCATCGTTGAAGCTACGATCCTGGTGTTGGTGTTGGTGGTACCGATGGTGGTGTACACTTGGGTGCAATTCATGAATAAAGAATGGCACTACTGTGTCCGAATATGGTGGCATTCATCCACCAGTCATCCATATTAAACTTTCCCACAGAGAGACAGAGAGACAGAGAGACAGAGTGACAGAGAGACAGAGAGACAGAGAGACAGAGAGACAGAGATAGAGAATAGGTGTAGTAGGTGTAGGTGTTAGAAGGGCTGAAAAATGGGAATGACGTATTGTAGCTTAAGGAATGAGCGCGTCGGGGGGTAGTTTGCATCACTTTGCATGTTAAAAAGGTTTTTGTCTTGCTTGCCTTTCTCTCTCCCTCTCTCTCAGCGACAGTGTGTTCCTGGACATTTGCTAGATTGTTCGTCTACAAGTCCATGCTTTCCTTCCTTCCTTTACCGGATAGAAGCTATCCGGATGACGCCAATGCTACTGGAACTGCAACCACTATTCGTATGATACACGAATGACATGAACATTCGGCAATGGCACTGATGACTGACTAAGCCACATACTCGCACATACAAAATGGATATCCACTTACCAACAACAGCAGTCAGCAGAAGCAGTTACAGCAACAGAAACAACAGCAAAAGCAACAGCAACAGCAACGGCAGGACATGTCTAAAGGACATTGAGAAAAATTATTACTTTTTCGCATCGACCATGGTTGGATGAACTGACAAGATTTAGGTTTGCATCCTTGGCTCTTTTAATTCTAAATCACTTCATGGTCCACCTCCACTTCCACATCCGTATCCACGTCTAAATTCATCTCAAGTTCTTGTCAGCCAACCGAAAAGGACATCCAGCATGATCTTGATTTGTATTTGCGCATTCCATCCTACAGAATTTATTCGTCAAATTGCATTTTAATTTTTATGTCTCGAGATGATACAGTTACTACTTGGAAGCTTGCAATTTCTACTCTTCCATTGCCAGATTGTTGGTCAAGGAAGACTCTGCTGACTTGGTCAGGACCTTCGACTGACCTCAGGGACAATTTGTTTGTGATGAGGGAATCCAATTACGGTAAAACATTCACTGCAATTGTTTAATTCGTTTTGTGCAAAATGTTATTTTCTACATTTTCCTCTTCCATTCTACTTCTACCATCTCCAGCTGCTGTTATATGTAGTTGCTGTTGCTGTTGCTGTTGTTGTTGTTGTTGTTGGTGGTAGTGGTGGTGTTGCTGACAGTCGGACAAATTGCTTTGGTCGTTATTTATTTCGTCCATTTAAAATGCACCATTCCACGAGGCGACCTATAAAAAAGAATTAGAAGCGAAGACCAAAAAAAAAAAAGTCCAAACAACAAAGGAAACAAAAAAAAAAACAAGTGATGGGACACTGAACGGGAGGAAGCAAAAACTAGAAACACTGTGGCCAACCGGCGGGAGTCAGAGCAACTCCCTAGTCCAGGCCTGCAGGAATTTTGGCAATTTTTTCTATGCCAATTGCTGCCACTGCTGGTAGTGCATTTTTTTGGAGAAACACTAAATCTAAATGATATGTGTGTGCGGGAGCGGTTTTCCTCCTTCGTTCCCATGATTCTCTTCCAGTTTTGCGCTTTTGCTGTATGTTGTCTCCACAGTGGAAAAAAGTGACGGACTGCAAATTGCTATGTGATATTGTACAAATTCGTTTGAGGACAGTTGGTTATAAAATATCGCGAATTTAACGAACTTTTTTGCGCGCTAAATTTAATTCGTGATTTGCTTACGGCGGACCAGAAGTGTGGGAATCGACACTGTCGCAGTGGGACCGAGGAGGCAGTCGGATTTAACAGATTCCGAAGTTTTATTAGAGTTTTAGCAATCAGGCGCCTATTTCTCTATCCATCTTGTGCCTAAATATGAAACAAATTCGCCCAGATGCCACTGGTAAGGCCATCCTCAGCTAGGTGATAGGATGTCTGTGAGCCGATATTTCATTCATGCCATTTTGTACGTTGTTGACGCTACCATCTACTCATCGTCCCTTGAAATACGTAGTTACGGTCTGGATGAACCCTAGATGACGTCTGCTTTCTTGGTGAGCTGCGCCCGAAAGAATGAAATCCTGATGTGTGTTCTTCTTGTGTTTGATGTCCTGTTGAAAAGTCGATAAGCCGTAGCAAAATCAGTCAATCATTATCGCCAAGTAGGTGACAACATGGCAATGGGGATTTACCAAGTACTCGTACTTTACGAGCAAATTTGTTGCTGTATACACAGCCTCGGATGGCATGAAAAAAAGCAGATTGCAAGGACCTGTCGGATATGACTAAGCCTCTGCCACACAAGAAGCAATACGCGCTGGGAGTTTTCATCTCCATTGAGGGTGCTTTCGACAACATAACTTTTGATGGAATGTGTTGTAACTCGGCCAGACAACACAACGGCGTAGAGGAGTCACTAGTTTTGTGGATTAAAGCAGTGCAAGTGAATATGACACCGATTACGGTTGCTGGCTGCGGCCTATATGAGATGACCTAATCCTGTCTCCACTGCTATGGTGCATGTTGATCGACTCACTGGTTAATGCTCTCAGTAGTTCTGACGTCTCTGCTCCAGCATAAGCGGATGATGTAGCTGCACTCGTGTCTAGCGACTGTGTACTCCAAAGCCCAGGCAGCCCAAGACGTGATCGGCGATTGGTGCACTAGAAATGGGCTTTCAGTCAATCCTCTCAAAATTGAAGTGGTTCACTTTACAAGATGGAGGAAGCTGACTGGTGTGACTCATCTAGTGCTTAAAGGCAGCACCATTCAGTTCTCCAAAGAAGTTAAGTATTTGGGTGTCATTCTGGATAACAAACTTTTCTGACAGGGCAAACGAGCTGTCGGCAATATATGGGGCTTATTAATAGAAAGCGTTCTTTGGAGATAAACGGCTGTGATAAGGTCAATCATATCTTATGCATCGGTTGTCTACTTAGTCGAACAACCCCTTACGAAAATACGTCACCGCTGCTTTTTCCAGCCTCCAAAGAATGGTCAGTGTCGGCTTGCATAACACACCTGGCTCTGCTCTCGACGTAGTAATGAATATACCTCACCTTGATATCTATATCATGGGCTACACACTCAATCCGTTTAAAGAGAGGTGGTATTTGGTACATCACGCACTGAAGATTTGATGACTGGAGACAGTCGGCGAGTCCTTTGTCTCTGGTCTAATGGACATGTCGTCCATTAGACGAAATCGACCTTTCTTGTATCCAGGAATGGTTTCGGCCACGCAATGCTGGTGTCTTTGTAGAGCATGACAACGTTAAATTTCACTACGTTAGATCTCGCCTATATAACGAGGGCAAAGCATATGCATCCGTAGGCTGCGTTTTTAAAGCCTTGTTGAACCCGCTTACTACTTCCAAGCTACGTTGTGAAGACTTCACTGAATACAGTCGGAAGAATGAATTCACTGAGACATGTCAGGTCACAATGGAATCACGATTCATATCTCGCCGATGAACTTCCTAGCCAATGCTCAGAGAAAATTTTTTCTGGACCCAAATCTACGTCCCATGGTTAGGGTTTCCATTAACATTTACGCCTAATATGAGGATATTCATCGAAAATCAACTACCATAAACTTTTAGGCTAAGTTGGTGCCGCCGGATACGACTCCCAGTCAAACTTTCTAATGACATAAAAGCAGGAAGTAGCCGCCTTAACTCTACCGAATAGTTACGTTTAGGAGTTTGCCAATTGGAGAGTCATATCATTTCCATGTCAGACTACCATATACACACTTGTAATATAGGGAAGAACTGTACAAGATTTAAGAAGAATTTAGTGAATCTGGCTCTGATCTCTATAAATTTTCAAATTCATCTTTTGGTTCATAAGAAGCACTCGCAGAGTCTTTTGAATCTGGGCTTATGGACAAGCCATCTAATGAAAACAAGTCAGAACTCCGAGTGCTACAAGAGTATACAGTGGTCCTGTTCTAAACACAGGATTAGATCATGGCAGTGACACTTTATTGAGAACAACAACGTTAGTCTTCACCACCTGTCTTGGGAGACATTTGATATTCTAGTGGCAATGAACTATATTGAGAAGAACAGGTCAAATGGATAAAGTCCTCGCGTCATAGTGATAACAGAGCTACGCTTAGGGTTTTACTAAACTTTCTTACCACTTTAAAGTTGGTTTAAGACTGTAAGGTGAGCAGATACACTCTGTACAATCGCTTGCCACTAATGACATTGCCCAATGTCAACGACTACCTGGGTCTGTCTGTCACTCGGACATTCTCTCTTCGATTGCACGTGGCCACGAATACATGCAAGTTGATCTGAACAAAACCAATTTGAATTAACCAAAGTATCACAACTAGCGACGAGGAAGAGGACGACTTTGGCGTCTTCAAGAAAAAAAAATTTTAATTTTATATCGCCGACGACATCGAGGACCCGAAACGCGCAATTTTCATCGACGCACTAAGTGAAAAAGTGTATAAATTACTCATTGATTTACTTTTCCCAGCGCAACCTGAAGATACCCCTTCCAAGGTTGTAGTGCTGATTAAAACTTTGGAAAATCATTTCACGCCACCCCAGTCTGGTTTCGCTGAACGCTACAAGTTTTATGCTGCAGAAAAGGAATAAGTGCGATACACACTTCTTAATTGCACTGCGGGACAAGTTCATCATGGGCATGGAAAAGGGCCTTGAGAAAGATAAGCAATTTTTCGAAGACCTGAAGAAATTAACGTTTGATAAAGCGAAATATCAGATAGCTGATGAAGTCCTAGTGAAAACAGATATTCGAGCAAACGAGGAGCTGTTCCGCCTCAATAACATGAGGATAATATGTGCAAGGGGTAGTAGCGGTGATAAGCGGAAGTACCGTCGCAATCAAAACCAACATCAACAACATCAGCAGCAGTCATTACATGGGCAAATTCGGAAATGTATGTAGAGTGTGTGTACAAACCACTCAGAGGAAATTACAGGTGCAATTAACGTCATCAGAAAGGACATCTGAAGAAAATGTGGCAACAAAATGTAGAAACCCGGAAATAGATAGTGGCGCATCAATATCGGCAATTTCGGAGGGAGATTATAAGAAACATTTTGAACATCTTAAACTTGACTTAACCAACTCGCCTCTGAGGAATTAAGACGGTTAGTATTTCGCACCACTCGGGAAAACGTAAATTCAAGGTAAATTACGTGAATAAGGAGCGATTAAGGACTGAAACCAATAAAATCTGTAAATTTTAATACGGGCTACACTTCCAATGCGTAAAAATTGCAATCCCATTTTGTACCCAAATTATGTATATTCCCTAGTTTCAGTTTGTTATTGATTTTAGTTCGGTGCGGTTTAAAGTATTTATAAAATGTAAGTCAAGAGGAACGCCGTAAAAAGATCATCGACAAATGGCTCGAAAATACTTCGCGTCCAAACCATTTCATCGCAAAAAATTTAAACATAGCACGCATTACAGTGGATTCTGTTATTAAACGATATTTGGAGACGTTGACAGTTAAGCGAAAACAGAAAAGTGGAGCTAAAAGTGGAGCATATGATACGAATTTGGACAGGAACAAAGTGGATACCATCGTAACAAACCGGACTATGTCATCCAGAGATGTTGCTCGGAAATGTAATACCTACCAAACAATGGTACAAAGATCTAAAAAATGTAGCGGTCTAAAAACACGAAAAAAAAACAAAAAATACCAAGAGTTACTGAAAAGCAAAAAAAAGTCATAAAAACACGAGCCCGAGTTGATCGGCAACAAGAAAGCGTGCTTGATTTTGGATAACGAAACTAATGTCAAAGCCGACTTTACTACTCTTCCGGGTGCGCAGTTTTACAACTCGTTTGAAGCTGAGATTCTTCCGCAATCAACAATACCGATTGTAATGGAAAAATTCGGGTCAAAATATCTCGTTTGGCAGGCCATTTGTCAATGTGGACACAGAAGCTCATCGTTTATTACAACGGGAACAATTAACGGAGAAGTGTACATTAACGAGTGCCTAAAAACACGGTTGATTCCTTTCTTAAACAAACACGAGGGCTCAACATTTTTTTGGCCAGATTTAGCTTCAGCTCACTATGCTCATGCGACGTTGAGCTTTCTTGTTGCTAAAAATGTCGACTTTGTCCCAAAAGACATGAATCCACCCAATGTTTCACAGTGCCGTCCCATTGAAAGGTTTTGGGCTTTGGTCAAGGCTAAATTGATGAAAAGTGAGCAGTGTGCAAAGGACGTAAAAGATTTTAGTGCTAAATGGAAAAGAGCGTCCAAAAAGATCACGGATGTAACTGTCACCAACCTTATGAAGGACATTCGAAAGAAGTTGAGGAAAGAATGGGAACCCAAATATTTTTTTCTATTTTTTGTAATTGTGAATGAATTTAATAAAAACAGAGTTTTAAAGCAAATAAAAAAAATTTACATGAATTATGAAAATATTTTTTTTTTTACTTCGAAGTTTACAAATTTTATTCGTTTCAGTCCTTAGAAGAATTCCATGTCATAAGGAGAGGTGGGCCTCCTGGATGAACGCTTTGACATGTCAATGTGTAAGAAAAGACATGTGTTATATAGGAGATGGAAAAATAATCCAAGAAGCCAAAATTATGAGCGTGAATATAAAAACTTCCGAAACATTGTAAACAAAAATTTACAAATCATAAAAGCCAAATATTACCAACAAAATTTCTTAAATGCACAACATGACCCCAGAAAAGCATGGATCATTATAAATGAAATTTTGGGAAGAAAAAAACCTTCTATTGATGAAATTATACAAATGAACATTTCAACAAATGTCAACGGTGAATGCGATATCGTGGAAGAATTTGCGGATCAATTCGCAAACCAAGTATCAAACATTATGCATATGTGCAAACTTTAAGCCATGAGAACAAATACAAGAGAGTATACCATATACGTTGAAGAAGCTAGCGAGGAAGAGATATTTAAAATCCTAAACAAAATAAACATCAATAAAGGACCTGGAGCAAATAACATTCGACCAGTTGATCTCAAAATGAATGCCGAAACTCTCACGCCTATGGTACAAACCATAATTAATCGCAGCCTGAAACAAGGTTGTGTGCCAAAACTCATGAAAACATCTATTATACGTCCTATTTATAAAGGTGGCATCAAAAGCAGAGTCGAAAATTATATGTAGACCAATCGCAATCATGTCAGTCGTAGAAAAGTGTTTGGAAGAAATAGTCGTCAAATGCCTTAATGCATTTATTAGCATACACCAAATTTTACACCCAAATCAAAACGGCTTTCAAAAAGGTAAAAGTACAGAAAAACTTCTAGAAGAGTTCACAAATACAGTTAATGCAGGCCTTAATCGGACTATCACGTTCTTGTGCTATTCATCGTCTTTCGTAAAGTCTTCGACACTCTCAGTCAGGAAAAGCTTTTAGAAACCTTAAATAGAATTGGTGTAAGAGAATACTTGTCAAACTGGCTCAAAAACTACCTAACTGATGGAACAATTAAAGTAATGGTATCAACAACCTTGGGTCTGGAACAAGGTTCCAAACTGGGTCTTGCCCATTTTATATGTGTACTAATAAACTTTTAAGGTTAATTAAATACAATACAGCCTACACATGTGCAGACGATATAGCCATTATAGTAAAACACAAACTACTAAACTCAGCAATAGAAATACTTCAAGAGCAATTTGATTATGTATCTAAGTGGTGTCATGATCATGGACTAATTATCAATGCTACAAACACAAAAGTTATGCATATACGCCACCCATTTAAGCGAAAAGATATATTCAATATATGTATATAACCGAAACGACCAGTGTCCATTGTTAGCCAACAACAAGCCAATCGAAATTGTCAAAAAGGTAAAGTATCTTGGAGTCACAATAGACGAACATTTTCTTTGGTGTGAACATATAAACACTTTACGTCTTCCACTTAAAAGCACCCTATTTGCCTTGGTTTATCTAAAAAGATTTTCAAACTTCGAAGTTCTTACACAAGTATACTAGTCTTTAGTATAATCACGAATCCGATATGGGATCCTGGCATGGGGTAACGCCTCAAGAACACATCTAGACAAGATATTGAACCTACAACATCGTCTAATTAAACTGGATAAACGTAATAATGTCGACCTTAAAGTTCTAGATATAAACACAACTTATCGCATGACTGCATTACAACATTATATGGATGATCAAAGGTTCCTACAGCTAATAAGATATAACCAAAACACCAGAAGAAGACCATTTGAGATGTTCGAAATCCCGACAACGTTCAACGTGTACGGGAACAGAGAACTTAGATTTATTATCCCGACAATATTAAACCAAATACCACAAAATTTAAAAAATATTCGGAACTTCAAGAAAAGAAAGAAAGAAACTAAAAAATATCTGCTAGAATTGTTCTTTGTGAGATAGTAAAAATAACTACTATAATTATGCACTAAAGTTTTAAACTACATTTTTTATTTATAAAGTAAACTAAATATGTCAAACATTGTTAAAATATAAATATTAACTCACCCTTTTTAATTACTTGTAAACTTAAATAATACTACTGTTTGTAACCACCTACAGATAAGCACTTTGCTTTGTGGGTAAACTATTGTAAATTGAAAGTATTGTAAAAATTCATTCAATACAGTCCATTCATTTTGCAAGTGAAGAGAGTTGTGAGTTTAATGACATTGTTAAAGAATTTTCTGCGGTATTTGATGGTAAGTTAGGAACATTTAAGGAAGGCTCTGTTAGTCTAACCTTGAAACCGGATGCAATTGCGAAATATTTAAGGCCGCGTAGTCTACCCTTCGCCAACAAGGACAAGGTAGAAAAAGAAATTGTCCATTAAGTGAGGTTAGGAGTTTTAGAGCCGGTCAAGTATAGTGAATGGGGTATCTCCATCGTCCCCACTTTATAAGGTCATCCTGAATCCGCAGCTGATAGTGGAAATGTATTGGTTGCCAGAGATAAAAGATTTAAGCAGGGCATTCCACAAGCGAGTTGTATGAATCACGCTATTTCACAGTACGCCCGGAAATTGGCTTGAGGGTATACTGATGCGCATTTATAGGGATGTTGAGTTGAGGATGTGAAGGGGCCGAATGCAACTGGCGAATTCTATGGAGCACATATGGTGGAATTAACGATAAAACAAAGTGATACATGAGACATTTCGTCGGTGTTCGAGGGTGTTCAGTAAATGGGTGTTATTAGCATCACCTTTGAGTTTTATCGTACGGTTTTGAATCCTATCTAGCAGGTGCAGAGATCAGATGTGGGCATTGTACTCCAATTTTGGGCGGATGAATGCCTTATGTATTGTAGCCTGATCAGAGGGGGTGAAGTATTTCTTACATCGCGCGAGGAAACTTAGGCATTTCGCAGCATGTTTCACGACACCGAATATGTGGTAATTCCGACGTAAGTTGTCATTGACACACATACTGAAAATTGAAAGTTTTTCTGTTTCGACGACGTAAGTGACATTCATGGACAATGGCTGGGTGTTTAAATTTCGCTTTAACGACAGCACACAGCATTGTGTTTGGAAGCATACAATTTTACTGATAGCGGTTCCCTATTGGTTATGCTGTTAATATCAGAATTTAAAGAGCTTAACATACGCTGGCGCTCCCGTTCCATAGCCGAAGAACAGGGACGTGAGTCCGGGAACGAATATGAAAAGCAGAAAGTACTGTCATCAGGAAAGGAATATATTGGATTAGAAGTGGCAGACAAGAGATCATTGATAACAATTAAAAAGAGTGTCGGAGACAGAACGGAGCCTTGGGGCACACCAGTATTTATTTTGTGAATATCAGACAACTAGATTTGAACGTTCGGAAAGGTAATTTCTAATCCATTGAAGAAGAGGGTCGTCGATCCCAAAAGCACACGTTTTTGACAAAAGAGCCTTATGCCAAACTGTGTCAAATGCGTTAGAAATATCAAGTGCAACTATCTTGCTTTCGACAGATTGATGTACGCTTTGGTTCCACTTTTCGGAGAGATATGCCATAAGATCGCCAGTGGACCTGTTGCTAAGAAAACCGTACTGTCGGTCATTGAGAAGTATTCGTGTTTCGAGACATTTCATGGGCTGATGGTTTATCTGCGTTTCCATGATCTTGGAAAGAAGGGACGTAAGTGCAATGGGTCTATAGGAGGAGAGGGAAGAAGATTTGCTATTTTAGGGACAGGTTGGACAAATGCTCTTTTCCATCCGCTCGGAAAGAGACCTAAAGAGTAGGATTGATGAAAAAGCTTACGCAGTGGTTTTGCCAGAGAGGAAGAACACCTTTTCAGAAGGAGGGAGATATGCCATCTGGACCAGCGAATTTGTGAATGTTAAGATCTTTAAGAACTCGTGATACTAAACGAGTGGAAAGTGGATTTGTCTCATTGAACGCACTCAAGTGTAGGTGGGGACAAAGCACAATCTGGGAGTGTTGAAGTGGCGGCAAAATGTGCCGCAAGCAGATTTGTTTACTTAAAGTAATCATTAAGTACAAGTAAGACTTGGGCTGTTTAGAATACTAACAAAATAATTATACATTAGTAATTCACATAGATACATATTTATATTAAAAGCAACTAAGAAAGAATTAGTTTTATGTAAGATACAAGCAACTTTCAGTGAAAAATAAGAACAAAGCTGTAAAAAAAAGAGAATAAAAAACTAAAAGAAAACTAAAAGAGAAATATTTAAATGCTTAAATATTTAAATTGAGACGCTCCCGTTGCTCGTTTTATGTGTTCAGGCAAGAAATTCCATAGCCTAATGGAGTAAGTAAAGACAAGAAAAGACGAATGAGTGTAGTTAAAAGGTTGAATTATAATATTAGATATTCCAGCCGACTGTGTAAATTGTAGTTTTTCATAAAAATATCGTGGTGATTTCGAATATATGATTTTATGGAGGAAAATACAGTTTCTGGTATCTAGATATTGTATCAGCGAACAGCCTAAAATACTGTTTCGGTAAGCAGATGCATGATCATATCTTCTAAGACCATATACGAGTACATATCGAATCATTCCATTAAAAGCAACCTGCAATTTGTTTTTCGATGCAGAATCAAGTTTGCAGTATATTACATCACTGTAAGTTATAATGAAAACTAACAACGTTTTCATTAATTTTAGCTTAGTAACACGGGGGATAAAGCAGGCACATGTTCATAACGAAAGCGAAGCGAAGGCAGCCATAGATACGGCTTATTATATAATTTATATGGTCATTAAAAGAGAGATTACAGTTTATTATAAAACCTAAGCTGCTGACTTTATCAACAAATTTAATTTGTATATTACTTCTGGCTGATAAATCTTTTTTGAAATTAAAATTTCTGGATTTAAAGTAAGTCGTCATTTATTCGATGGAAAAGATTCTCTACTAGTCTTGACAAATAAATTTGGTGAAAAGATATACTATTACATAAATGGGTTATATCATTTATAAAAATACAAAAAAGACGAGGACCTTAGATAGAACCTTGAGGTACACCTTCACGCAGATGTCTGATATCTGAAAAATCTTCACCAACCATAACTCTCTGGGAACGATTGCTTATATACGAACCTATTAATTTGACTGCGCTATCACTAAAGCCAAAATAATGGCTTAGCTTTTTATATAAGATGCTGTGGTTAACCCTGTTAAATGCTTTGGAGGAGTCTAGTAAGTATAGGACCGTTACCTCCTTGGGAGGTAACCTCCTTTCCAACTTCTTGATTACGTCCGAAAAGTAATTTTCCGGAAGGTTTACAAAATACTCCTCCGTGGCGTCGATGATTTCCTCGCGTGAGTTGAATTTTTTATTGATGAGCCATCTTTTGAGGTTTGGGAAGAGATAATAGTCCGAGGGAGCCAAATCGGGCGAACACGGTGGATGCGACAGCAATTGGAACCGTAAGTCATTGATTTTAGCCGTGGTTGCGATGCTCTTGTGCGCCGGCGCATTGTCTTGCAAAAACAAAATTTTTTCTCGCTTCATGTGAGGCCGTTTTGGAGCGATTTCGGCCTTCAATCGCTCCAATAATGCACAATAATACTCGCTGTTGATGATTTTTCCTTTTTCGAGGTAGTCCACGAAGAGTATGCTATGACTATGACAATCCCATAAAACCAACGCCATAACCTTTCCGACCCATCGAGCCTCCCTCGGCCGCTTCGGAGCACTCGTGTCGGCTTCAGTCCATTGCCGGGCACTCATTCTGTTCTCTGGTGTGTAATAGTGGATCCAAGTTACCAATCGACGCCAAAAGTCCGCCCGATTCCGCATCAGCAAGTCCAAGCACCCTATCGAAGTGCTCTCGCGTTCGTGTTTTTGGTCAGAAGTGAGCATGCGCTGCACCCAGCGGCAGGATAACTTTTTCATATGCGGAATATAGCCCAAAATATGCCGTGTGCGCTCAGTACTAATCTTTGTGGTATCTTTTAGCTTGCGCATCTTCCGGTCAGCCAACACCATTTCACGTATTTTTTTGACATTTTGCTCTGTAATCGCATCGAAGGGCCTGCCGCTGCGGACTTGATTGGTAGTGGAGTTGCGGCCACCACACAACTCTCGAAACCAATATTTGACGGTGTAATCTGACGGAGCATTAGCCCCATAATTTTTATCCTACTTTTCTTTTGTTTCCTTCGCCGTTTTGCGTCTCAAAAAATATGAGAGAACGAAAATCGTTTTTGTGCATACTCAACATGATGCCAAACACGTCAATAACAATCAGCTGTCAAAATAAAACTAAAGACAGTATCGCACTGAAATTTAGCATGTCTGCATAAATATGAACGGACTTCAAGACACCATAACCTTTTTTGCAGTAGCAGCGCATTCTGGCGGTCAAGGAGGTTACTTTTTACTCCACCTAGTATGTATGTACAATACTTGGATGTGTTTACGTGCTTGATACTTTAATATAAATATACATATATAATATCAAAAAGTTCCCGGAATTTATTCAGAAAATTAAAAATACAAGTTTATTCATCTAAATCTATATTGTCCCCTTCAAAGTAATCCCCATCGACTGCAATTCATTTATGCCAGCGATTGATCCAATCCTCGAAACATTTTTTATATTCGGTTTTCGGTATGTCCATCAGTGCTTCCTGCGATTTTTCCTTTACTTCTTCTCGGCTGCTGATTGCTGAAACGCGTTCCCCTTAACTTGATTGAACAGAAAGAAGTCACAGGGAGCCAAATCAGGTGAATTCGGTGGCTATTAGATGGTATTTGTTGCATTTTTCGTCAAAAAATTACGAATAATGATGGCACTGTGCGACGCGACGGTGGGTTATCATGGTCAAAATCCACGAGTTTTCTGCCCACCATTTTGGTCTCTTTTGACGAATTGCGTCACGCAAACGTCTCATAACTCTCAAATACTCGTAATACTCTCTGTTTACTGTCTGGCCTTCCGGCAAAAATTCATGATGCACTACACCGTTGTAATCCATGAAAACCGTGAGCATTGCCGTCTTTTTTGACTGAAAACGGCGTGGTTTTTTTGATCTCGGCTCATTAGGTGAGCGCCATTCACTTGTCTGATGTCTGGATTACATGTCGTACTCATAAACCCACGTCTCGTCTCTAGTAATGATCCTTTTGATGAATGTGGGATCGGATTCAGACTCCCAAATCATATCTTTTGCGACGTCAACACGGTCTCCTTTTTGCATGAAATTGGGGTCTTTTGGCGCCAATTTTGTCGCTACACGACGGAAACCCAAATCATTAAACAAAATATCTTGGACGGATCCATAGGCAATGTTCAAGTCCTCCGCTATCTCTCTGATAGTTAATTTGCGGTTATTGACCAACATTTCTTTTACTCGTACTTCATCAATGTTTTCGTCGGTTTTCGATGTCGATGGTTTGCCACTGCGTTCATCATCTTCGACTGACTCACGACCACTTTTGAACCGCTCGTGCCACTAATAAACGACCGTTTTCTTTAGAGAATCGTTGCCGAAACACTTTTCCAACGTTCGAGCACCATTGAATCCTTTTTTTACGCGAAATTTAATACAAGTTCGCTGTTGCAAATTTAAATCCATTTCTAAAATTGTATTTTTCGCAGCGAAGGTCTCAACACAACGTCCTTCGGGTATTTTCTGTCCAGAATGTCGAAGCCACCCAGAATTGTGTAAATTGAAATCGCCCGTAATCACGATTTCAGTATGAGGATACAGGGATACAATTCTTTGTGTGGAGTCAGACAGCGCATTAAACTCGTTAAAAGTCGAATTGCTATTCAGTTTGGGGCTTTCGTAAACTCAGTATGTTATCTCGGTCACATCATGGATAAGCATGGGTTACAATCGGATCCAAAAAAAAATAAATAGATGCGATTCTGAAATTACCTAGAACTACAATATAATCATTTCTGGGTGTTATTAACTTCTACCGTGATTTCGTGACAAATTTAGCTACCATTTCAGCACTGTTTTAGAAAATGTTATCTGATGAACATAAAGAGACGAAATGGGGTCAAAACCGGAATGTAGCGTTTGAAGAAATAAAAAAATTGTTAGTTTCTCACAGAGTTTTAGCTCATTTTGACCCCGATCGACCACTAAAGTTAATAGTGGACGCCAGCTCATGTGGGCTAGCCAATTTCTTTTGCTTCACAAAGATTCTCTAAGAGCGAAATGAACTGTTCTCAAATTGTGAAGGAAGCATTAGCAACTATCTTCGGTGTAAAAAAACATCATCAGAATCTTTTCGGTAACAAATTTATTTTGTGTATAAGCATAAGCCTTTACTCGTAGCATCCATTTTTGGTTCCAAAAAAGGAATACCACCAATGTCAGCTATAATAGATTGCAAAGACAAGCGCTGCGTCTATCAGGTTAACAAATTGACATCAAATAAGGTGATATATGTATAAATCATGTCAAGCTAGAACATCTGGCCATCTGGCCAAATCAAATTCAAGTTGCAAAAAGACAAGCTACTAAACAGGGTCATAGAATTTGTGAAGTTAGGTCGGCCTGTCGGACGATCAAATAAGACCGTATTGTAACCGATGCTTCGAGTTAATAGTCGAATCCGATTGTCTATTTTGGGGATATAAGATTATAGTTCCGGAACCACTAAAAAGTACAGTTCTGAGGCTATCACATGAAACTCATTTATGGGTAGCAAAAATGAAAACCTTAACTCGAAGTTACTGTTGGTGGTCATCACTGAACAGTGATGTTAACTTATTAACTGGAAGTGGCCCGAATATCGATGGGAACCTGTTTATATAGATTTTTTCAGCCCAATTTGCAAAAAAATGTTTCTCATATACGTAGATGCTCATACAAAATGGTTGGATTGTATTGACATGGACACCAATATAACAAGCGAATGTTTTGGGTTACCAAAATAACTCGTTAGCGATACCGGTAAATCATTTATGTCCGGCCACAAATTGTAGACTTTTGGAAGCATTCTTACACTGTGGAATCACTTGTCATCAATGTTAATGACTGTCTGTCTGTCTGTCACTCGCACATTCTCTCTCTGATTGCACTTGGCCACGAGTAGATGTAAGTTGATCTGAATAAAACCAATTTGAATTAAAAAAAATTTTACAAAGACGAAAGGGGACCCTAAACGCAGTCGCAAGGAAGAATTCAAAGCTCATTTTGGCTTTCGGTTAACAATGAGATCGCTGGAAGTGAGATTGCCCTATTGGGTATGCAAAAGAGAGGGACTTAAGACCTGAACCCATATAAGGCGTTATTGGCGTTAGGGGAATGCGGGAAGTAACATCACCTCTTGTGACGCTTGATGTCAGAAGACTTCTTCCGTAACAGTTGCATCCGATTATGTAACTATGCGCTGATGTAGTGGATACTGCGACTATGGACATATCATCAGAGAAGCGATTACTCATTTTGTTAAAAAAGCCAGGAATCGTATTAAAAGAAGCAAAAGAAAAAGCCTTGCTTTAACATGAGGTTACGTGTTGCGATCGGTATAAGTATGCCTTGAGTTTGGTGAGTTTATCACTCTTATATATCCAATATCTCAGAAAACCGCATTCTAGAGCTATTTCAGAGTTTACAGAGACCCATTCAAGGGACTTGATTGCAGTCTGGATATCCTATTAAATACGTATTGACTTCCACCTCAACTATTACTTTTCGTTCCGTCGAAAAAAGTTATTGTGGGAGATTCAGACGGCAAATAGAATGTCAACCGCACAAGCAATCATGTCGTGATCTTGAAATTCGCTTTCAAGTATATTTTTTTCATTTAATAACCACCAAGTTCCTGAGAAGGGCATAGAACACCATCTTGTCGCGTATTTTTTCTATGAATTCTTAATCCCAGATCCACAACTTACTTATTTTGGTGTCGCTGCAATTCGAGGTGAACCTGTGCTGAGACCAAAGAGCCTATCCGGCTAACATAATTACTCGCCAACTATCTCCAACACGGGAGTCCAAGTTAGTTGAGGTCCCCTTCCTCTTCCGTGCGCCACCTCAGTGCGGTTTCGCTACTTCGCCATACCATATTGTTAGAATCGAAGACTTGTTGGGCCGAAATTGTTGGTGACGTCTGGTCCGTAGAAGCCTGACTAGATCATTGTCGTTGTAAGTCCAGTACAGCTAGTAGTTGAATCTTCACTTAATGTAAATTCAAATGTGACCGGAAATCAGGCGCTGTATCTCGGGACAGCCATGAGCTTCCTCATCGGCAATGTTCAAGCCTCAGCGCAATAAAACAGGCAGGAGATGATAATATTGTAGATTTGCATAAAGTTAGTTTGGTCTTACGAGAGAGGAATCTGGTAATCAGTTGCCTTCAGACCCCTAAGAAATAGCGATCGGCATGAGTAATTCAGTATCTGATTCTGCGCTGACGGTAGACGAAGTCGTTAACACTTCAAGGTAATAACTGCCAATGGTGACATTCTGCCCAAGCCGTCAGTGGTGATGACATAAAAGACATATTCTTATGAAGTTGGCGTGGTCAAAGAGTCAGTTTTCTTGTGGATCGGACAAACGGCGCTGAGATTCCATGCGTCAGAAATGCTTTCCTCTGTCCCAAAATCGTTTCCAGCTGCTTTCATTCAATCTGACAGCGGCATTTGACCAACACCGCAGTTATACAGTCTGCAAAAGATATTCTCAGGACTAACTGCGACCCCACTACTAATTGTCCATGTTCATCTGTACAGGCTTCCATTCTCGCTTTCAGGCCCTAACAAGTTCTTTCTATTCTCTGATTAAACCTACGCACGTCATTTCTTTCTTTTTCTTTCCGAGAAGCCTGTACCCTTCACTTTCCTTTTGTTAGGAAAGGCTCGTAGAGTTCACGAGCACCTCTCATCCTTTGAAGAAGTATAGCTTTATATGTTTCGCGTTTGGCTGTCAATATTCATCGTCAAACCAGTGGCGGTATTTTATAAGCAACTTCCCTAATTGCTACACGTTGTAGTCCATACCCGCATGAGCTCACAAATAGGAACAGAATTGCTGACGGCAGCGGCTCGTTCATTGTCTGCATGTTTCCATTAAAACAGTGTAAATAGTTGACCTAAGGAATTACGACAATAAGTCGGTATTCAAGAAAAATAATGTAAGTTAGTAGTAAGTTACCCAATAAGCCCGAAGGCAAATTGCTTTAATTAATTTTATTTTTCTATAAACAGTGAGTCTATTTATTAACTGGCGCCCGAGCAGAAATTGCATATTGCAGCCCTATTGTTAAGCGTTTCTTAAACACCCAAAAAGTGGGTGTGCCTAATTAAGAACCCCGAGTATAATAATCTCGAGTCAGGAGTTACAAAACGTAAACTTTAGGGTTCGGCACGCAAAGAACTCCCAGGCTATGATTCGTAAAAAGCATTGAGATTTACTACCTCCATTCCCAGCTAAAAGAAACTTATCGCACCTAACGCATTAACCGATTCCCGCTCCTAGACACAAATTTTATCCTCAGCTATTCCACAATCAACGTAACTCTCACCCACCTCAATTCTATTGGGTCTACAAGTAAGTTTCCAGCGTTTGTCAGAGATGGCGCCACCAGTGGATCCCGGGCAGAAATGTCAGACCCCATGTGTTTTATTTGTAGGTTTTGTATCTGTCAACAACTTTGCAGCGTTATATTTGAGCAGTACTATCGGTGTCGTACATTTTATCGAGCAAAATCATGGCAAGTTTCCAGCCAAATAAACGTCATTTGCGGGAAGCGTGTCAGATTCAAGAGACGTCGAACGGCGATTTTGCATGTCCGAAATGTTACTGCAGCGGTATAAAAATAAATCGTTTTTGCATCGTATTGTCACTGGTGATGAGAAATGGATTTATTATGATAATCCTAAACACAGAAAATCGTATACAAAGCCCGGCGAGCCCGCCCAATCGACGCCGAAAGGAAATATTCACGTGACTAAGGTCATACTCTGCATATGGTGGGATCAAAAGGGTGTCGTCTACTACGAACTGCTTCCGAGTGGTGAATCCATCAAAGGACCATTATATCGAACCCAACTAATTCGTTTGAAGCGGGCATTAAAAGAAAAACGGCCAGAATATGAGACCAGGCATGAGTCCGTCATTTTTCATCATGACAACGCTCGGCCACATGTTGCGGTTTCGGTGAAAAACTATTTGCAAAATAGTGGATGGAAAATTCTGCCTTATCGCCTTACAGTCCAGACTTGGCACCATCTGACTACCACTTGTTTCGTTCGATGCAGAACGCTCTTACAGGAATACGCTTCAGCTCAGTAGAGGAAATCAAAAATTGGCTCGATACGTTCTTGAGCTCGAAAGATGAGAAATTTTTTTGGTCCGGAATTCATAAATTGCCAGAAATATGGGGGAAAGTTGTAGCTTCCGATGGACGATACCTTGAATAAAGCATTGTAACTATGTTTTCATAATAAAACTTCAAATTTTGGAAAAAAAACGCTGGAAACTTACTTGTAGACCCAATATAATGAAAAACCGAAGCAAAATCACCAATATCTACAGCAATAATTGAATTGATTCAACGACCACTTCTCTCCATTCTTAAACAGCTAATTACCAGAATAGGTCTAAAATTCAACTAATGCCTAAAAAAAAACGCCAGTCCTCGCAACAAGTTCATCAGCAACACAAATTACAACGGGTATACGAGTACCATATTGAAGAATCCTAGCCTAATGAAAGGACGTTACTCGTACAAGAATACGAAGGCGAGATACGAGTAAATCAACAGGACCAAAATTATGTTGCGACATTTAGTTTTTTCTACTAAAACGTCCTTAGGCTCATTATTTTGAGCATAATGCGAGTAGTGGAAAGACGCTCAAATTTTTAATAGATACAGGGTCCAATAAATATTACATCCAACCTCGACCTATCAAAACCGCTCATCATACAAATAACACACCATTCCTTGGTTCATCTGTTTGGCCCTGCTACAAATAAACAACAATTTTTCATTCTGCCTATTCTCGTTTCATTTGATGGCATAATTGGAAACGATACGTTGAAAGACTTTATCGCCGTCATACACACCCAAAAAAATTATATGACCACTGACTCATACTTAATCCTACCGCTCACGCAACACATGTAACTTCTCACCTGGACGAAGGACAATCAACCAAATTAGCTAACATCGTTCATAGCTGCCCAACTCTCTTTTCTTAAAGGCGAAATACGAACCACAAATAATGAACCTGTCTACTCGAAATTATGCCATAGGGTAAGGCACTGAAACCAGAGGTTCAAAGTCAAATACAGAAATTACTGGACGATGGAATAATTAGTCCATCTAAATCACCTTACAACTCTCCAGTTTGGGTTGTCCCCAAGAAAATCGATGCCTCTGGACATAGGAAATACCGTCTAGTGATCGATTACAAGAAAGTGAAGTCTGTTTTCATCTCGGAGAGGCACCTGATTCCTGTAATTAACAAAGTTCTTGCCAACCTCGGCAAAAACAAATGGCTTACAATCATAGATCTTCTATTACAAGTGGTTGTAATCAGATACCACTAAAATATTCTGATATAGAAAAAAACTGCCTTCTCCCGAAACAACGGAAAACTTGAATTCACGCGTCTTCCTTTCGAGTGAAAAAATGCCCCCTTTATCTTCCAAAGGATTCTGGATGATATTCGAAGGGTTATACCGGAAAACGCTGCTATCTTTATATTGACGATATCGTTAACTTTGGAAAAGACGAAGCTGAATTTGCTGACAATCTTGAGAAAGCATTTAAGACCCTTGAAATATCGAATATGAAAATTCAGTTCTAAAACTTTGTCATTGTATGGGACGTCATTAGAACCAACCCACAAAAAGTCCAGGTGATCATCGACCGGCCTCCTCCAAAAACCCTCAAGTATATACGCAGATTCATAAAAGACTATGCGAACTCGCGAAACTCTCGACGACTGGAAGATGGACGAGTGTCCAAAACACCCATTCACTTGAATGAAGACGACTAAAATGCATTTTACAAAGTAAAAAACTCGCTTATTTCCACAGAAGGTATTCTGTCAGATCCATATATCGAAAAAGAATTTCAGCTGCCATTGGAGCTGTCCTTTCTTAAAATAGTATTCCAACTGTCCTCTCGAGAACACTTAACATAACTGAGGAGAAGTATGCTAGATGAGAGGGCCACCCAAGTACTCGTACTCATCAATTTTGTATACTCAGATAAACCTTCAACATTCCAAGTCTGCTACTGTATCCCTATGTAGAAGGCATTCCGCGTTGAATGCGAACTCACTATCACTCTCAGCATCTAAATTTGGGTAATTGTGCAACCAAGATTTAGTTGCTGCAGACATAACGGAGAATGAGACAAATTCGTCGTTGCATTTCCTTATTTTCCCTATCATTCATTATTCCCACTACCACTACTGCTTTAATTACAGAAGCCCCAAACTGGACAACAACTCGAGTTTGATGAGCTGTCTGATTCCACACAAAGAATCGTGATTACGGGCGATTTCAATTTACACAATTCTGGGTAGCTTCGACATTCTGGACAGACGGACGGTGTGGTGAGATTTTCGCTGCGGAAAATACTTTAACCCAGCTTGTAAATGAGCCCACACAAACACCAGACGTTGTTTGTCATACCGCCAACACTCTGGACTTGTTTTTAACTTCCCATCCTGACAATTACAAGATCAGTGTACTATCCCCTCTAGGCTGGTTGACCACTGTGTCATATTAGCTAATTTCGTGTACACCGACCGAACAGTTAGAAAAAAAGAACCGTATGGGAATTGAAGCGGACTTAACAACTTCTTTAGGAATTTTAACTGGTCCTTATATTTCCCCGATAACGACGTGGATACCGCTGCTGATATGATCACAGACACTACACTCTTTGGTATGAGACCCTTTATCCCAAAAGAAAAGGCATGGTACGACTCGAGCTGTAAAGAGGCTACCAGGGTTACAGAAATGTTTTTTTCGGTCCTTCAAGACCAACCCGAGAGAGGAAAACCGAAAAAAGTTTAAACGAGCCAGAAATGTCTTGTTCAAGCGTGTGAAATTCCAATACGACCAAAAACTGTGGCAAAAAGTACTGCAATGTCCCAAAAGCAGTAAAAACTTTTGGTCGTTCGTCAAAAACATTAGAATTTCTGCCTCATCTTCCATCCCAACGATCTTTTACAATGACATTCCAGCTGTCAGCTCTTTGGACAAGGCCAATCTGCTTGCGGCACACTCCCAGATTGTGCTTTGTCCCCGCCTACACTTGAGTTCGTCGAATCTTCAATGGGGTAAATCCACTTTCGAACTCGTGTAGTAGCAAGAGTACTCAAAAATCTCAACATGCATAAATCCGCTGGTCCAGATGGTATATCTCCCCTTCTTCTGAAGAGGTGTTCTTCCACGCTGGCAAAACCACTGCGTAAGCTTTTTCATCAAACCTACTCTTTAGGACTCTTTCCGAGCAGATGAAAAATAGCATTTGTCCAGTCTGTCACTTAAAAAGGCAAAGCTTCCTACCTCACTCCCTACAGACACATTGCACTTAGATTCCTTCTTTCCAAGGCAATGGAAACGTTGATAAACCGTCAGCTCATGAAATATTTCGAAACACGAAAACTTCTTAACGACCGGCAGTATGGTTTTCGTAGCAACAGGTGCGCTGTTGATTTGATGGCATGTCTCACCGTAAAATGGAACCAAAGCGTACATCTGGCGAAAGCACGATAGTTGCACTTGATAATTCTGGGATTGACGACTCTCTTCTTCAATGGATTAGAAACTAGTTTTCGGAAAGTTAAATTCAAGTTGTCTTGGGTGGCTTCAAGTCTGATATTCACAAAATAAATGCTGGTGTGCCCCAGGGCTCCGTTCTGTCTCCAACACTCTTTTTAATTTTCACCAACGACCTCTTGTCGTCTGCCATCTCTAATCCAATATATTCCCTTGGTGATGAAAGTAATTTCTGCTTTTCATATTCGTTCCCAGACTTACGTTCCTGCTCATCGGCTGTAGAACGGCTGCGTACATTAAGCTCGTAAAATTACAAAATTAGCAGCATAACCTAGAGTGGAATTTAATGCTTCGAAAACTCAATGCTGTCTGCTGTCGTTCAAGCGAAATTTAAATACCCAGCCATTATCCATGAATGGCACTTGCATCGTTGAAACCGATAAACTTTCCTTTCTCGGCATTTATGTCAATGACAACTTACGTTGGAATGACCACATATTCGGTGTCGTCAAAAATGCTGCAAAATGTCTAGGTTTCCTCAAGCGATGTAAGAAATACTTTACCCCCTCTGATCTGGCCCCAATATGTATAGGGCATTCATCTGACCGAAGTTGGAATACAATGCCCACATCTGGTCAGGTGCTCTTATAGGTGATACCAATATCACTCAAACAATGGACACCCTCGAACACTCGATTGCTATTTCCACCACCAGTGCCCAATTGAAATCGCCAGTAGCATTCCGCGCATTCAAATTTTCAGCCGTAACTCCCGTCTCGCTATGAATGCTCATCAGTATACAATCAAGCCCCTTTTCGCACGTACTCTAAAATATCGCGATTCTTTCCTAAGCCGTAAACTCGCTTGTGGAATGCCCTGCTGGTCGTTGTAACTTACAAACATTTAAAAACAATGTACATCGGTACCTGTCCTTTCACCCTCCCAAAATTTCCGTCGCCCGCGCTGTGTACAAACATTTGAAGTGTTCAAAAACCCCTTGATCGCGCGCTCATTATAAAAAAACAAGACGGGCTTTACCATGCGCTGTGATGCAGAACACTTTTTGGGGCAAGCAAATACGACGGGAGAGGAAATCTTCTAGTGGAATTCATATTATCGTCTGACCTGGTTGTCAACAATATTGGCTCTTAGCCCACTTTTGTTACGAGGGTAAGACAGGAAATAATCGACTTAACGTTATCCAACAGGTTTGCTATGGAGATTACTGGCTGAAAAGTACTGTCGGAGATCTCCATGTCAGATCATAGATGCATCGCATTCAGAAACGGATGCAAGGTCTCGGAAGAGGAAGAATCTTTATATACCTAGTTATGTTACAAACAGATCAGCTGCTCCGCCTGGCACTGACATACATGCCGGAACCCTCGCGAATAGTGTGAGTAGCCTTTGTACAGAAAATCGAAAAGGAGGTTAAAGGCCAGGGGCTGAAGCCCTATCAGCCTGACTTTCTTCATGTTGAAAATTATGGAGAAAATTGTCGAGATCCATGTTTGCAAAAATGCCTTGCGGATGCATCCTCTGTCTTCGATACAACACCTCTACCAACGCGAGTGATTCTCAGAGAGTGCCCTTCCGACTCTATGTAGTAAGCTGAATTGAAGGCGTATTTGAGAAGAAGGAATACGCCTTGGCCATTTTCATCGATGTTGGGGGTGCTTTCGACAACGCAATTTTTAAAGGCATATGTAACTCGGCCAGAAAACACGACGCACGTAGACGAATCATTAATTTTGTGGATAAAAGCACTGCTAGTGAATAGGATGCCAGCTGCGGCCAGTATATGGTGGCGGGAGTAAACAGGAGTTGCCCACAAGGCGGCGTTGTGTCTTCACTGCTACGCTGCATATTGGTCGATTCACTGCTCAACGCTGCTAATTGTACTCACTAATTGTACTCTCTGTTGGATTATGTATAGCGACTAAAGCGCTGACAGCCTAAGATGTGATCGACCGACTCGTGGACCAACATGTCTAGCGACCAAACAAATCTGGCCAAAACTGGATCTGTATCGCTCTAAGTGTCTGATCCTTCTAAATAAGGAACATCTCAGCGCTATCATAGGTGTCATCACTGGACACTGCCTTATAGGCAAGCACGCAAGAAGGCTTGGCGCCTTTACAAATGATTTCTGCAGAAGCTGCATGGACGAGGAGGAGGAGGAGACAATCCTCCACCTACTCTGTACATGTCCAGCTCTCTCCCAGAGAAGAAAACTTCACTTAGGAGCCTTCTTCTACAACGACCTAAACGATCTGAAAAATACAGACGTAAACAGTCTCCTTCGCTTCGTCAGAAGCTCAAACTGGTTCCATCAGTAAGAGGATCATAGATCCACGTGGCATCACAATGGGCCATTAGGCCTAAGTGGGTTGGTTTTTATCCAACAGCCACTCTTACCTACCTATCTACCTACCTACACAATAGTATGTTACCCCTATGTGCAACTACGTCGGGGGTGTGCATCAATAGCTCAAACTTACACTCTCGTCTGTACCCACCAATGACGTCCCGTAGGGGTTGGGTAACCTACCTTCAGTCAGAGGCACTAGGCTTCCACGCAGAGGTGAGAGCAGGAGATACTTAAGTGCGGACGCTTGTGTCCTGATGAAATGCTTAACCATCATTGAAAACCCCCCAGAGCCACAGACCGTATTAATAGGTCTCTGTAATAGCAATCAACGCCAAGTTACGAGTTTGGCCATCTGCCATAGAATTTTAGCGACAGTGACACCATTTTCTCGATGGCTGGACAGGTATTCACTCGAGAACACGTGACACGCGAACTATAGTAATTTCACATTTTTCACTTTCGAAAAACATCATTTTTTGTAAATTTGACACCACACACGCATGTGTCCTTCGAACACAACTGGCAAAGTGTCCATGAAATTCGGCACCAGCGAAGTTCTGAAAAGAAATGTCCACTCCTTCAATTGAATACACGTGTGGCATTACCGGCCAAAATCTTGTTCACTAATTCATATTAATGCCTCTCGAATCATTAATCATTGATGTCAATCTACCGGTCAGTTGTCCTTCCTTCCTTCCTTCCTTCCTGTGTCCAGCTACATATATGTCGGACAACAGATACTAACAAGCATTCAGAGAAACTCTCCCGTTTTTTTACACTTTTGTAGCCTTTTGACATTTTGTACATTTTTTATTAGCCCCTTCAACATCCCCCGAGAAAGAGAGTGTGTGAAAGAGAAACTCTCAATTGAAATGCCATCTTTTTTGCATTCATTTCCGTATTTGTCCGGCTGATTCGTCCGTTCATAGTCTCAGGACTCGCATTCAACCTGAGTCCTTCTTCGGGTGCTCTTTCAGTTGGCATGAAATATCCGCTGGGAAGCACATTAAACTGCATGATACGGAGTATATATGGCAAACGAGGACCAACGTCATCAGTTTATACATCCCGTGTCCTTAGAATAAGTTCAAGGATACGAGTAGTACGAGTATTTGTATACCCAGCAGCACTATACGACTACAAGTGCGAGCATGGCTGAGTATGCATACAGATTTCATATACTCGTACATCCAGGCTCACATTAAATTGAGTGAGATCTAATAATTTTCGGTCTCGTTTTGGGTTGGTTTTTCTTCATTCGGGCCCCTCTCGGAAAGATGGTGAATGGTGAAATTTATTTTCCCCGGGGTCCAAGAGGACAACCGCTGTACAATCGGCCATAGTCCAGCGGAACGACGGAAGAAGGAAAATCCGTTTTTTTTTTTTTTTTTGTTTTCATAAAATTTACTGCCGGTGGAGAAGAAATCACTGTGCGTTGCCTCGAAAATGTGAATATAAAGTGAATTCGTGACTTGCATGCAAGTACGTAATCGAGGAATAAATTCATCCGAACACACATACACACACACACGCACACATGTTTGTATAAGTCGCATAAAAATGTAATGAAACGGGAAATGGCTCCAACATTCGTTTAGATACATACGCTCATGTACGGCGTACTAGCACGAGCTATGTTACAAATATGAGCGGAAGAAAAGTACTTTGGGGATATACGGTCTGCTTGAATGACTCTCAGGTTTTATTTTATTTTTCTTGCAGAATGCTGCAGCGAGTTTGGATACGAATATTGTTCAATGCCCCTATACATAGTATTCAGGTTAGGGTGGTCCTGGGATGCGATAGTAAAACAAAAATGCTCCTCACAAATAGCAGCTATCAGGCAGCATGTCTATTTACTTAAGATGAGGAGCAATCATTGGGATCATCTCGTTGCTTTAAAGACCGTATGAAGTAATGTAGAACTTGAAGGGATTCTTTTGTATCCATCGTTTGGGAGAACACTTGTCAAGTTTTCATTCTTGAAATTGATTTATTTTGTACGAAATCAGGTCAGAAACGAGGATTAGGAAGCATCTCAAAGCATTTGATGTTCATGGAGAGCATCATCAATCACTACGTTTATCAGATTAGAACAAGTCAGTAACCCGCGAAGACTAAATATCAAAATAATAATAATTACGAAAAAAGAGTTCACCTCACGCTTGTAGATACTCTAAATACTCTACGAGTACATTGAATAGATATGGACCGGCTTTCGATACAAGGTCACGGCTAGGACCAGAATATGTTTTCAGCACGGTACTATACAAAGGTGAACAAAATCGACTGCGGCTTGCAACAGGGCTATCACCACAACTGTTTCTGCCTGTGGGCCCTCTCCCAATTTTCAAGTCTATCTACGGGAGTAGAGTAATACTGGCCTTATTATAACCGCTTTCTGATTGATTTTTTTTTTTTATAATAAGCGCGCCCTCAAGGGGTTTTTGTAACCTTAAAATGTTCGAACACAGCGCGGGCGAAGGAAATTTAGGGAGGAAGAAAAGACTGGTACCGATGTACATTGTTTTTGAATATTTGTAAGTTATAACGACCAGGAAACACAGAGATCGGCAGGACATTCCATAAGCGAGTTGGACGGCTTAGGAAAGAATCAGGATATTTTAGAGTACGTGCGAAAATGGGCTTGAGGGTATACTGATGAGCATTCATAGCGAGACGGGTGTTACAGTTGAAAGTTTGAATGGGCGGAATGCTACTGGCTACTGGCGATTTCAATAGAGTACTGGTGGTGGAAGTAGCGATAAAACAAAGTAGGACATTTTGTCGGTGTTCGAGGGTGTCCAATGCCTGAGTGATATTGGTATCAGCTATGAGTTTTATCGCACGGTTTTGAATCCTATCTAGCAGATGCAGAAATGGGCGCAACTGACCGGATATGGGCATTGTACTCCGATTTTGGGCGGATGATTGCCTTATATATTGTGGCCAGATCAGAGGGGGTAAAATATTTCTTACATCGCTTGAGAAAACCTAGACATTTCGCAGCATTTTTGGCGACATCGAATATGTGGTCATTCCAACTTAAGTTGTCATTGACATAAATACCGAGAATGGAAAGTTTATCGGTTTCGACGATGCAAGTGCCATTGATGGATAATGGCTGGGTATTTGAATTTCGCTTTAATGACAGCAGACAGCATTGAGTTTTGGAAGCATTAAATTCCACTCGGTTGATAGTTCCCCAGTTGGTTATGCTGCTAATATCGGAATTTAATGAGCTTAGCATACGCTGCCGTTCCCGTTCTACAGCCGAAGAGCAGGGGCGTGAGTCCGGGAACGAATATGAGAAGCAGAGAGTGCTGTCATCAGCAAAGGAATAAATTGGATTAGAAGTAGCAGACAAGAGATCGTTAATGAAGATTAAAAAGAGTGTCGGAGACAGAACGGAGCCCTGGGGCACACCAGCATTTATTTTGTGAATATCAGACTTGAAACCGTCCAAAACAACTTGAATTGAACGTTCCGAAAGGTAATTTCTAATCCATTGAAGAAGAGAGTCATCGATCCCAAGAGCACGCATTTTCGCCAAAAGACCCTGATGCCAAACTGAGAAAAGTGAAGAAGATTCGCCTTTTTAGGGACGGGCTGGATAAATGCTGTTTTCCATCTGCTCAGGAAGAGTCCTAAAGAGTAGGATTGATGAAAAAGCTTACGCAGTGGTTTTGCCAGCGTGGAAGAACACCTCTTCAGAAGAAGGGGAGATACACCATCTGCACAGGCGGATTTATGCATGTTGAGATCTTTAAGTACTCTTGCTACTACACGAGTGCGAAAGTGGATTCGTCCCATTGAAGATTCGACGCACTCAAGTGTAAGCGGAGACAGAGCACAATCTGGAGTGTTGAGCTGGTCGCAAAGTGTGCAGCAAGAAGATGGGCATGTTCAAAGAGCTGACAGGTGGAATGTCATAGTAAATTAGCGTTGGGATGGGGAATGAAGCTGAATTTCTTGTGTTTTTGACGAACGAACAAAAATTTTTTACTGCCTTTGGGACATTGTAGTATTTTTTGCCTCAGTTTTTGGTCGTATTGGAATTTCACACGCTTGAGCAAGACGTTGCAGTCATTTCTGGCTCGTTTAAACTTTTTTCGGTTTTCCTCTGTCGGGTTGGTCTTCAAGTACCGTAAAAAACATTTCTCTAACCCTGGCAGCCTCTTTACAGCTAGAATCGTACCATTCCTCTTCTTTTGGTTTGATACTCTTCATCCGATGAGGGATAAAGCATCTCATTCCAAAGAGAATAGTTTCTGTGATCATGTCAGCAGCGGCATCCACGTCGTTATCGAGGAAACATAACGACCAGTTAAAATTCCTAAAGAAGTTGTTAAGTCCGCTCCAATGGGCTTTCTTGTATTGCCTTGCGGTTCTTTTTGGAATCTTTTCTCTAACTGTGTGGTGGGAGTACGAGAATTTAGCTGATATGGCACAATGGTCCGTCGAGCCTAGAGAGGAGAGCACATCAACGCAGTACTTGTCAGGGTGAGAAGTTAAAAACAAGTCCAGGGTGTTGGCGGTATGTCTATCAACGTCTGGTATGCGTGTGGGCTCATTTACAAGCTGGGTCAAATTATTTTCCGCAGCGAAGGTCGCAACACACCGTCGTTCGGGTGTTGTCTGTCCAGAATGTCGAAGCGAACCAGAATTGCGTATATTGAAATCGCCCGTAATCACGATTTCAGTATGAGGATACAGGGATACAATTTTTTGTATGGAGTCAGACAGCGCATCAAACTTGTTAAAGGTCGAGTTGCTGTCCAGTTTGGGGCTTCTGTAAATAAAGCAGTAGTGTATAATTTGATTACGGATATGGAATTTTAACCACATGAAATTCATTTCTGGGTTGGAACAGGGACTATATTGTGGTGGAATTTGGTAAGCCACATCACTACGCACATAAATGGCGAGACTGCTATGGGGAAAGAATAGTGGCACTAGTTCGTGGCCAGGTAGCTTCAGATCAGTGTGATCTGAGTGCCAAAACAGCTGGTCGGTACTTACAGACGTGGACGTACGCAGGAAAGTGATTACTTTTTAGCCAGCGTATATTGGCTACGTCCACCCTGAATTCCCTAGACATAATCACAAACAAACACAGTAAACACAAACACCGACGATACTAAGCAGGGCTGCGAAGTGAAAATTCTGACGATGGTTTACTGAATCAAATTGCTGTAGGTGTTATGCCCTTACAACAATATGAATCGTCACACACAATCCGCTATCCATCACTTGTTACATACACTCGGTCACTGTCCGTACCGTATGATAAATACAGTAACGGCAGTGACCGAGTGCAAGCAACAGTACTATGATCAGGAGCGGGAGAGGTGTAGGATTCCCACACTGTGTGATAATTTTTGTTGTTTTTTCTATGGCACTGCGCTGTTTTTTTTTTTTTTTTACAGAGAAATACGAGTGCAAGATGACTTGTGCACTCGTCGGTGGTCGGCACGGTACTTACGAGTAGTTGTAGTAGTTGTTTTGTTTTTTTTTTGTGGCAACAGCTTGGCAATAAAGTTTTTGGCTCGTCTGTTTCCTTCGGTTTCTCTCCAGAAATGCTTCTTTCCTTCTAGCCAGGTTTTAATACATACTCGTACTTCCTTTTATGGAGTTTATTGATAGCCCACAGAATGGTCTTGGAGTCATGAATTGAGATGCGGATCCTTTTCTGGCTAGTTCGTCTGCTTTTTAATTGTCTGCATATCCACTATGTCCTGGCACCCAAAGGCGTTAATTGCAAGTAGGGCTGCTCTGCTGTCGGAGAGAATGTTAATGTTTTTGTTTGTTACGAATGCAAAGTTCTATTGCATGGATTTCGGCCTGAAATACGGAGCTGTTTGTATCCATACTGACATGAAGGGTTGTTCTAGTGCGAGTACCGTATACTCCGGCTCCAACTTCTTCATTTGTTTTGGATCCGTCTGTGTTCCAGACATGTGAGTCCTTGGAGAGTGTTGGTATTTTCTGTTAAGACGGTCTGGAAATGTAACCTTAAGGTCGTGCCGAAAGTTATATAGTGGTAGACATTTGTCTATTAAGTGTATTCCAAGTACATAGTTCGTTCTTTTTGAATTCATGAAGAATTGCAGTATGAACTAGTTTGGAATTGGATTCATCTTCTGTGATGAGCATGTAGGCATTTACCATTGCTTCTTTCATGAGTTTTAGTGGAAGTAGTGGAATTTTTAGGATAACCTTAAGCGCAGCTCTTAGAGCGGTTTTCATTGCACCAGTTGCACAGGCACAGGCTAGTCTCTGTAATTTATCGAGTTTGCCCTGTGTTGAACTCTGCGTTGCTCTATGCCACCAAACGGCTGCTATATACGTGATGATAGGTCTCGTTATTGAAGTGTACAATTTTGGGATTAAGTCCCTAATTTTTCCCGACTAGATTTGTGCTGGCCCATAGTGAGGTCCTGGCCATGTCAATAGTCTTAGAAAGAAGAGTGTTCCACGTAAGTTTTCATCCAGTGTGTTTCCTAGATATTTGACTTCCATTTATATCTCTATTGTTTCGCCAAAGAGTGTGGCAGTTCTGAGTCTTCCTCGCCTTCTTTTCTTAGTGAATCTAACTATGATGCTTTTCTTGGGATTAATTTTAAGGCCAACTTTGGTGCATCATTCAGCAACTAGGTTCGGAGCGCTCTAGTGGCGATCCGAGATTGTGTTCTCAAATTTACCTCTGATTAGGTTTACAATGTGGTCTGCATATCCTTGGAAATAGATGCCATCATTGCTAAGTATAGTCGGTTGTTCATTAACTACGATGGACCATAGTAGGGGTGATAGTACTCCTCCCTCTTTTCATAGCTGTCACACTCAGTTTATTGCTGCCTAATAAGGTTTTTACTATTACATCCTCTAGCATAAATTTTATCCATTCACATGGGGTGTCGTCAACTCCCATGTATTGAATGACTCTATATATCTGGAAGAATTCCGTGATATCAAATGCTCCTTCTATATCGAGGAAACAACCGACCGCTACCTGTTTATCTTTGGGAGATTTTTCAATCCTTGGGGTGAGATTTTGTAGGGCGTATCTATGTGGCTGATTTTCCAGGTTGACAGTCATATTGATATTTGTGGAGGGTTTATATGAAGTGCTACGTCTCTGATATGTTTGTCGAAGATTTTTTCCCATAGTTTTGAGGAAAAAGGAAGTAAGGCAAATTGGTCTATATGACTTTGGTAGCTCAGACGGTCTGCGTGCTACCTTAGGTATATATTTGACAGCAAATTCCTTCTACTTTTTTGGTAAGCATCCCCATGCGTAGCTCGTTCTGAATAAGTTAATTTATACAGGTAGCAGTTGCGGGATGCCCTTTTTTAGTAATGCTGGGAATATTCCATCCTCACCAGGGTTGAAAAGGGTTGAGTGCCGAAATTATTTTGCCTTCACGAAAAATTTCCTTGGCTCTGTTTCAGCCCTCTCTGAGCGGTCTATTTATGGGGTGGGTTTTCTTGGGCCTATCGTCGAGCCTGGGAAGTGTGTTTCGGCTAAGATCTGAAGCGTCTGTACCCATTTTCGGCGTAAGTGCCATCATGATTTTTTATTGAACCGATAGGATTAGTGTGCTGCTTAGAGAGTATTTTATGAATGCGGGCACGATTTCTGATGCCATGGATTGTATGACAGAAGTCTCTCCACGATTCTCTCTGGGACCTTCTAATTTCTAGGTTTCGCATGGTGAGAGTTTTTCTGTATATTTCCCATCCACCATTAAGTTTAGCTCGGTTGAAGAGTAGTTTTTTGTTTTACCAGGGGGTAAGTCGATTGCCAGGTTTTTTCTTTTTCTGGGCCAGCTTGAAGAATATGGCAGTTATGGTTGGTATATTGAGGTTATCAGTAGTTAGTTCAATATTGTCTATATGTCTGATGTTTGTGTTACATCTATCCAAGTCATTCCTGGGATGTTGGCAGTATATGTCTGTCTGTATTTTTCAGATAAAATAGCACCCAGTTCAAGGTCAAGTAGTATGTGGCGAAGCTTCGGATGAGACACGCCAATTCTTTATAAATTTTTTATAAAAGTAGTGCATAGAGTGAGATCTAGGACCTCTGTCCTAATGCTATTTATAAAAGTGAGGTTGCTTCCCTGGTTTAGAATTTGTATGTTGTTTGAATTTATAAATTCTGGTAGAGACTCACCCTGTTTGCTTATGTTTGACATGCTCCAGACCATGTGATGGGCGTTTACGCGACGCGCACCTACAATTATTTGCAGCTCCTTCTTAGAACAGTAGTGCACCAGTACCTTTTTGTTGCAGGTTGGCAATCTATTTGGGCTTGTGTTTTTGGCAGTGTGTTTTTCTGCTTACGGTCATCCTTTGGTGTGGATCTGTATCTGCAAGAAGTTAACAAATAGCTTGCATTGGGCTCAATCAAGTATTTCTTGGACTTTTCATCAATAGAGAAAGCGGCTGCATAGCCCCTGCTCCTTTTCTTTGAGACCCTGAGAACACGCCAACCTGTTGTGGAAATGCCAAGATTCTGATTGGAGATGGAGGACTTCCTTGGGGACTTTATCATTGTCTGAGAGGAAGGTTATACAGGTGTACAGTTTGGGGATTTCACTTCCCTGAATTGTACGGAGTTTGGCTTCTGGCTATGGCTTTATCTTCTTTACCGTTGACATGAGCCAGTCTTTTGTCTCTGTGTTGTGGAAAGTGATGGATAGTCAATCATCCCTTGATGTGGCAGTTGTTGTCGGCTTTGTCCACCTCGATCAGTAGGCATTTTTTTAACTGCTGAATACGGAGCACTGACAGGGATTCATCTGAATCCTATCGAATTATGCCTAACCAGTTTTACATAACAGATGCACTACATAGAGTCTTCAACGATCAAGGTCCCGAAAAGGAAATTAAACGCAGTTTCTGACCAAACAATATTAGCAACGGCAACTACTCGAGACCTCCACCCGAACCGACATCCTGTACAGAATTGGATCTGGAAACAAAATCGAGAAGGCGACGCTGTATACAACCTTAGAGGCGGCTCTTTTTTCTTTTAAGAGGCAGAATGCTACTGGGAATTTTCAAGCGTTGGTGGTGAAAATAACGATAGAACAAGTTAACATAGGAGTCACTACGGCACTGTTCGAGGGTGACAGTTGACTGCATAATGTCATCTTCGTTTTATCGCACGGTTTTGAATCGCATCTTTAAAGTGCTGAGAGATCTTAGTAGCATCTGACCAGGTGTGGGCATGATGGAAGACTCTATCGGAAAGTGCCATAGATTTTACAAATTACATCGAATGCCAATTCTATGAGTGAATAGTTGAATGATTGAATACTCAAATAAACATTTGAAAAAAACGCTACGTCCAAAGATATAAGCTAGGGAAATAGGGTCACACATTATGGCCCTAACTTGTATTTAGGGCAGATGAATGCCTTGTATGTATATGCAAGATCAGATGGCGTAAAGTATTTGTTATAGCGCATTAGGAAACCTAAACATTTCTCACCATTTTCCAATGTAGGTTGTCGTTGACCCACATGTCGAGAATAGAAAGTTTTCGGCTTCGACAATGTAAGTTACATTCATGGGTAATGGTGTTGAAGTTGCACTTTAGCGATAGCGGACGGCCGTTCTTGGGAACGAATATGAAAAGCAGAGAGTATTGTCGTCAACGAGGGAGTATATTGGATTAGAATTAGTAGACCAGAGATCATTCATAAAGATTAAGACGAGTGTCGTAGACAGAACGGAGTCCTGGGGCGCACCAGCATTTATTTTGTGAATATGCGACTTGAAACTATCCAATACAACTTGAACTTGAACTTTCCAAAAGGTAATTTTTAATCCGATTTGTCTGTCTCAAATGTACGCGTTTTGCTAATTAAAAACTCTGTCATATACCTGCTCCGAATTGGTGTAAACTACGGTAACCTATGATCTGTTGCTGAGAAGTTTTCGTGTTTTGAGATATTTCATGACCTGGGGGTTTATCAGCGCTTTTACGACCTTGGAAAGGAAGAACGTACTCGTACATAAGCGCAATAGGTCTGTTGGACGAGAAGGAATATGATTTACCTTTTTAAGAGATTTACTTACTTACTTAGATGACGCTACAATCTTGGGTGGATCTGGGTCTCGAAGTTGGTATATAAATCTCTCTGGGCCGGAACGTTGGTGTTCGTTCGGTCAGTTCGTAAAGTTCATCGTTGAATTTCCTGCTCCAAATTCCGTTAATACAAACGGAACTGAAAATGTTTTACAAATGATTTTCCCTTCGAAACGACCAAAGATATCTTCTTCCACTTTCGATAAAGTTCATGCTTCAGCGTTATAAAGTAAGACTGGCATGATCAACGTCTTGTTTAAAGACTGTG
Organism: Volucella zonaria; assembly: GCA_963966105.1. NCBI lineage: Eukaryota > Metazoa > Arthropoda > Insecta > Diptera > Syrphidae > Volucella > Volucella zonaria. The sequence goes on from OZ014531.1 coordinate 109,855,500, forward strand.
TCGACTGTTGCGGAGTTTCTTCCAGGATCAGCCGGGGTGGGGACATTTGGTTGATTGCGGACTTTCTTGGCCTAAACCTACACCAATAGGGACCAATCAAGTTATTTGCTTAGGCTTTCAAAAATTCACACAATATGGCGCAATATTGGCGCAGTTGACGGTCTTCTTTCTTTTGGATCAGGCAAACGATGCTGGGATTCCATTCACCTGGCATACATTGTTCTCATCAGTTTTGAGAAATGAGTTATAGATATTTGTATCCTCACTTAATTTTGGTCGGGTGGACGGATCGCTTGACGGATTTTGGGTTTGCCTCGCCGTTTAACAGCCTACAGAAGCAGCACCGACTGTGTTTCTACTGCTTCGTTTTTAGACATTGTTCCGAACATTATTCCTGGGACAGCTTCTCTTTTTGTTTTCGATCGCAAGCTTTCTTCCTTCCCTCCTCTTTTGATCGTAGTGCTCACGGACATCTATCTATCATATATGCGGTGCCGCTGCGTATGTGTATTTCCCTACGTGTGCTTGGCTGCATTCTTTATCAAATCATGGATTTCGTAAAGGTGTTTGGGTACAACTTAGCACAGTAGTTCTGATCTTTCTGATGGCTCATTGGTATCAATGTATTTGAGGTTTATTGCATAGGGCATGCCAAGAGGTTGGGGGATATGTGATCGGCAAAGACTCTGGCAGAGTGCTGCGATTGCAGGCATTCTCCTTTTAATCTCCTCACATCATTCCTTCATTTTTATAGTGTCTATCCGTAGACAAGACTTACCTTGACTGCATCGAAGTAGTGTCCCAAATCTATGTGTCTTGCGTCGATCGTAATATGATCAACTTGGTTGACGTTTCGATGATCAGGATGTTAAGGTGGGGACCAAATAATGATGCTCCAACGCACAAGAAAGTTAATTGGCCTCAGGCTATGCTTCTGGACTGCGCTGTTAAATATGACCTCTCTTCCTATTTTGGAGTCCAGATCACCTAAAACAATTTTAACGTTAAACATTGCTCGCAAGTTTTGTCAATGAGCTCATAGAAACATTATTTGTAATGTCGTCTCTTTCTCTGTAGGCGTGAGCACACGCTTTGCTGTGTATTGTTTAAGTGGTCAATTACTTTTCAAAGGCTCAAGATTTTATACTTAAGTTTGACTCTTACAAGAAATCTCCAGCCAAATAGACGCCGTTTGTTTTCTCTGTAGCAATGGCTGTAGTAAATGCCACTATTTTTCATCCATCTTTTGCCCGGTCCATTCCAACGCACTTCCTGAATGGCGGCGATATCTGTTTTATAGCAGTCGAACGTTCCGTGTGCAGATTCGAACGTCGTTGTAGCCGGGTCTTCAACAGTTGGTTCGCATTGTAGTTATTGCCGGGCCCCACTTAATTATCAAGGCTTCGCCTATCAATGTCGTTGTCTAATAAAAAGCGGCCATAGAACATATTACTGGTCTTATCATAAACATCTTCAGAAGACGCCACCGAAAGTTGTTACGATTTGATCAGTTACAAGTTGCCGGTCATAGGTCTTTTTGGTGGCAGGACCATCGATAGTCTCTACTAGGACTTAAATCATGATACCATGGGAGTCAGGAGCCCTCGGATCTCGTTCTGGGCTTGACTTGTTGAGGTAGGCCCCCTTGTGGGAGCGTCGTGGTGGCTGTGGTGTAAACCAAAGTCGCGGGAAGGGTCTTCCTGTTAGTTTGACCGAATGTAGGGTTGCAATAAGTATTGGATGCGGTGACCCTAAGACCATTAAGAGGTTTTAGCTTGGCCTCGACTCATACCGAGGGTGGAATTTCTGCCTCCAACACAATTCCGAATTGGTATCAAAGAATTGGCGGAGAGCGATATCAAGGCATATCCTTGCTCTTATGGATGTACCGGCATCTCGTAAACTTAAGTTTGCAAAATAACTGAAGAGAACCTCTACAGCAGTTATTTCCTTTTTATTTCTATTTAAAAGAACATATAGGAGACCTCCTGTGTCATAAAATAAGATGTGGGAACTGACAGATAATTTAAAAATGATCTTTGGCTGTCGCATAAGGGCAGCAATCTGATTCTTTAACGTAAAAAAATGTCCTACAGTTAAAAACAAACTCTTCTCATAACTTGAAGTCCCCAAAAATTGAGAGATCGTTTATGAGATATAAAATTACCCTTTGGGTTTGGTGGTAAACTAGTTTAAAGGCTTATTGTTACACTAGCAGCACGAAAGTAACCGTCTTTTGACAAAACCGATTTATTTTATTCAAAATAGTCCTCTTCCGACTTAATACAGCGATTTGCACGGTCTAAAACCATGTCCTTCGAGATGTCGATACAAGCCTTTTGGATGGCTTCTACGTCCACAAAACGCTATGCTTTCATCGGCAAATGCGTTTTCCTAGAAGATAAAGTCGCGTGGTGCCAAATCTGGCGAATACGGGGAGCTGTTGACAGTTAAAATGTGATTTTTGGACAAAAAAATTGGTCACATGTGTCAATCGTGCAACAAACGCTAACTTCCTTCTGTGCGATATTCTGGCGGAATACAATGGACCAAATGCTTCACAACACAAATATAGGATTGTGCATTAACTGTTTGGGCCGGTGGAATGAACTGTGAGCAACGCCCTTGGAGTCGTAAAAGCAAATCAACATTATTTTCAACTTCTCGGAATGAGATTTTTTGGGTTTTGGCTCATTTGACGCCTTTCACTCGGCAATTCTGTCCAATTTTTGGTCGCCAGATATTTTTGTACCTATTACTCAAACATACTGTCACTTCAGACGCAATAATTTCGCTTGTATTGGTCTAAACGTTATAAAATTTTGGCAGTACATCAGTGAGAGATCTACTTTGAAAACTCCTGTTTACTTTGGAATGGACTTTGCATACGGGATCAGCCCAGCAAAAGGAGGAGCACTTTGCGATGGTCCTAAATCACATAGACAGCAATGCCGTAGTTCCAAATATGAATGAGCATTTCGAAAGAGAAATAAGTAGTGGAATACAGGTAGACCTCACTTAACACGGGGGCAACGTTCCTGAAAAATGCCGTGTTAAACGAAATCGTGTTAAACGATACAAGAAACTAGTGCAAAAAGAGTGGTTACGTTCCATGATTTCAGAAAACCCTCATAATTTTTGTGTTAACTTTTTTTAAATATGTTTTATTCGAAGTTGTATTTTTATTAAAGGTGAAAAAATTAACAAAAAAAAAACAAAACATAATTTTCTTAACTTAACAAAAAAACAAAGAAACAACTAAACAAAAACAATTTCAGACTTCATTGACATAAAAAAATAAAATTTCAAATGGTGGAAGCTCATTCATCGTCACTGCTTAAAATTTCCATACGTGGCCGTTTTTGTGATGCATCGACATCCTTTTCGTTGTTGAAAATAACCGTTATTTTTGCTTGGTTGTTAAAAGCTTTCGGTAGGTTTCTTTGTAAGGTAACATGCATTTTTCCAGCTCTCTTTTGAATTTTAATCGCCTTTCAGTAGATGGATCGGCATTTAAAAAAAAAACGATTCTAAGTTTTTAGCTAGGCTCATTCCCTTTGCCAAGGCCGTTTCTGTTAACTCTGTATCTTGCAATAAGCCTTGAATATCTTCGGCTTCCATATCCTCAAAACCTTCGTCTTCGATGGAATGAGCAATCGTTAAAATTTCTGCAAATTCAACTTCCGACATGTCGACCTCTTGCTCTTTTTCAACTGCTGATGGCCAAAGTTTTTTCCAACTTCCATTCAAGGTTGACTTTTTTAGCTCTTTTATAGAAAGTGATATTATTTTGATGCATTCTTTGATTGTTAACTGTTTCCATGCACTGGTTACATCAATAGACTTAGATTCTGTTAAATTTAAAATCCACCGCAAAGAACTCCTGATGTAATAAGTTTTAAATGTGTAAATTATGCCCTGATCCATTGGCTGCAGCAGTGACGTGGTATTAGGTGGTAAGAACATGATTTAGACATTAGGATGAGCCAAATCTTGTGGGTGTTCTGGAGCATTATCCAGCAACAATAGAGCCTTGAAGTCAATTTTTTTTGTTTTTTAGATATTTTTCTACTTCTGGCACAAAACAATTATAAAACCAGTCTCTGAATATCGCTCCGGTTACCCAAGCTTTTGAGTTTGCTCTCCAGAAAACCGGTAAAATGCTCTTATCTATGCCTTTGAGCGCACGAGGACTAAGCGATCTATAAACCAGCATTGGTCTTACCAGAAAGTCGCCGGATGCATTTCCGCATAAGAGCAGTGTTATTCGGTCTTTGGATACCTTATATCCAGGTACAGTCTTTTCTGCTTTTGAAATAAAAGTTCTGTCCGACATTTTTTTCCACCAAAGTCCAGTTTCATCGGCATTAAAGACTTGACTGGTTGCGTATTCTTGTTGTTGAATAAATTCTTGAATTTCTTGTGGGTACGTGCTAGCAGCATCTACATCAGCTGATGCTGGCCCCCCTTGAATTTTTAGGCTGTGAATAGCAAACCGTTTTTTGAAGAGCTCAAACCAGCCATTATTTGCGGTAAAATCGGCGCTCACAGAAGACTCTCCATTTTTTCTGAGGTGTTCATAGACTATCAGGGCTTTTTCCTTGATAAGCTGTTTGCTTAAAGGAATTCTTTTTTGGCAATTATCTTCTATCCATATGTTGAGTGCTTTTTCCATTTTCTCCATAATTATCGGACGGAGTCGGCTTGAATATTTAAGCGATGTTGACGAACCGTCAGCTATAGCTTTTCTTATTGCCGATTCATTTTTCTTTATGATCCGTATCGAAGCTTCATTCAACTTTAAGCTCTTCACAATTGCAGTTGCATTTTCACCTTTGGCTAGGCGATCTAAAATGCTTATCTTTGCTTGTAAAGATATAACATTTCTCTTAAGTGGTTGTTTTTCTTTCTTCCCTGACATTTCAAAACCAATTTATAAATAAAGGCTTTAAAATTGAACAGTGAGTTCTAAAACATACCTTTTACGCGATTACAATTCACCTATGTTATCATAAAAGTACTTACCGAGCTTCGCGAACACAAAAAAGGAACTGAGTAAAGTGGACTGAAACCGGTTTCCACACCGCTATCCGCTTTCTACATGTAAAATGGGGAAGTCCCTTTTTAGACGTATGTTCCTATAAAAACAGCTGGTACGCGTCTACTGGCCAGAAAAATATGTATACGTGTGGCATGTGTGCAAACCAGATAGCATGCTAAAAAAAATTGTGTCTCGCACACCGTGCTAGAGCGAGGCTTTTTTCGTGTTAAACAAAAATATGCCGCAAAATGTGAGCGTGTTAGAACGAGACCGTGCTATAAGAAGTACGTGTTAAATGAGGTCTACCTGTACTCACCGCCCTATTAGCAATACAGAACTTGCACCTTCGATTAGAGTTCTCAAGACGGACATGGTCGTAAGTATTGGCAGCATACCTACGAAATTTTTCTTAGTGCCGCCACAGAACTAATAAATTTCATCGGATATACAAATCCACATACGAGTATTGTAGGTAGAAATTAGGCAAAGAGCGTTTTCAATCGGAGTAAAATAATGAGCCGATAGTGGAACGTGCTCTTCTGTTTTTTATCAAAATATTTCCGGAGATAATCCTGAAAAGTATAAAGATGGGATAACCAAAACCAACACTATGGTTTCGATTCAACGAATCGAAGCCAGTGGAATTGATGCAAATTTTCGTTCGCTACCATGAGAGTTTCGACATCTCTTCCGATGAAGTTAATAATGATCTTTCTACGCTGTCTTCGCATGTCAGCTCTAAACGTCTCTCCCACTTGCAAAGAACTCGTTCAAATTTTAAAAACTATTACAGTTCCTAACAAACTAAATCTTGTATCCTCCAGTATTGTGGCCATTTACTACCAAAATGTAAGAGGTTTGCGCTCTAAAATCTCAATCGTATATCTCAATTCTCAAAAGTTACCCTATGACCTAATTGCTCTTACTGACAAATCTAATTCCGGACATTAATAACCTTGAGCTGTTTCCTCCAAATTTCAACGTTTTTCGAAAAGATGGATTTGAAAGAGCTGATAATCCTTATGGCCGAGGTGTTTTACTAGCAATCCGGAACTTTTTCCACGCAACTCCCGTTGATATTCCCCACATTGACAATTTTGGGTTAGTATGTGTCAACATTACGCTCCCCAAACGCTGTCTTTACGTACTTTGTTGTTACATTCACCCATCCCAACCAATTGAGTCTTATCGACCTGTAGTTCACGCAGTGGATTTTTTGATTGATAATGCACAACCTGAAGACTGTATTATTCTAGTAGGGGATTTCAACTTCCCTCAACTTAAATGGGGGTCTTCCGACGATTCGTCTCATTCCGTCTCTCTTAATTCGTCCTCAGAAATAGAATTTTTGATGGTGGACTGCCTAACCAACTCAAGTCTATATCAGATTAGTGGAATACCTAACACAATGAACAGACAACTCGACCTTGTCTTCACATCCGATGCAGATAACTGTGTCGTTTATAGGTGTGATCATCTTCTTTCTACCCTAGACCGCCTTCATCTCCTCTTGTCAATTATATACTCATATGAAAATGGCAACACCAACGATTCGGAAAATGCATTTTCATTTAACTTCCGAAGAACCGACTTTAACAAACTTAAAAACCTCATCAGCAACATTAACTTTGACTTTATTGCTGAGACAACTAACATTGATCTTGCCCTATCAACGTTCTATTCGTTAATTTTCTCCTGCTTTGCCCAATCGGTTCCATATACCTTCCGAAAGGACTGCATGTCAGCTCTTCCCTGGTACGACAACAGTAATTATCAATTGGTATATAATCGTTTTTCTGAACTTTGTGAGTCTCTTTACCTTGAGTCATGTCCGAATTATGTGGAAGTGCAAATTGCTCTTTAACAAGTGATCCAAATGCTGTTATGGTGATCTGCAGTGGTCTTTGCTGCAAGTCGTTCCATGCCCTATGCATTGGGTTGAGTAAGAGATCCGTCGCGTATTTAAGGGACTTTAAAAACAACTTTTTGTTCTATTGTGATGAGTGCAAGGACATCACTCCGTCCCACATCTTGCTTGCTATGAAGTGTCTCAGTGATTCGGTTAATAACTTTGCGGCGGAAAACAACCATGCATTGAAATCAATTCAAAATCAATTCACCAAATGCGATGACATTTTAAAATCAGTTGAAGACTTATCAATTTCCTTCGAACAATCTGCAAGCTATAATAAGAGTCAATTTAGAAACTTATCTATGCAGTTGGCTCAAATTAGTGATTTAATTAAACGAAACGATAAACACGAAATTAGTGAAGATTTACAAAATTGTATATCCCGTAGTGTTAAATCAATAATAAAATCGTACACCCCCACAATATTAGACTCTTCTCTACAGTCTTTCCTCGATTTTCATCTTCAAAGCAGTGTTCCCTCTCCGCCAAATAATGATCAGTTGCCCATAAACATCATGTGATGTTAATCGAAATTGCTGATCACATCCGGAAAACTTCTAGTAAAATCGACGATATACCGGAGCAATTGCAGGCTCTACCGACTGCATCATACAACACCTCGATTCTGAGTGAGATGCTTGAATCTGCAATTATTTAACCACCAATAACTCCTGGGTCATCTTCTCATCCACCACAACCCTCTCCGGAAATTAATGCTACTACACCAACTCCTGAACCCACAATCTCACGATTCGGCACCTTATGGACACTTTCAGAGTGAAACAAGAGAATCAAAGAGCTGAACAATTACAACAAAACCGAATCGACTGCCTTTTTAATAAGAGGTACTCATCTCGACGAACCAGGCTTACTAGTCTCTTCAAATCAAAATTTCAAATTAATGCCATCAATTGCCGTAAGATCTCCACCAACACCCTCAAGGTAAGCATCACGTTAAAATATGAATGGATGTTCATCAACCCTGCTTCCGACGTCATCAATCTGGGTGGAATAACCATGGAAAGATTAAAACCAAATACAGGAAGCAACAAACATCGCAAGGTTACTACCTTTAAGTCCAGTAATTCAAATCCCACTAAACCTAGAAAACAGAAGTCTAACCGTTTACCGAAGCCCAACTCTCACAAAAAAAAGCCCAAAGCCAAACAAACAAGCTCCTGATCCAAACTGGAGTTTTAAAGTTGAGACATTCCCTTTCTTCACTCCTTCTTTTACTTCATACTGCCAATCGCGTATACACAAAACGTTCTCCCACATCGTCCAACCCAATTCCCAAACGTGTATCTTTTAATCTTGATCCTCTTCTCAGCCATTTAAAAAACCCAACAACATCTCCTCATTCCACTCAAACAAAAACGGCATATCCTAACTTTATTCGCTCCCATATTTTAATTCCTTCCCCATCTTCTAAGCTAGAGTCCCACCCTAATACCACACCACCTTCTTGTTTAGACCGCATACTTCCTCCAAAGGGAAAGTTAACCTAGCACCTTATCGATTCAGGGGAAGACGGCCGGTATGTTCTCTCTCGATTAAGTGACCGCAGATTATACGATAATGTTCGTTTATATCTCGCATACCTACATGATAAGCCAGACTCTGTCTGTATCGACGGTATAACGAAAACCAATGCAATGGTTTCCATTCTGCAAGAAGGCCTTAAAAATAATCACAATGATCAGCGGCAACTTTTTATATGTTTTCATGAGCAATTAGATATGACTCCTGATGATGTGGCTAATGATCTCTCTTCTTTTGCGTCTCACGTAAGTTCCAAACGCATACTACACCTCCAGCGAACACGGTCTAGTTTCAAAAATTACCATCGCTCCTAACCCACTACTCAATTCTTTGCCGAAGGCTCCCAAATATCTGTCCCTGTATTATCAAAATGTAAGAGGATTACGAACTAAGATTTCTGCTGTATATCTTAATTCGCAGATTCTGCCCTACGATATTTTTGCACTCCCAGAAACCAATCTCACCTAATATTAAGAATAATTAAATATTTTCCCAAGACTTCGATTTACACCGTGATGATGGTTTGGATAAAGAGGAAAATTTATATGGCCGTGGTGTACTTCTAGCTATACACTCTAGTCCGGAGTCTAAACCCTTTAAAAAATCGTCCACTGCATTCTTTGAATTTGTTTGCGTTAGAATACCTATTTGCAAGCGCAACCTCTATATTTGCTGCTATTGATGCAATCGACTGATCCCAACGACGTTGTTATTTTTTTTTGTGGTTTTAATCTACCTTAGCTTGTATGGGCTCAGACTGACCAGTCCTACTTTACTGCAACAAATCCTACCTCTGATAAAGAAAATCTTTTCATCGACTGCCTTACTGACTCTGGTCTGTGTCAATTAAGTGGTGTCACCAATAACATTGGCAGACAACTCGACCTAGCCTTCGCCACTGATACAGATAACTGCATCATTTTAGAAAGCAGACATCCTCTTTCTAAGTTGGATAGTTACCACCCTCCCCTTTCTCTTACGTTGGCGAATGACAATGGTCTGAATCGCGTTTCCTATGAGTAGTCTCATAGGGCTAACTACGCCAAACTGAATAACCTCCTCAGTATGGCCAATTTTGAATTTCTTTACGATAATCCCAACCTCACGGTTAACGATGCTCTCGCATCCTTTTACACCGAAATTTTCAAATGTCTCTCCCAATCTGTACCTTTTTTACCTAAAAAGAATCCCTCATCATCACCACCCTGGTATAATAAAGAGCTGCGATCTCTTCGTAATAAGAGAAATAAGCTCTCGCGTACTTACTTAATATCGCGTTCCGACATCGATTTCTTTTACTACCAGTCTGCCCTAATAAATTTCTCTGTACTTTGTCAAACTCTATATGACAACTATTTAAACCAAATGGACCGCACACTCATTTCCGACTCCAAGCGATTCTTTCAGTTCATCAAAACTAAAAGTAAATCGGATAACTATTCATCATCTCTGAATTTTCTAGATAAGTCCTCGGGCGATCCCTAAATTATTGCAAATCTCTTCGCAATTTTTTTTAGCCAAGCGTTTACTTTTCCGACTTAAGTAGCTGCCCACAAACAACTTTGAAATCTTTACCTATAACTTTAGAGCAGGTTAAAGATAAAATAATAAACCTCAAAACTGATTATTCTGCTGGCCCTGATGATCTTTCCCCTATATTTGTAATGAAATGTGATATGCACCTAGCCCAACCCCTTACAGCTCTCTTTCAGCTTTCTATCACCCAGGCATTATTTCCCTCGAACTGGAAAAGGTCTTTTGTTATTCTCCTACATAAAAAGGCCGAAAAGATGATATTTCCAACTATCGACCGATTGCTAAGCTGTCCTGCATACCTAAGCTTTTCGAGAGCATTATTTATGACATAATGCTTTTCCATTGTAAACCTATTGTTTTCCAAAACCAGCACGGATTTCTCAAAGGTAGATGTACGACCACCAACTTAACGGAATTCGTATCAAACACTTTATGTGTTGATGTGATTGCCACGGATTTCAGCAAAGCCTTTGATAGGATTTCACATGATATAATCCTTCTGAAATTAAAAGCTCTTGGTTTCAAAATAAACTTTATAACGTGGGTTCAATCATAATTAAATGAAAGACAGTACTATGTTTTATTTAGGTCCATGATTTCTCACCCAATTAAAGCCTCCTCTGGTGTCCCTCAAGGCAGCCACCTTGGTCCCTTATTATTTATTCTGGCCATTAATGATGTGATTGCGTCATTAAAAATTCATACATATCTGTTTACGCAGACGATATGAAAATCTTTAGATATATATCTTCTTCCTCAGAGAGCCTACCACTGCAGGAAGATCTTGACAAATTTTGTAGTTGGTATCAGAAGAATTTTCTTGAGGTTAACGTCAATAAGTGTCAGGCTGAGCGGGCCCCTACTTCACCCCGCTGCTATCTAATCTTTAATCTGCCGGTTCCCTTAGTGAACGAGTTGCGTGATTTAGGTGTTATCTGTGATAAGGAAGTCAATTTCCGTTCTCACATTGATAATATAATAACAAAAGCCAACTCTGCCCTTGGTTTCATCAAGCGCTGGTCTAAGAAGTTTTCCAATTATATGTTACCAAATCTCTTTACATAACCTATGTTAGGCATCTTCTTGAATATGCAAGCCAAGTTTGGTCACCCTACTACAGAACACACATCCACCGGATAGAAGCTGTTCAACGCAGGTTTTTACGATTCGCTTTACGTGGTCTTCCCTGGGATGATAGCCAAAACTTACCACCTTATACCGACCGGCTGAAACTTATAAATTTACAACCCCTTTCTATACGTCGAAAAGTTGCCGACATTCTCTTTATTCATCAAATTTTAGTTGGGAATATCGATTGTCCTTCTTTACTTCGACTTATTTCTTTTAATACCAACCCACGCAATCTTAGGTCTGTGCCACTTTTCCGGCTCAATCTTCACCGAACGAATTACGGACACTTGGAGCCAATGTCTAGAATGCTTCGTGAAGTTAACGATATTCTGCCTCTCTTCGACTACCATCTCACCAAACTCTCTCTTAAAAACAATCTTATTTCCACCTATGCCTCACATCCTAACTTTTTTTAACCGCTCCCACCCTTTAGTTTTTATCTTTAGTTTTAAGTGAAAATTGTTAGTTCTAAGAATAAGCTTGCAATAAGCAATAATAAGTCTGTCCGGGGTTGACCCGGGTCGCAAATCAAATCAAATTGAGTACCTCTACCATGCAGTTTAACTTAGTCTCGGACTCTAAACGCTTCTATCAGTTTGTTAATACAAAAAGAAAGTCAGACAGCTACCCATCTACTCTCAAATTTCTTAGTGAATCTTCTGCCGACCCTAAAACTATTGCAAATTTCTTTGCCTGTCATTTTAATAAATCCTTTTCTAAGAAAACAAGTGAACCCGATCTTAGTTACTTTAGCTATATGAGAAACCATCCTGAGACATCATACATTTCGCTAAATATAACAACATCTTTGGTATCTGAAAACATTACCAAACTTAAAGATGATTTTTCGTCCGGCCCTGATGGCCTTCCGGCTATTGTAATAAAAGAGCTACCTGCAGCTTTCACATTGGAGATGGTATATGCTGAAATTATACAACTTAAGAATTAATGCCAAAATTAATGAAAAGGAACAAAAAATTCTTACACTGGAGAGAAAGGTAGACAACCTAGAACAACAACTTCTCTCAAATAGCATTGAAGTGTATAATGTTCCTATCCCAAACAAAGATGTTCCATACATCGATCTTTCAATAAATACTCTTTGTAATGCATTAAACATTGACGTAAAAGAGACTGACATTGATCAATGTTTTACTAAAAAAATTCAGAAAGGAAAATCTCTTACCAATAGCATTTTTAAGAGTACAAATGTTCTGCATGTTAAATTCGTTTCTCATAACTTAAAAGAGAAAATAATGAAAATAAAAATGTTTGGGGCACAAGGTAAACCAGAGAATGTATTCATCAACGATTGTTTAACACAACAGAGGTGTCAACTTCTTAATACTGCGCTAACACTAAAAAAAAGGAGTCAAATACGTTTGCACTACAAATGGGAATATTTTTATAAGGACGAACGAGGGTGCCGCAGATAAATAAACTATTCAGGCGGAAAGATCACAATGACATTCAGTGTGTCCGAATTCCACAAACAACAGAAAACAGACAGACACTACTGACCGTCGGCATAAGTCCAGAGAGTGCCGACTCAGGCGACGGTCATTTCGTGGTCGAAGACCCACAGGAGAAAGTGAATTTGCTGGGAGCTTTTTTCGAGGCCGTGTATACAGTGAACAATCCTGTTCACTGTAATCACGACATTGACAACAGGGCCTACGTAAGTCACTATTATCTGCGCAACGAACTTCAAAATTGGCGATCCGAGAATCACGGTTTCACCGTATTCAATGAAGAAAACGCGGCAAACGTCATCGTCGCCGATGAACGAGCTACCTCTCATCTGTTCGTGCGAAAAGATGAACTCCTGTGCATCTTTGAATCTCTGAAAAACAAAAAGTCGTCGGGAGTGGATGGTATTCCAAACGTCGTATTAAGACACCTGCCCTTGGAAGCAGTGGATGTATTTACTACACTGTTTAACAATGCGCTGAATAATGCATATTATCCGACGCATTGGAAGACAGCTGTGGTACACCCAATCCCGAAAAGGGATAAAGTTAGAACTAACCCTGCTAATCTTCGGCCAATTAGTTTGCTTCCGAATATCAGCAAGGAATTCGAGAAAGTGGTAAATAGAGCGCTGTTAAAGTGGGTTGAGGAAAATAATATAATTACGGAAAACCAGTTTGGTTTTAGGGCGAGGCATGACACTATTCATGCTGCGTCAAAACTGGTCTCCGACATACAATGGAATAAATGCAAGAACCAGTGTACGGGTGCTTGTCTGGTTGACTTTGAGAAGGCCTTCGACACCGTATGGTTAGAGCGGCTTTTCTATAAACTAACCAGCATGGGCATGCCGAAACCCCTGCTATATATGATTTACGACATGCTTATGGGAAAGAAGTTCGTTGTTAAATGTAACAACGTCATTTCGAGCAAGATCTTTGACATTAAAAACGGCTTACAACAGGGGGCTGTGATTTCTCCGATACTGTTTAACATTTACACAAGTGATCTAGTAGGTTCCCTCAATCATTCCATAGCGTACGCAGACGATTTAGTGGCGTACAGATCAGGTCCAAAAATCGAAGTCATTAACACCCTTTTGCAACGTGACTTCGATCATATTAAGGCGTATTGCGACGATTGGAAGTTGAAAATCGATTTTCAAAAGTCGGAAACAATCTTGTTTAGAACTCCATTGAGATGGGCTTCTAGGGATACCAGATATAACTGGCGAAATTTGGCCATCATTGGACAGCACGGACTGCCATTGGCGGTGAGAAGCGTAGTGAGATACCTTGGTATCTGGCTCGAGAAGTACTCGTATTTGTATTTTGACAAACATATAGATGCTTGTCTTGCTGGGGCCAAGAAGGCTTTGGCCCTGACAAGAAGACTATTTCACAGCAGTCAACTTGTCTCCAGGGTGAAGGTCATATGCTATGTGGCCCTAATCAGGCCAGTCATCGCCTATGGTTGCCCCGTGTGGTTCAATGTAGCCCCGTATCAGATGGAAAGGATTCGGGTGTTTGAAAGGCAGTGTCTTAGGACCTGTCTTGGCTTATACAGAACACCAGAATCAGAGTACAAAAAAATATTATCCCAACAAAGTCCTTTACGATGGGGCTAATCTGAATAGGATTGACAATTTCCTGATTAAGGTGATCCGAAGACACGTTGCACGAGCAATGACCAACGATAATAGCCTGATCTTTGGGGCTTATTACCCCAATGAAATGTACCACGAGAGCACGCTTCTATCAGGCTTTATCCCGCCAGAGGCTTTTCTCGATATTGATGCTAAAGGGTTAATGCAAAGCAGGGATGGTATCCCGGTAATATACCACCGCCATCGCGGTGCGAGGGACAAGCGGCTCATCTACGACGGGTATGTCGCCAATGCTCAGGAGCTCTTCCGTTTTAGTCCCGCGATTGCGGACAGGGATCGGATCGATGCCGAGAAACAGTACACCGAATTCTGGTGGCTTCTAGAAGGGGAGAGGGTGGGCTCGCTTTCCTAGGTCTGTACGTTACTAAGGTAACACACTCCTCTTAGTTGTAAGTTAGAATAAGGATAGTTAGGGGGATTTCGTGGAGAGACCGCGTTCGTCAACATAGGGCGGCGCCGCTGAGAAGTAACCGATGCTTTATGGCATTGGTTGGATCTCGGGGATGCTTGTGCACGATGTTGACGAATGCCAGGCGCCCGAAATCGCAATTGGTATGGTGACCACTCGATGCGAGAGGCTACGATTGCTCACCACACCGATTATAGTTAAGATAGTTTAAGTAGCTTAGGTAGGTTAAGTAGAATAGGGCCATAGTTTTAAGTTTTACAAAAAATTTTAAAAGATACGGTATCTAAGTTTTTCGAAAACCTTTTCTTAGAAATTTCATAGATCATAGATTGTAATACTGATAGATAAGATTAATCGTAAGATAGTTTTTAAGGCCGAAAGGTAAACTTCGAATGAGATTGTGAAGTTTAGAGTGCTCGGTAGGAGCCAGTAAGCTAGAATAAGTGACTATCATTGTTAAATTAGATTTAAGCATTTTTGTCTAGAATGTAAGTAATAATGAAAGAATCAATAAAAATGAATTTAAAAGTAAAGTAACGAACGAGGGTGACAATTCAGTAAGAATCAATTGTATCTCTGATTTTGATATTGTAAAATATGAATATTGTTAATTCTATTCCTTCTTCAGTTAAAAATGTATGTGATATGCCAGTTTTTCGTAGTTTTATCGATAGTTGCTTTTGTGTGCATCAAAACATCCGCAGTCTAAGACAAAATTTTTCAGTTTTCTTGGCTGATATTGAGTCACTTAATAAATTGCCAGCTATAATAGTTCTAACAAAGATTTGGGTTTATGAGAATGAAATGAAATTGTACAATATACCGGATTATACTCCTTTCAGTTGTTGCAAATGAATCTTATTCGTCAGGTGGTGTTGCAGTTTATATTGATGGGAGTATTGATCATACGTAGTGCGGATTTTGTAAAGCTATCGTTTTGTTATCAAAACGAAAACTATACAATGTTGTGCTTGTATAGATTGCACGCCTTTAATAAAAATTTGTTCATAGAGGAACTTAGCAAAATTCTTTGTATGAACGAAACTTGTAATTTAATTTTAATTGGTGATATTAATATTGATATTACGAATGAGTCCAATATTGATACTGATAAGTATTTGTTCCTTATGGCCTCGCATGGTCTCAAAAGTAACCTATATGACCATACCCGTATAACAGAATCTTCAAGTACTTACATTGACCACTTTTTCACCCGGTTTAAAATCAGTAATAAACTAAAACTTTCTGGAAGTGTTCTCGATTTAAAGATTACTGATCACAAAATTATCGTTTTATTATATTTATTATATTTTAGCATAAAGCTAAAAAAAACATCCAAACAATGAAAAATTAAAAAAGGACTACCTTAAACTTTGTAAAGCTGTAAGCGCAAATGTTGAATTGACTCAAGAAAGGTATTATTTTAACTTATTTGAAAAATTAAAGGGCAATACTAAAGAAGAATGGAAAGCCATCGACAGCATTTTAGGCAAAACTTCTAGGCCTAATATAATAGAAACCATTGTAGTTGATAATGCAACTCTTACAGATTTTAAAAGTATATCCAACAAATTTAATGAATATTTTACAGACATACCTGCAACATTGAATCAGTCTATTAATTGTAGTGGTGATTGTAATTGCTTTAGTCAACAGTGTATAAATACTGAATTCTCACATACAAATAGTTTTGCTTTTAATCCTATCACCTCTTTTGATACATACAAAGCTATTTTATCTTTAAAAAATAAAAACTCTTGCACGTCTGATGGAATATCTAGTAATCTTCTTAAAAAAATTGCCTTCTATGTTTCAGATGTTTTCAATTATATATTTAACTTAAGTGGAACAGGGCTGTTTCCCACAACAATTTAAATGTGCTGAGGTTATTCCACTCTTTAAAAAAGGTGATAAAACAAACATGGCTAACTATAGACCTATTTCAATTTTTCAAAATATTTGAAAAACTTATGGTCAATAAAATTACTTCTTTTCTAAATAAAATAGGATTTTTTAGCGATAATCAATTTGGGTTCCGTTCGGGGAAGTCAACCGAAGATGCAATTCTTAGGCTATGCAGCCAGCTTTATTGCAGCTTAAATGATAATAAATCTACTATGGCCCTCTTCATTGATATGACAAAAGCGTTTGACTTGGTTGATCACGATATACTACTAGGCAAATTATACAGCGCAGGGTTTAGAGGGGTGATTTTTCAATGGTTGAAATCTTATTTAAAAGAGAGAGTTCAAAAAGTTATTACAAAGTGAAACTCGGCTTTTAAAAAATGGAGTACCACAGGGATCTGTCCTCGGCCCTTTGTTTTTTCTAGTATACATAAACTCAATCTTCGAACTCCCGTTAAACGGTCTTTCAACGGCATTTGCAGAAGATATATCATTTACCTATCAGTCAAATTCTGATTTTAATTGTATTTTACTAATTGAAGAGGACTTAGAAATTCTAAGAACTTGGTTTTCGTACCATAAACTAATAATTAGTGAAAAAACTAAATTCATGACTTTTAAAACCTCTGGTCATCCAGTTTATAATTACAACCTGTTTTTTCATGCTTCGAATTGTAGGCAATTTAGCTTTCCAATTCATGATTGTGGTATATGTAACTTTCATAATAAAAATACTTGTTCTGATTCATGTTTCAAAATCAATTTAGTGAAGAATTTCGAATATTTAGGTGTTACAATTGATTCTAACCTTAATTGGAAAGACCATAGTAAAAATATTAAAAATCATTTGATGCTTATAACACGAAAAATGTATCTCTTAAAGCGATTTTGCTTTAAAAAGATTCTCAAAACAATATATTATGGCCTTGCGCACTCTAAACTACAGTATGGGTTATCTAGTTGGGGTGGTTCCTATGCAAATACTTTTAGACCTCTAATAATTGTACAAAAGCATCTTATTCGAATAATCTGCAACAAAAATCGTTATACCGAAAGTTGGCCGTTATACAAGGAAACAAGAAACTCGCAATTATATAACCTGAGAATAAACAACATGCACCTGGTCACTGTACCCATTGCTTACAAAACTCATTTCTCTAACTTTTATACTGTCGCAGCTCCTCAGTCTTTGAATAAATTACCTCTGTCTATAAGGCAAAGTCTTAATTTTAAATCTTTCTTCAAAATAGTGAAAGACTGGCTATTCACGATTGAATTAAATTGTATTGATAACTATTGTTGAAAATTTATTATTAATACAATATGTATCATTTTCTTGCTATCCTTCTGCTTTCTTCTCTCTCAAACATTGATATACTATGTATTATATATTGCTGATTGTCACTCCACAATAGTTTACAGTTTACAGTTTATTATTAGTGGAAATTTTAATTTACAAATGTACCGTTCAACACTAACTTCCTAGTTACAGAATGATAGCTATTATTTATTCCTTAAAAATTGTAATTGTTCTTATTTTAAGTTGAAAATGAAAACTGAATAAATAAACTAAATAAACTACAAAAAAAAGCAAAAAAAAAAAAACTAAGGAGTGTGTTAACTTTCTCAGTCCTCCCCTTGCTGCTCTATTTAACTTGTCTGTCTCAACAGGTACTTTCCCTTTCCTATGGAAGGAATCTTACATCATTCCTATTCATAAAAGGAAGTAAGGCCGAAGTCGATAACGACCACTAACCTAACAGAGTTCGTCTCTAGGACGCTTCATGCTTTAGAAGACGGTGATGAAGTCGATTCAATTTCCACTGATTTCCGCAAGGCATTCGATAAAATTTCTCACCAACTTATCATTTTTAAACTAAAAAAACTTGGCTTTTCCCCTCATTTAGAAGACCGAGAATACAGGGTCATCTTCAGATCTTCAATATCCGACCCAATTAAAGCAACATCTGGTGTCCCTCCGGGTAGTCACCTTGGACCAATCATCTTTAAATTAACGATTAACGACATAAATCTCATTTTAACGAATTGTAATCTTTCTATTTTCGCTGATGACATGAGAATTTCCAAAGTCATTTCATTGCCTTCTGACTCCCATTGCCTGCAAGATGACTTAAATAAGTTTTCGGTATGGTGCAAGCAAAATTTTTTGGAGCTTAATGTCAGCAAATGCCAAGCGATAACCTATTCCCGCAAACGTCTACCTCCCCTTCCAAGAAACTACTTCATCTGCGATGAGCCTATTCCTTCCACTATCCAAGTACGGGATCTAGGAATAATTTGTGACAGAGAATTGAATTTCGACTCACATATTGACAGCATTATAAATAAAGCTAACTCTGCACTTGGTTTTATCAAACGCTGGTCAAAAGAATTTTTCAACCCTTACGTTACAAAGTCCCTGTACATTACTTTTGTAAGGCTTCTTCACGAATATTGCGGCCAAGTTTGGTCACCTTATAAACTAATCCACATTCAAAGAATAGAAGCAGCCCAAAGCAGGTTTATCCGTTTCGCACTTCGTGGTCTACCTTGGGCCGACCCATATGGATTACCCCCCTTTGAAAATAGGCTAAAACTAATAAGCATGCATACCCTAAAAAAACGTCGTGAAGTCGCTGATGTACTTTTTATCTACCAGTTACTGACTGGAAACATCGAGTGCTCGAGAATAATGCAAAATATTGCATTCACTCCCAATCCCCGTTATCTAAGATCTGTCTCACTCTTCCTGATCCGAACTCACCGCACCAACTATGGTCGCTTTGAACCCATATCTAGAATGTTGTGTATAACGAACAACTACGCCGAAGTTTAAATAGCAGCAAACACGAAATGAAAAAAGCACTGCTCAATATGCCACTCCCTTAACATCTACCTCGTCCACCATTTTTCCTCGCCCCATTAGGTTAAGAGAATATCTTTCTTAGTTTTAAGTTTAGGTTTAAGTTTTTGCTTGTTAATAAGCTTAATAAAGTTGTCCGGGGTAGACCCGGGCCAATAACAAAAAAAAAAAAACAAAAAAAACTCTTTGAATTAACAAAAACAAACCTGTAAAAGACCCAAAGACCAAGCTGCTGCTATTTTGCACACTTCAGGCGCGCAGCCAACTGCGTTACGAAAACGCCATGCAATTGAATGCTTTTAACAAGTCAGGTACGAATGCGGACATTCTTAGATACCCGCAAAAGGGCAGAACTGTGTAGGAGGATTCGAAATATTGAGATGAGTTGAGACGAGCCGAATTGAATGGTGGTGACATCCTACTCCCCACAAAGGGCTATAGAGATCAAAATAAGAAGCAGATGAGAGAAGAAGGTGGCCAACATACCAAGGATTTATCATTCCGGTGTATAGAATGAAGTGGATCAAAAATAATCAAAACTCTACGAATGGCTCCTCTGTGGACCCAGTTTAAAGGTTTTTGTTTTTTTAATTAGCCCTTTTACTTGATCCTTTTCTGTTAAGAAACCTAGCAATCCATTTGTATGTAAAAGTATTTGAAGATATTTATGACCCGGCATAATATGCTCAAAGAAGGAATGTAAAATCCTGCAATCTACAGATAAGACTGTTACCATTCTTCATAACAATAACTTTGAGCCGACACAAGACTTTCCGAATCTTGTTCCACATTGGAAACATGAAAAACTAGAGCAAAAATATCACGTATACGCCCAATATACCGCTCACAGAATGTCTTCCAACTGCAACTACCATACTTCGTAAGCTGAAACTTATTTCTTACACCAGTCTCCATGTAAGGACCCTCCTCAGACTAAAAACTAAATTCGAAATTCGCTCACATTACTTTTGCTTCAGTTATTTGCATAATATCCGTTTTGCAGGAAATATTTTTCGGCTACAAGGTACAAGCAAACATGTCCTTGCTACAAATACATATCCGTACATAACTTATGTACATAAAATGGTAAAGGCTGGAGCACACATGTCGGTCGTCATACTACCACACCCATTGACGATTTTAGTTTACAAAACCTTGGACGCCATTGGTTTTGGGCTCAATTGCCTTGAACATGTTTTCACTTTGTCTGATTATTTCTACAGAAAGTCAACCCACAGGACATGAGTGTTTGAATTTTTGAAATTAAAATTCCATACGCACTGTAACGAGGTGTTGGGTGCCTTGAAACTCCTACTCTACCCCTCTTAGATGGGTGAGTACAATTATCTCATTAATAAGGCTCTAAAGCTTGACAGCTCATATAGACTCACCGGAAAGAATGAACGCTTTCCTAAAAACTTGTTAATGTCAAGTGAAATCGATTTGATACAGCAATTGAGTTAAGTTAAGGATAAGTGTACTTGTATTCGTTTGTAGTATCTTCGCTTAATGAATTGTCGATTTTGTTGTTGAATTAGGAATTTTCTTAAGAATTTGTTGTGCGGGCTGCTTCATCAATATTGCGAGAGTCCTGAAAGATGTTTTCACAGCAAGAATGAGGTAAAGTGGGTTGTTTGTGTTCGGTCAGAAAAGGGTCATTTGACCATTAAAGGTACACTTTCGGTGAAACGAATTGTCGTGCCTATTGTTGTTTTCAATTACCTACGAAAGTATGTAGGTCAATAGTTTCGGGTGTATTAAAGAGATGATTAATGGTAAGTCTGTCCCAGGGGTAGCTACATTTCGGCATGTGTCTTATTATACAAAGATTATCAGATCACCAGAAATGGGTACGACTACGAGCGCTCTAGGAGAAGCATCATGACCAGAAGCTAGGTTACCAAGTGGAAACTGATATTTAAAAACTTGAGGACCGAATGCATGAAAAGGAGGACTAATCTGGAAGACTGTGATTCATATTCGCATACAGCTGGTCATTTTTGTAATTTTTAATTTAATTTTGGTGGGGGCGAGGGTCCCCATTTATTCGGCTTAATACAAGCTAGGACTTAAAATTAAACTTAAACTTAAACTTAAAACCAAGGTTGGTTGGAGTGGTGAAGGAGAATGGGTTTGAGGTAGGGAGTGGTGCAGTGAAAGTCAGAAAGAGTAGGGCTTGAATTGATCTTTCGTAGTATCGCGATAGGAGGTGTGGTGGGTTGGTGGATAGAAGAGACGAGGGGTACGTAGATTATGAGGGTTAGTGTTGAGGAAAATAGAGTTGTGAAGGGACGTGCTTTCAACGTGACCTGAAAGGAGCCGATGAATAAAGAGAAAGCCGGCTGCATCTCTCCTTTTGTTGTGATTAAATTAATAAGATTGGGCCGGTTTTGATAGGCGGGCAGAATAAAACGATCGTCTCTGGCATACCTCGAAGATCGTCGCAGAAAACTGCGCACGATGCTTTTCATTCTCGAGATATGACACGGTGATATGGGGACCATACTTGACTGGCGTAGTCCAGTAGAGGGCGAACAAAGGTGGTATAGAAATACCTGGTCACGGTATGGGTTGGTGAAATCTGTGGACCACCGTTTCACAAAACCTAGTGCAGAGTTGGCTTTAAGGATTAACCCATCCATATTTAAACGGAAGTTGAGCTCCCTATCAAACAAAATGGCGAGGTCGCGAGGAGATTGAACGGAAGAGATATCTTGGTTGTGGAGAAGGTAGAGTCGAGGAGGAGGTTGGTACAGCTTATGTGAAAAGGTGATGGATTGGCCTTTGGGGATATTAAGTTCCAAATAATTTTTGAGGCACCAGATCGAAAAACTATTAAGGTCTTGTTGAAGCACCTAATGGGGAGAGGAAATGGTTTTGAAAAATTTGGTATCGTCGGCGTATAGAGAGACGGACGAGTATTTGATGATCCTTTAGGGTTAATATAAAAAGAGGGGGACCGAGATGGCTGCTTTGTGGAACTCCAGAGGTGGTCAAAAATAAAGCCGAATGGGCTGACGTAAAACGAACACTGTATAAACGGTTTTCCCGGTAAAAGGATATCCATTTTAACAGTATTAGTTCAATGCCGAGGACAGACAGTTTAACGAGTACTAATCGGTGAGAGATTTTATCGAAGACCTTGTTGAAATCGGTTGCAACTACATTGACGTGGTTGGCATTCCCTAGGGCAGAGAGGGCAAAGCATACGAATTCAACGAGATTTGTGTTGGTTGACCTATCCTTCAGGAAGCCACGTTGTTTAGGGGAAATAAGTATTGTAATTTACATTCGAAGCTTAGACCGTCTTACAAAATACATTCGAAGAGTTTGGGTATATGGAAGAGTTTAGCGATGGGACGACAGTTGGTTACTTCATTCTTTGGTTTTGTGGATCGGGGTTATGAAGGAGGTTTTCCGAGCCAGAGGAAATTCTCCTTGTGAAAGGGTTAAACGGAGGAAATTAGTAAAGACAAAGGAAAGAGAGGAGGAACATTTTTAAAGAAATATAGTAGGTAGACCATTTGGCCGAGAGTGAATTCGTCATTAAGTTGGTGTAACTTACATTCCATATAAGACGTGTCCAAGGTGCGAGAAAGAAGTGAGCCATTGGAGGGGTTTAGGAGGTAATTAAAATAGGATGGATTTAGTACAAAGGGGTCGTTTGTGAAGGACTGTTTAAAAAAAAAGCAGCGAGGTTCGACAGCAGAATCGTTTACAGAATCACCAAAGAGCCTATAGGTGGCCGAAGCTCTACTCAACACCCAGTGAATGGCTTAGACGGTTCGTTGCTAATATCGGATGAGGATCAGCTGAAGAGATGGAAGGAGCATTTTGCTTCGGTTCTAAACTGAGTAATCGCCAGATATGCACCCAAGTCAGACTGAAGTGTCCGTAGAAAGAAATTCCCGAATCCGCTCCACAACCCCAGTAAGGAAGAGATTATTGCCGTGATCAAAGCACTGAAAACCAATAAGGCGGTAGGACTTGACGGCATACCTGTGGAGCTGTTTCTAGCTGCGCCAACGACATCAGCTGAGCTACTGTTCCCACTTGTCGGAAGAACATGAGAAGCCGGGAGTTTTCCGGACGAGTGGAAGAAGGGAATGATCGTCAAGCTCTCTAAAAATGGCAATCTAACACAAGCAGCACGCCTACTGTGGCCAAGATAATAGCTAAAATCATCCTGGAGCGAATCAAAGAACACCTCGAAGACACACTCGACGCCACACTCACTCACACACTCCCTTGTCGACCATATCAACACCTTGCAGATCATCATCGAGCAGTGTGTTGAGTACCTATCACCACTTCATCTGCTGTTCATCGATTTTGAAAAGGCGTTTGATAGTGTCAATCGGGAATTTATCTGGCGTGCCTTGTGCAGGAGAGGCATTACTGATAAATTAACAGCAATTATCAGGGCTACATATTATGGGTCCACATGTCACGTCTTACACAAAGGAAGACTGTCTGAGGAATTCTTTCACCAATACTGTTTCGAGGAATTCGACGGACTATAACATCTGAACTCAAACACCTTGACAACGCCGACTATGTATGCCTTCTGTCTCACAGAATGATGGACCTTTACCAAATGACAACAAATCTGGAGAGGGAAGCAGACGTCGTTGGGCTGAAAATTAACTCGGCAAAAACAAAAATGATCAGCCTAAGACCAAACTCATCAACTCACATATATGAGTTGCTGGACAGACGATTGAGAGAGTTTCCAATACCTTGAGAGTATTGTCTCAACCGATGGCGGAACCGAACTGATATAGCCAACTACATAGGCAAAGCAAAATCGGCGTTTGCGATGTTACACAGAGTTTGACGAAGTAATCCAATTAGCTTAAACACCAAGGTGACTGTTCCGTTCCAACGTTGAATTCGTGCTACTATGTGGATGTGGTACCTGGAGGGTGAACACCAGTATCACGAGGAAGCTTCAAACGTTTGTCAATAGGTGCCTACGCTACATCTTAAGGATTTTCTGGCCAAGCCGTATCTCTAACGAACAGCTTTATCAGAGAACGGACCACGAACCTATAGGCACAACCATACGACTACAAAAGTGGCAGTGGATTGGTCACACTCTTCGAAACGGTGACAGGTCCATAGTTAACCAAGCGATGCAATGGAACCCGCTTACTCAGGACGGCAGGATGCGCGGCGGTCATAGGAGTACGTGGCGCAGAACAGTTGAGAAGAAAGCACGGTAATTGGGAAAAAGTTGGGGGAGCTGAGGAACATTTCCAGAAACCGCACTAGATGTCGCATAGGCATATTGGAGCCCTAAGGCCCACAAGGGGATACAGGAATGAATGAATGAAGATAGTTGGAGTAGTTAGAAAAGGATCTGATACTAAGGAAAACAGCATATAACTGGTTTCTCTTATTTCGTAAGGAACGAAGCTTCTAGGTTTTCGAAAAAGTATTTCTTTAATAATTTTCTTCGGCTACGTGATATTGCCTCACCTTCACACAATATGTGTGTTATGTCCTCAACAACTTGAAGATCATCGCAGAATCTGCAGACATGCGTATCGGACAATTTGAGTCTCTTTGCGTACTGCCGCAGGAGGCAGTGTTCTGTCAGGATTCCTGTCCAAAGCTTATCCCTGTCTTTTGGCGTCAAAGAACGGCCAAAGAGCCTTGGATACCCTATGCCCTTCAAGACTTGACCAACTCAGTTTGTAATTTTTTCCTCGATAGTGCCACTCACTAAGTGAAGGGGCGGTTTGATGTTGGCAACGTCACTATTGTCGAGTAGCCCTCCTTTTCTTGCAAGTTCGTCCGCATGTACATCCTTACTTGCTCGGGATGCTTACGTGAAAGTCTTTATGAAACCAATATTGGAGAATTGTGTTATCGATATTCTCTGGAATAATTCCTAGTTTATTGAGAATCCTAGCGTGTCCAAATTTGTCCACTGTGTAGTCGCTTTAAGGTGAATAGCTGTGTTAGCAGCCACTTGCCTGCTAAATATCGAGGGATGTCAGGTGAAATAGAAGATGCAGTGTCGCGGAGGAAGTAGTACGTAAGGATCTGTTTATGCACAGGCATTCTATCCTTCGGACTCTGATTAATTTCCTGTGCAGTTGACTGCATTTTATAACGCCATCTACTTGCCAACCACCGTGTAGGTCTTATAACCGAGACGTGTAGCCAGTGGGTAATGCGAGGTTTAAGGCCCCATTCGTTCCCAATGGCTTTTTTGCAAGAGAATAGAGCTACTGTAGCTTTCTCTACTCTTTCTTGAATATTAGGTTTCCAGTTTAGTGTCCAGTCAAAATAAGACCAGGCATTCCGCTGTGTCGGAAAAGACTAAACTGGTACCGTTGATTGTTTGAGGATCTACGATCGCAATTTTGTATTTCCTGAAATAGAGGACAAGATCAGTTTTATGGGGGTTTACTCCCAATTCACAGCGATGTGCCCAACGTGTTAATCTGTCAAGATTTAGCTGAAGGAGTTCTTTAATTGTATCAAGATACTTGCCTGAGAGGGCTATAGCAACGTCACCCCATATGCAACCACTCTGCTACCACCCGCTTTCAGGTATATCAGCAATTCATTAACAACTAAGTTTTAGAGAAGGGGTGAACGGATACCGCCTTGTGGTGTATCTCTGCTGCAACATCTTTTAGCAGAAGCCCAACTCAGTATGGAGTTGAATTTAGCATAAGACTTATGAACTCTACAAGTGAGTCATCTATGTATCTTCAGAGTTGACAGCGCAGTTGTGATTGTGAATATGTTGATGTTGTTAATGGCATCTTCTATGTCCAGGAACGCGACCATTGTGTGCTCTGTATAATTGGAAAAACACAGAATAAGTGCGACCGAAGCCTTTATTGAGTGATTGAGATTATTCTGGGGAAACAATTTACCAGAGTAGCCTCCACCACGGTGCTGTTCGAGTCCTCCGATTCTGAACATATGTCCAAGAGCTTATCTTCGTCCTCTGATCATAAAGGCTCTCTGTTTAGTTAATCATTGGTTTCCATTTCCGAAAAGTGTCAGAAGAGGAGACCGACGGCCTAGTTATTGCTGCGGATAAATTGTAGTAATCGCTAACCATTTCTTGAAAGGATATCGACGCTCCAACGTCTAAAGTTTAATTTACTGTTTTATTTACTGCCAGCGTCGCTTGTGATGAAAGGTGGTCCGGAGTCTTCCCATATGTGCCCACTTAATTGCCCGAAAAGCTTAGCTTGACCAACTGCCACCATTCAGTTGTTATCGATCTATCGGTGTCCTTTTTGTTGGTTACCGCGATTGTTTTTGCATCTTTTAACTCTTCCCTAAAAAACCTCAGAGATGTGCTGTTGGCAGACCCAGGGGTTTTGGTATTATTGGTTTTGGGCGTCTTGGGAACCGGCACGGTTTCTTCCAACGATCTTAGGCGCTCGGAGGAGTCCTTAGGCGCTTTGGGAGGAGTAAGTAATAGGTCTTCAAGGATGTTGTTAACTCACTCAAAATTGCTGTTTATGTCCGCACTTCTCTCAACCTCGGAATGGATCCGAAGGTTTTGATAATGCGTAAAGCATTTCTGCGTCTGATATAGAGCTTGCCGACGCAGCTGCGCCCCTGGCGTTAAGCGTTTGGTTTTCGGTCCTGGATAGGTGCGCAGGATGGAGTGATGTTTCTCGGTGTTGTCTTGCTGTCGGACGACTGGTTCTGGTTGAGATACGCTTGCTGGTTCTGTAATGTTTTCTTGCGTGTTGTCGTATGCGGGTTTCAGCCTTTCGATAGTTACATTTGATGGTTTCCCATTAATATCGATTGTAAACACTTTGTCATTGGGTCGGCCAAGGACTTTGTGTGGGCTTGAGTAGGGTGGCTTCAGACCTTGTTTCGAGGCATCTCGTCGAAGGAAAACGTGGCTGTAAGTAAGCAAATCTTTATGGTAAAATGTTTTGTTATTACAATGATGACTTGTAGCTGCCGGCTTTAGATTGCGCATGTGTGTTCTAAATTCATCCAGAACGATGTTAGGTTTCGGTAGCGGATCTTCGTGTGAGAAGCTCACCCGGAACCTAAGTGTCGTGCCGTACAAGTATTCTCCAGTTGATGGCTTCATGTCATCCTTATAGCATGTGCGTAAACCAAGTAATACCGTGGGAAGGACTTCTACCCAAGTTTTCGTTTGGTGGCAACGTATTGCAGATTTAAGAACTCTGTGCCAACTTTCTAGTTACCCATTTGATGCAGGGTGGAATGCTGTAGTGCGTATCCTCTTGGATTCGATCAGTTGAGTCATCGCTGTAAACAACATGGACTCAAACTGAGTTCCTTGGTCTGTCAGGGCAGACGGAGCGAGTTATTCAATGGGCGAAGAAAGTTTTCAATATCATGCTGGTGGTGATATCATGGATAGCTATAGCTTCGGGCCATTTCGAGAACCTATCGATCATTGTTAGGCAATAGCGAAATCCTTCAGCTTCTGGAAGTGGTCCGACTATGTCCACATGAGCATGGTCGAATCGCTGGTCAGGTTCAAAGTTGTTGGTTGCGTGTGGACATGACGTTCGACTTCCGAAAGTTGGCAAGCTATGCAATTTCACCACCATTGGATAATGCCCCTATTCATGCAAGGCCAGATGTATCATCGTCAGATCGGATGGGCGAGGTTGTTGAATGCGTTGAAGATTTGCTGTCTGCTGGCTGTAAGGTCGATGCAGTTTGAGAGTTGATCTGTTCTTGAGAAAGTGTCAGCGATGATGTTTTCTAGTTCTTTTACAGATGTAATTTGCTTGGAATACTCGCTAATGAAGTTCAGTTGTCGTATTTGACGCGGTGATGCCTCGTCTGAACGTTGGTTGAACGCTTGTATTAGTGGAACATGATCAGTTCGTATGGAGAAGCTGTTGAATTCTGCTGCATAATGATTTGCTGTTGCAACAGAGCCTGTTGTTGTTGCTGATGCTGTTGCTATTTAATTTGCTGTAATTGTTGTTGTTGTTGTTGCTGGTGATGCTGCTGCTTATCTACTTGTTGTTGGTCAGCTTGCTGTATGGTTTAACCGTTCTGTATAGCAATTGGTGTACCAGCACTCATTACAACCATTTTGTTCCCTGCTGATGTAACAACTTGATGCATTGTCGGCTGACACCCCTGTATACCTGTTGTTTTGCCTTACGTCCGTTTTTAAAGCCGGTAAAGCCGGCCGAACTGGTTGTTGCTTACTACGAATTTTCTGTTTTATAAGATTTTGATTTTATGCAGTTTGTGTGGACACAGAACTAGCTGGCCGTATTTGGGTACCATTCTGAGGAAGAATTTTTGCAATCCTTGCAGTTGGGTTTGATATTGTTGCTGCTGTTAGGGGTGTAGGAAGTGATAGGACCATATGTTGCCGCAGTCTTATACTCCTTTAAAGTTTGGTTTTTGGTTTATTGCGCTTATTTCAGGGGATGGTGCACTATGGCCTGCCATAGTTTTGTCCCCACTTAACATTGCAGTAAAAGTAAAAGACCTAAAGACCGTTTCTGGTCCACTAATCGCCTAGTATGTCTAGGATCTACGACTTTCACATTAAAAATTACACTCAGCATCTGCCAAGAGTTCGGTATGTAGGCCCGTTCCAGGCTTGCAACGAAAATGCGCTTCAACGTTGGCAGCAGCTGATCTGTGAATTTTATTAGAGTAGCTGAAAATATGCCTTCGCTGGCAGACAACTTGACAAGTTTAAACGGAGCTCCATTATTTTTAATGGACTAGTCCGGCATCAGAACCGATGACAGATACCATCTACGGGGTCTTGTAGTAGTTAGCTCGATTGTAGTTACAATGATAAGTTTTAAGGCAGTTCTGATTTTGTTCCGACTGGGAAATGAATTTCTAGCATAATATTAAGACTTTATGCCTTTGAGTCAGCGGAGATGCTATCCGGCGGTTTTCTGTCCTCTTTTGAGGATACTGATAAGTTTTTTGGTTTCCCTAGATATTTCAGCCATTTGCAAAAGCCTCATCAAATCCCTTATATTCTTCCTAATTTTATCAGATAAGATGCCAGTTTACCTATTTAGAAGCTTTCTGGCTTCCAAAACTTAAACGCGTACATTTGGATTTCATCATGGAACAGGCGATGGGCGGGAATTTCTTCTACCAAAGCACCGCAGTTCAAGGTATTTAGTGAGAGCACTGTTCAGATTCTTAACAGCTTGTTATCTGTCTTGTCTTGTTCTCCTTCTGGAGCTGTTTTGATGGATTTTTGTTGTTTTCAGCAAGGTTCAACAGTCGAACCAAACCAAACTTTCCTGCCAGAGTATAAGAGCAATTGAAAAATTTGACGCTAAACCGTCTTCATGGCAGTAGAGGACCTTTGCTTTGATTGAAATTTGACCTGTGTGTGATTGCAGTTATGTTTTAGGTCAATCGGTCAATACAGACGGCACGAGCTCTGTGTGGATTGTTACCAGGATTTCCTTTAACACGCTAGATGCTTAAGACATCTTGCCAATGCCTTCCTCTGATGACAAATCGACATTCAGCTATCTCCATAAGGTTTTCCATTTTCATTTTACCATGTCAGAGTGAATTTCTTACATTGGAGTAGTATTTATTTAGGACCGATCAAGGACCTCTGTTAATTGTTTGGTTGCTTATGATCTCATGATTTTTCAGAATGACAATGATGTCATATCTCTTTCCAAAGTTATTATTTGTCGACTGTGCAATAATTTTGCAGCTCTGCATCTATGACCGATATTGAACACAGAATTTAGTCAATAACCGCTCTGTCAATTTTCAGTAATGACAACGCCTCTTTGTCATTTACTGCATTCGTAACCATTATTTTCGAGAGGAAAAAAGAGAGAAAAAAAAGTCAAAAATCGGTGGAACTTCAAGCGCCAACCATATACCTGACCAATTTGTTACTCCCGAGTTCGACCTACCCAATTCGTATCCTTGCTCGGTTTTATGGGGATAAACATACTCCCCAGGGGGTTGTGCTTCGAAATGCTTTAACCGCAATTTGTGTGAGCCAACAAAAGCCAGCTTATTTAGGAAATAATTATGTAAACCGTATTTAATTCGGATGCGGTAACCGCAGCCAGAGTGGCCAGCCTGCCTATTCCGTTTCATTTTGACAGTTATAGTGCACTTATTCTGCGGTCACCACTATTATAATGCACTTTCGAAGTCATAAATACCATCGGCAAGCAAAATACCAGCGTGAGTATGCGGTTGCAATCGCATTATTGCACTTAATTAAATGCAAAGCTGTAGATCCTGGCTGCAGGATAAGAGCAATGCTCCAAATCGGGTAGATGGGGTGTGTGCTGTACACATCTGATTCGTCTGGCATAGGGCGAAAAACTTCTTCAAGGGAGTACGAGTATGTAACCAAGGTGGCTAGGAGGACGTCAGGACGGTGTTGCATTCTGGCACGATTGCATGCATCTGCATACTCGTACCGATACATATGGACGTTGTTAAATGCGGTTTTGCAAATTGTATTCGACCGAATTTCTAACAATTTAGATATTGTGCTAGGAGTACACTTCCGGATGGATTTACCTGTGTGTATCCGTGAGCGCGGAGTGGCGATGTTGAATTTCTTAATTAAAGCCATAAACAGGCAAAGTGTTTAGTTTTGTCGGGAATGGGATTAGTATTGGGTTTGGAGTCTCCTAGGCAAGTCATAAGGGGACACATTTTCCCAAATGTGGGGAACTGGATAGACAATAAGAGAATTGTTTAAGCCAAAATTGTAGTTTGCAAATGGAATTTTAATTAAATTTGCGTTAGGAGAACTGAATTTGTCATTCCACGAGACCTTGTATAAGTTGATTTTGGATACAATGCGGATGTTTCCGAAAAAACTAAATTTTAATAAGAACTTGCAATGCCGGTGGCGTTCAATTAAACGCAGCGTAGACCAGAGTGATTACAGTGCATTTAAGCAAGTATTCAAGCGTTCGTTTTTAAATTTAAGGAGATCTGGGATGTTTTTTCAAGTCAGAGCAAATTGTTTACATTGTCGGAATTGGCTATTTTTGGTATAGCAAGGCTCTTTCATTGCCTTCTCAGGACAACTAAATAACGATTGCTTAGAGTTGGACCTAGTAGGATTTGAGCGTTGACGTGATTATTGGAAATAATAGCGGGGAGGGCTTCTTATGATGGTCAGGCGATTTATGAAGACACAGGCAATGACACTTAAGTCTCTGTCCAACAACTCCTACGCTCACCTCCGCGTGATGAATCCTAGTAGTTCAAACTATTGGGGGCGCAAGCCTGTATAGAGCTTCTTTGGCGTATTCGGAGCCCAGGGCTAAAGGGTGTTCCATGGTTGCGTTGGGACCCTGGAGTAGAGATGACGGCGCAAGAAAGCTGAATAGGCATGCGGAGGCCCTCATAACTTCAGCGAGGTTACTGGCATTGGACTGTGTAGCCGGAATCTTTATCCAGGGGTTGGGGGCTGCGCTTGGGGGCACCTTCTTAACTGTGGAAAGAAAAAACAGGTCAGAGACAACCAACAGCCTCAGATGCAGATGGATATAATGCTAACAACCCCAGCAAACGTCTTAGAGACAACACATTAAATGATAGGGCCGTTAATATAGAGCAAATATTACCGCAAACAACTGCAGTTGGATGGGAGTGGAAATCAATGACACTTATTACGACGACTGCTACAAAAAAGGGATTTTTTGGTTGTGCATTTGCTATTCGAGGTAAACTAAGTACTAGATAGTACCCAAGTAGCTTCTCCATAGACTCATACTGCTTATGTCCCCAAACTTATGTCACTTCAATCGAGCTTCAAACACTTTAAACTTGCGACAATGTTTTTGTTCCACATTGGCGAATGTTTTTGACTTCTCTAGTATTTTCTTGTTTGGTGGTTGGATGCTGTGGAAATATAGTACTAGGCACTGAGAGGTGTTAATCTGGAGACACCCCGTGTTGTACGAATGGCAGCACTCACATCCCCGAACAGGCTACTGGCTTCGGCGGCCTAACCGACACCTCGTTCTAGGAGTATCTATAATGGAGCTGACCCTCCAGGTTAGGGGTTGTGCCCCTGAGAAAAAGAATGTCAAATTACGAAGCAACAACAAGCCCTGTGATATGGACGGATCTACTGTTTACAACCCCTGCAAACGAAAAAAGGGCAACGCACTTCGGATTTGCACGTAGAATGTCCGATAATAAACCATGTGCAGCCGAACAGCCAGCAGAGGCCCTGGACTGCTACAAAGCAGATATTACCGCCATCCAAGAAATGCGATGGGATGTGTCCGGTCCAAAAGAGGACGAAAAATTGCCATATCTACTACTCCTACCATTGTTGACGCAAAAACAGCGCCTATTTTGGATTCGAATTTGTTGTTAGAAGCAGACTTAGGCAAGCAGTCTTGAGCTTTTGGAATATTAACAATCGCCTCGTAACAATCCGTGTAATGGCTAAATTTGCTAACATTAGCCTTATATGCCCACAAGCCCCCATAGAGAAGAGAGATGATGACACCAATGATGGCTTCTACCAGCTCCTAGACAAGACCTATGTGCCCTAGCTATGACATTAAAATTGTCCTCCTACTTTGCAGTGGGGCGAAATATTGTCGCCGTTATTACGCGGTTCCCACATCTCGATATACACAAGGGGACTTGGAGAATGACTGGTAAATCAACCGTCGACCAGATTGATCACATGGCAATCGACTCAAGGCTCTTCTCCAGTATTATGGATGTTCGAACCGTCTGAGGGGCCAACATCAGCTCGGAATATAACTTATTGTAGCCAAGATACGGTTTCGGAACATCGAAAAGGCAAGTTAATAGTGTGAGGAAACTCGACGTCGGCGTAAGAGATCGCCAAATCTACTTCCTATTGGTTCTCTATTAATCTCTTAAGACGTTCTATGCCACCAGCTTCACGGATCGAAGACCGGTGGAGCCATTACCAAAAAGTCGTCGGAGATGCCGCCGATGATGTGGTGGGATTCACTCGGCCACCACAACGAAACCCATGGTTTGACGACATGCACTTAAGCAAGATGCGTAAGATCACAAAGTGATGATGCTCAGAAGGACTAGAGCTGCTCATGAGCTCAACGAGCACAAGAGGAGTGACGAACATCGGCTTCTCAGGAGAAAAAGAAAGCGCATGAGAAGTGCGGTCGAGGATATTGAGACATGCGGTTCCAGGAATGGGATTCGGAACTTCAACCAAAAGGTAAAAAACACATGCAACGGATACAAGACCCGAACCAAAGCCTGTAGAGACGAACAAGGGAACATAGCAATAGAGTTGTAGTCGCTGTAGAGGATTTAGGAAGAGCATTTCTGTAGACTGTATAACGGCGATGACGAATCAAATACCGTTGTCAAACATAATGAACCTTTCAACCTAGATGGTGTAGATCAACAATTCCGTCCACCCGATTGGACATGGATATAGATAGCCATATCTGAGCTTAAGTGGAAGTAGACGGCCTGACCAACGAGCTTTTCAAAGCGACAGGCGATGACTTAGTAAGGAGCATAGAATCCAATCCTAAAGGAAGAACACCCTCTGAATTGCGTCAACTACAGAGGCATCGGCCTTCTTAACATCGCCAACAAGATTCTATCTGCTGTATTATGAGGACGCCTGAAGCCGTTCATTAGTAATGTGATTGGTCCATATCAGTGTGGCCTAAGACCAGGAAAGCTCACCATCGACAAAATATTCACACTATAGTAGATCTTGGAAGAAACCCATGAGCTTCAAATCGACACATATCACCTATTCATCATTTAAGGCCGCGTGTGACAGCATCTATAGAGACAAGGTATACAGAGCAATGTCTCTGTATCCCTGCCAAACTCGTTCATTTGTGCAGGATGACGAAACACAAGAGTACACGCTGCTCCATCAAGGTCGGTAAAGAACTCACCGAGACCTCTGATGTCAAAAAAGGGTTTAGATAAGGCCATGCGCTGTCATGCGATTTCTTTAAAATCCTTCTTGAAAGAATTGTGCAAAACTCACGCGTTAACATACTCGTTGGACGCAAAATCTTTTAAAACTCCGTCCAATTACTCGCATACGCCGATGATATTGCCATAATCGGAAGAAAGCACCTCGATTTCAGTGGCACT
The DNA here is from genome assembly GCA_963966105.1 of Volucella zonaria. Classification (NCBI taxonomy): domain Eukaryota; kingdom Metazoa; phylum Arthropoda; class Insecta; order Diptera; family Syrphidae; genus Volucella; species Volucella zonaria. The sequence goes on from OZ014531.1 coordinate 109,890,082, forward strand.
TTCGCAAGTATTGAGTCGAAATCGGTTAAGATGGGTTTGATGGTCAATGAGTGCAAGACCAAGTATATGCTGTCAATTAGAAAGGATACCCAATCCCACCCTCGATAGATATAAGTTTGAAGTAGTTAAGAACTTTGTCTACCTAGCGACGCCACTACTGAGATCAAACGAAGAATAACTCTTACCAATCGGTGCTTCTTTGGCTTAAAAAGCAATTGACTGGCAAACTCGTCTCTCGAACAATAATGGTGACCCTATATACGAGTACAATCCTTAATAATGCCAGTTCTGCTCCATGGCGCACAGGCGTGGACTTTATGAAAAATTGATGACAGTGAATGCAGGAGGAGACACTAAGGCGAACTGTTCGGTCTGTACAGCGACATCGACGTAGCCAGAATAGTGAATGTCCGACTAAGATAGCTGAATCATGAAGTGCGGACGGATACCACTTCTCCGGTCGGAAAAATCTTCGAATCCGCTCCGCGGGACAGCTCAGTAGATGAAGACCGTGACTGAGGAGGCGCACGCACTTAGAAGGGAACCTCTGCCAACTTAACCTGCGAAACTGAAGGCAACTAGCTAGTGATCGAGCTAACCACCCTAAGTAAGTAACATAAGTATGCATGGGATAGAGATTCAGATTCTGGAGATTTTTAAACAACGAGGGGAGTGAATCAAGGATATATCCTGAGCGAGTTAGTGTTCGCTCTGTTCATCAATGACTATCAGACATTGCAAAGGGTGAAATCGAGTTAAGTAGTAAGAAAACTCCCTGTCCTATATAGGCGGATGGCATCATTTTCCTTTCCGATAATGTGGATGGTTTGCAAGTTGTGATAAATAGGCTTTACTGTAAATGCTGGGACCTAAATATGAAACCGAAGGTTACGGTGTAAACAGGTGGCAGATACACTCAAAGAGAAAGGTGGACGTATCAAGAAGGAATGATTGAAGTTGTCCGTAAGTACAAATATCTGGGAATATTAGTGGTTAGTAGAATCAAATGGAACAATATCATCGGTATGGGAACGGTGCATAAATAATGTATCACATAGCTCGAAGCAAAAAGTTTTCCGCTCAACAGAAGTTTCAGTTTTTTATATGGAGCGCAAGTATGGAGATACTGCTCTATTGCTGAAGTTAGATATTTTTTAAAGCGATTGTTCCACTTGGTCACCACCTAATTATATGCTTCATCTGGAGGCTGGTGTACCACCTGTGTATTTTTCGAAGCTCTGACACTGCATTTTGACTATGAAATAAAGGTAATGGCGATGAGTGATTACATGGTAGACTGCGAAAAGTTGTACCCAAGGGTGTTATAAGAAATAAAGACAGTTTCATTCAGGAATGGGAATATCTTGCGTCAGAATGTGGAGAGAACATGTGCATAACACCCGATGAGCCATATAAATGTCTAAAAACAGAACTCAATACATTGTTAACAAAAGTAGGTCAAAGTGTGAGTCGAAGGATTAGGCGTGAAATTGTAGGATTTTTTAGGACGATTGACTTGATTTTTTTGGATAATTAATTTATGTTAAAAGGCTATTACAACGCACGCGATGCCAACTCAAAATCAAAGAGAAATAACAATGATACTTTATTATGTACATGTGTTTATTTTCCATATTCGTGTACAAAAAAAGGTGTTCAGAAAATTGAGTACGTATATACTCGTATGAATAAATTCGAGTATACATATGTGGATGTGCAATGTTTAGTTCAATTAACATGCTCCCCAACTTGAAGAATTGAAGATTCACTCGAACAACATTGCCCTTTCTTGGATGCAATTCTACTTTATAACCCATCCTCCATTTTAGGGGTGGAAAATTGTCGTCCTTCAATACAACAAGACTACCAATGTTCACCCTTCTTGACTGAGAGGTCCACTTATTGCGCCTTTGTAGACCTTGAAGATATTCAGGAGACCACCGAATCCAAAACTGCTGAGTAACCCACTGCAGGCGTTGCCTGTGATATCCTGTGATAACCTTCGCCACGATAGCCGTCAATGGACCACCAATTAGAAAATGGACAGGAGTTAATTTGGCTTCAATTTGAATTAGTGCGGCGGAGAACTCGTTGTGGGTAGGAGTGCACATGCGGAAAACCCTCTTCATGTGAAACTTTGCAAATTTAACCGCCGTCGCTGCCTCCACCCATGTGTGGTGACCGTTGAGGTATAGTTTTCGATTTGATGTCATCAGAAGCGCACAACTCGATCATGCAATTCATTTTTCGCGCCCATAAAGTCGCTGTATATTATGTCGCACAGTCCGCGGCAACCGACGAACCGTTTCAAGGCTGCAATAACCGACTCTCTTGTTAGGATTTCGACCAGCTCTAAATTTATCGCGTGTGTGACAAAGCAGGCAAATACCGCAACATAAGCGTTAATAGCCCAAAATCCATTTCTTCGATTGTGAACTCCAAACGGACCAAAAAAGTCCACACCAGTTGTTGGAAACGGTAAAACGCGGGATAATGGAAGATCTCCCATAATCTGATTGAATGAAGTCGGTCGGCAGCGAAAACAGAGCAGTATGCAGCAATTGATAACCTTTCGGCAAGTTACCATGTCATTCACGGGTCAGAACTTTTGACGGATAATGGCGCGCAAATTTTGAGGATCGGCGTGAACATGCTTCTCTCATGCAGATAATAATTTGATTTGATTTGATTTGCGGTCCAGGTCAACCCCGGACAGATTTGTTAATGCTTATTGCAAGCTTATTCTTAAGACTAACAATTTTCACTTAAAACTAAAGGATGGGAGCGGTTAAAAAATAGTTAGGACGTGAGGCATAGGTGGAAATAAGAGAGAGTTTGCTTAGATGGTAGTCGAAGAGAGGTAGAATATCGTTAACTTCACGAAGCATTCTAGACATTGGCTCCAAGTGTCCGTAATTCGTTCTGTAAAGATTGAGTCGGAAAAGTGGCACAGACCTAAGATTGCGTGGGTTGGTGTTAAAAGAAATAAGTTGAAGTAAGAAGGACAATCGATATTACCAACTACAATTTGACGAATAAAGAGAATGTCGGCAACTTTTCGACGTATGGAAAGGGGTTGTAAATTTATAAATTTCAGTCGGTCAGCATAAGGTGGTAAGTTTTGGCCATCATCCCAGGGAAGACCACGTAAAGCAAATCGTAAAAACCTGCGTTGAACAGCTTCTATCCGGAGGATGTGTCTTCTGTAGTAGGGTGACCAAACTTGGCTTACATATTCAAGAAGATGCCTAACATAGGTTATGTAAAGAGATTTGGTAACATATAATTGGAAAACTTCTTAGACCAGCGCTTGATGAAACCAAGGGCAGAGTTGGCTTTTGTTATTATATTATCAATGTGAGAACGGAAATTGACTTCCTTATCACAGATAACACCTCTGAGGAAGAAGATATATATCTAAAGATTTTCATATCGTCTGCGTAAACAGATATGTATGAATTTTTAATGACGCAATCAACATCATTAATGGCCAGAATAAATAATAAGGGACCAAGGTGGCTGCCTTGAGGGACACCAGAGGAGGCTTTAATTGGGTGAGAAATCATGGACCTAAATAAAACATAGTACTGTCTTTCATTTAATTATGATTGAACCCACGTTATAAAGTTTATTTTGAAACCAAGAGCTTTTAATTTCAGAAGGATTATATCATGTGAAATCCTATCAAAGGCTTTGCTGAAATCCGTGGCAATCACATCAACACATAAAGTGTTTGATACGAATTCCGTTAAGTTGGTGGTCGTACATCTACCTTTGAGAAATCCGTGCTGGTTTTGGAAAACAATAGGTTTACAATGGAAAAGCATTATGTCATAAATAATGCTCTCGAAAAGCTTAGGTATGCAGGACAGCTTAGCAATCGGTCGATAGTTGGAAATATCATCTTTTCGGCCTTTTTATGTAGGAGAATAACAAAAGACCTTTTCCAGTTCGAGGGAAATAATCCCTGGGTGATAGAAAGCTGAAAGAGAGCTGTAAGGGGTTGGGCTAGGTGCATATCACATTTCATTACAAATATAGGGGAAAGATCATCAGGGCCAGCAGAATAATCAGTTTTGAGGTTTATTATTTTATCTTTAACCTGTTCTAAAGTTATAGGTAAAGATTTCAAAGTTGTTTGTGGGCAGCTACTTAAGTCGGAAAAGTAAACGCTTGGCTAAAAAAAATTGCGAAGAGATTTGCAATAATTTAGGGATCGCCCGAGGACTTATCTAGAAAATTCAGAGATGATGAATAGTTATCCGATTTACTTTTAGTTTTGATGAACTGAAAGAATCGCTTGGAGTCGGAAATGAGTGTGCGGTCCATTTGGTTTAAATAGTTGTCATATAGAGTTTGACAAAGTACAGAGAAATTTATTAGGGCAGACTGGTAGTAAAAGAAATCGATGTCGGAACGCGATATTAAGTAAGTACGCCAGAGCTTATTTCTCTTATTACGAAGAGATCGCAGCTGTTTATTATACCAGGGTGGTGATGATGAGGGATTCTTTTTGGGTAAAAAAGGTACAGATTGGGAGAGACATTTGAAAATTTCGGTATAAAAGGATGCGAGAGCATCGTTAACCGTGAGGTTGGGATTATTGTAAAGAAATTCAAAATTGGCCATACTGAGGAGGTTGTTCAGTTTGGCGTAGTTAGCCCTATAAGACTACTCATAGGAAACGCGATTCAGACCATTGTCATTCGCCAACGTAAGAGAAAGGGGAGGGTGGTAACTATCCAACTTAGAAAGAGGATGTCTGCTTTCTAAAATGATGCAGTTATCTGTATCAGTGGCGAAGGCTAGGTCGAGTTGTCTGCCAATGTTATTGGTGACACCACTTAATTGACACAGACCAGAGTCAGTGAAAAGATTTGATGAGAGTCGATGAAAAGATTTTCTTTATCAGAGGTAGGATTTGTTGCGGTAAAGTAGGACTGGTCAGTCTGAGCCCATACAAGCTTAGGTAGATTGAAATCACCTAGAAAAATAACTACGTCGTTGGAATCAGCAGCATTAAAAATGCTGTCGATTGCAACAACAGCTAGCTGGTAACCTTGAATTGGTTGAGAGGGGCGCATATAGCAGCAGCAAATATATACGTTGCGCTTGCAAATAGGAATTCTAACGCAAACAAATTCAAAGAATGCAGTGGACGATTTTTTAAAGGGTTTAGACTCCAGACTAGAGTGTATAGCTAGAAGTACACCACGTCACGGTGTAAATCGAAGTCTTGGGAAAATATTTAATTATTCTTAATATTAGGTGAGATTGGTTTCTGGGAGTGCAAAAATATCGTAGGGCAGAATCTGCGAATTAAGATATATAGCAGAAATTTGGGAGGCTTTGGCAAAGAATTGAGTGGTGGGCTAGGAGCGATGATAGTTTTTGAAACTAGACAGTGTTCTCTGAAGATGTAGTACGCGCTTAGAACTTACGTGAGACGCAAAAGAAGAGAGATCATTAGCCACATCATCAGGAGTCATATCTAATTGCTCATGAAAACATATAAAAAGTTGCCGCTGATCATTGTGATTAGTGGGAAGGCCTTCTTGCAGAATGGAAACCATTGCATTGGTTTTCGTTATACCGTCGATACAGACAGAGTCTGGCTTATCATGTAGGTATCCGAGATATAAACGAACATTATCGTATAATCTGCGGTCACTTAATCGAGAGAGAACATACCGGCCGTCTTCCCCTGAATCGATAAGGTGCTAGGTTAACTTTGCCTTTGGAGGAAGTACGCGGTCTAAACAAGGAGGTGGTGTGGTATTAGGGTGGGACTCTAGCTTAGAAGATGTGGAAGGAATTAAAATATGGGAGTGAATAAAGTTAGGATATGCCGTTTTTGTTTGAGTGGAATGAGGAGATGTTGTTGGGTTTTTTAAATGGCTGAGAAGAGGATCAAGATTAAAAGATACACGTTTGGGAATTGGGTTGGATGATGTGGGAGAACGTTTTGTGTATACGCAATTGGCAGTATGAAGTAAAAGAAGGAGTGAAGAAAGGGAATGTCTCAACTTTAAAACTCCAGTTTGGATCAGGAGCTTGTTTGTTTGGCTTTGGGTTTTTTTTTGTGAGAGTTGGGCTTCGGTAAAGGGTTAGACTTCTGTTTTCTAGGTTTACTGGGATTTGAATTACTGGACTTAAAGGTAGTAACCTTGCGATGTTTGTTGTTTCCTGTATTTGGTTTTAATCTTTCCATGGCTATTCCACCCAGATTGATGACGTCGGAAGCAGGGTTGATGAACATCCATTCATATTTTAACGCGATGCTTACCTTGAGGGTGTTGGTGGAGATCTTACGGCAATTGATGGCATTAATTTGAAATTTTGATTTGAAGAGACTAGTAAGCCTGGTTCGTCGAGATGAGTACCTCTTATTAAAAAGGCAGTCGATTCGGTTTTGTTGTAATTGTTCAGCTCTTTGATTCTCTTGTTTCACTCTGAAAGTGTCCATAAGGTGCCGAATCGTGAGATTGTGGGTTCAGGAGTTGGTGTAGTAGCATTAATTTCCGGAGAGGGTTGTGGTGGATGAGAAGATGACCCAGGAGTTATTGGTGGTTAAATAATTGCAGATTCAAGCATCTCAGTCAGAATCGAGGTGTTGTATGATGCAGTCGGTAGAGTCTGGAATTGCTCCGGTATATCGTCGATTTTACTAGAAGTTTTCCGGATGTGATCAGCAATTTCGATGAACATCACATGATGTTTATGGGCAACTGATTATTATTTGGCGGAGAGGGAACACTGCTCTGAGGATGAAAATCAAGGGAAGACCGTAGAGAATTTAAAGGGTCTGTTATTGTGGGAATGTACGATTTTATTATTGATTTAACACTATGGGATATACAATTTTGTAAATCTTCACTAATTTCGTGTTTATCGTTTCGTTTAATTAAATCACTTATTTTGAGCCAACTGCATAGATAAGTTTCTAAGTTGACTCTTATTATAGCTTGCAGATTGCTCGAGGGAAATTGATAAGTCTTCAACTGATTTTAAAATGTCATCGCATTTGGTGAATTGATTTTGAATTGATTTTGAATTGATTTCAATGCATGGTTGTTTTCCGCCGCAAAGTTATTAACCGAATCACTGAGACACTTCATAGCAATCCAGATGTGGGATGAAGTGATGTCCTTTCACTCATCACAATAGAACAAAAAGTTGTTTTTAAAATCTCTTAGGCACGCGATGGATCTCTTACTCAAGCCGATGCAAAGAGCATGAAACGGCTTGCAACAAAGACCACTGCAGACTACCATAACAGCATTTGGATCATTTGTTAGGGAGCAATTTGGACTTCCACATAATTCTGACATGATGACGATGAATAAGTTAGGGTAGGTCAGTTGAAAATTTACACAAAAGGCGGTGAATGAGAATTGGGTTAACTTTAAGATTATTAGGCAGTTGTACTCAACAAACAAATCGAGGTAGCACAAACACAACAAAATGCGATGACCGAGAAATAGCGTGTGCGAATTATTGCAAATTAGGCAGGAAAAAATTAAATGGAAATAAATTGGCGTAGCGAAAATTAAGCACGTCTGAACTTAATGAATGCCAAGAATGTTTTTTTCAAGGATCTTATTCGGATTTCTTTTAAAACTGGACATAATGCAAGAAACTATATCTCCTCGACTTCTCATGCTGCAAAGATTGCACAAAATAAGTAGGTGTGGTAGATCTAGGTGTGGAATGAAATCCAAATTCAGTAAGTCTCCTCTGATTTTAAATGTCAAATATATCGCCTTTATTGAATTGCAGTTAAGAAATTACGTTTTTTCTGCTAGGTTCTACCTATGTATATATTGAAAGGACGTTGCTAGGATTACAATTATACATTATTCATTATACACACTAGAACTAGCTTACGAAACCTGCATTTATATGAGATATTCAAATAATTATGGTACCGTTTCAGTTAATCTTCTAGCTGCCAGCTCGACGGTTGCTCCAGGCAAGAAAACCAGCCTACATAGACTTGAACTATGTGCGGCTGCTATGATGGTGCAGTTTGTTAATCAACTTATAAAGATTCTTCTTCTGCTAGCTCAGTTGCGAACGGAGTATCCGAATACTTGGTGACTTCTGGATTATCTAGACGTATCTGTAATCTGCATACAGCGGATCTCTGTACAGATGGACCATCTTTTCTCCGCTACTAGTGGGACCATATTATGGATAATATCTCAAAAATACAAAACCCGAGGCCGGCACTCTTTTAATACCGAGCGGTAGAAAGGTGACTGCAACGCCCACCGGCAAGGCTCCTGCATTGTCGAGCGGAGGTAAAACTGTAGCACGTTACGGTGCACCATCCTTTACACTCAAGCGCAACGAGCCTAAAAAGAAATCTTCAAGGAGCGCTAAAACTGTGGCAAGCCATGGTCGTATCACTTCTTCAACCCCTAGTAGCAGCGAATTTGTGGCAGGCCACGGACTTGCCGCTACTAATAAAGCTCCTCCGCCTAAGGAAGAATCTGGGGCTCAGTCGCATCGGCAAGCTCCATCTAAGGCGCTGTACCTAAGACGACGAAATGCTTTACGTATCATCAAAACCTTCGGATCCATTCCGGAGATTGAGAGACGTGCGGATATATGTAAGGAGGAAGATTGAGTGGGCTAAATCCTAAAAGACGGATTACTCACAGCTTCCACAGCTCCCAAGATACAAACAGACTCTTCCATGCGCCAAAGTTCATTAGAGGAAACCGTGCCGGTTCCCAGGAGGCCCAAAACTTGCAACACCAAAACCCCTAGGCCATCCAACAGCACATCTCTGAGGTATTTCAGCCAAGCCCTGAAGGACGCAATAAAGATCGCGGTAATCGACAGGAAAGACACCGACGGATCAATAACATCTGAACGGTGGCAGTTGGCCAAGCTAAAGCTTTTGAGCAACTTCTTGGCCATCATGCGGGAAAACCCCGGACCACCTCCCATTACAAGCGAGGCTGGCTGTTTATCGCATGTGCCAATCAGACATCTCTTGATCTATCCACTAAAGTCATAGGTGGTTTTGAAGAGATCTGGCCGGGTGCAAAACTCGAGGTCGTGTCCAAGGAGGACATCCCTAGCAGATCTTGAACTCGCACCTAGATCCCAGCCGAAGCCTCCTCCTCAGAAAGCATTCTGGAAATCATCAGGCTCAGCAACCTGATCCTTATATCTCATGACTGGAAGATCGCGAAACTGAAGGAACCAAAGGGGCTTTTATAGATGCGCGTTGATCGTGATCAAAAAGGAATCCCTTAACCCTCTAGAGCAGACAAAAGGCATAATTCGGTTCGGCTTCGAGTCAATACATCTTAGGGTCTATAAAAAGAATGAGCTAGATGATGATAAGCAACCTCCTCCTCCTTTAACAACCATAGATCTTGGAGCATTGATATCCTTTCCAGAAATGGAAAGCGACGACTTCAATCTATTCGAGGTGATATTTAAGCCGCCGGTCTCCACCTCTGACATTCTGTCGTAAGTGGAAACCGATGAGCAAACAGAGGTCCTATACGTTCAAAAGAAGAATATGCGCACTTGAACACATGTTCATCAATTGATACTTTTCAAATTGTCTTTACTAAAAGTAAATCGGATATCCAACATCTCTGAATTTTCTAGATAAGTCCTCGGGCGATCCCTAAATTATTGCAAATCTCTTCGCAATTTTTTTTAGCCAAGCGTTCGCCACCCATTCCCAAGAGCCAGACCACTCTTACTTTTCCTACTTAAGTAGCTGCCCACAAACAACTTTGGAATCTGTGTCTATAACTTTAGAGCAGGTTAAAGATAAAATAATAAACCTCAAAAATGATTATTCTGCTGGCCCTGATGATTTTTCCCCTATATTTTTAATGAAATGTGAAATGCACCTAACCCAACCCCTTACAGCTCTCTTTCAGCTTTCTATCACCCAGGGATTATTTCCCTTGACCTGGAGAAGGTCTTTTGTTATTCTCCTACATAAAAAGGCCGAAAAGATGATATTTCCAACTATCGACCAATTGCTAAGCTGTCCTGCATACCTAAGCTTTTCGAGAGCATTATTGATGACATAATGCTTTTCCATTGTAAACCTATTGTTTTCCAAAACCAGCACGGATTTCTCAAAGGTAGATCTACGACCACCAACTTAACGTAATACTTATCAAGCACTTTATGTGCACTGGAATCTGGAAATGAAGTTGATGTGATTGCCACCGATTTCAGCAAAGCCTTTGATAGGATTTCCCATGATATAATCCTTCTGAAATTAAAAGCTCTTGGTTTCCAAATAAACTTTATAACATGGGTTCAATCATATTTAAATGAACGGCATTACTATGTTCTATTTAGGTTCATGGTTTCTGACCCAATTAAAGCCTCCTCTGGTGTCCCTCAAAGCAGCCACCTTGGTCCCTTATTATTTATTCTGGCCATTAATGATGTTGATTGCGTCATTAAAAATTCATACATATCTGTTTACGCAGACGATATGAAAATCTTTAGATATATATCTTCTTCCTCAGAGAGCCTACCACTGCAGGAAGATCTTGACAAATTTTGTAGTTGGTGTCAGAAGAATTTTCTTGAGCTTAACGTCAATAAGTGTCAGGCTATACCGTATACCCGTAAGCGGCCCCCAATTTCACCTCGCTGCTATCTAATCTTTAATCTGCCGGTTCCCTTAGTGAACGAGTTGCGTGATTTAGGTGTTATCTGTAATAATGAAGTCAATTTCCGTTCTCACATTGATAATATAATAACAAAAGCCAACTCTGCCCTTGGCTTCATCAAGCGCTGGTCTAAGAAATTTTCCAATCCTATGTTACCAAATCTCTTTACATAACCTTTGTTAGGCATCTTCTTGAATATGCAAGCCAAGTTTGGTCACCCTACTACAGAACACATATCCTCCGGATAGAAGCTGTTCAACGCAGGTTTTTACGATTTGCTTTACGTGGTCTTCCCTGGGATGATGGCCAAAACTTACCACCTTATGCTGACCGACTGAAACTTATAAATTTACAACCCCTTTCCATACGTCGAAAAGTTGCCGATATTCTCTTTATTCATCAAATTTTAGTTGGTAATATCGATTGTCCTTCTTTACTTCAACTTTCCTTCGTCCGCGCTGTGTACGAACATTTTAAGGGTACAAAACCCCTTGAGCGCGCGCCGATTATAAAAAAAAAAAAAAACTTATTTCTTTTAACACCAACCCACGCAATCTTAGGTCTGTGCCACTTTTCCGACTCAATCTTCACAGAACGACTTACGGACACTTGGAGCCAATGTCTAATTTTTTGACCGCTCCCTAAGTGAAAATTGTTAGTTTTAAGAATAAGCTTGCAATAAGAGTTAATAAACCTGTCCGGGGTTAACCCAGGCCGCAAATCAAATCAATTCGCAACTACTGCGTAAATGCACTTCGCTATAGAAAATGTATAGTAGGAGAGGATTGTTTAGATTTAAAAAATATCTATGTAGTTATTTTTGTATAAATATTGACAGATAATAAAATAATATTATGAAAATGAAACGAAAACACACTAATTTACTATATAGTGACTGATACTAGCTGTCTACCTTCGATTTAAATGCCTTTATTTTAAATGCACAAACCACTGTGTCATTAAAAAGAAGAGGGCTTATCACGTGTATGAGTCTAGAAAAGTAATTTATTTCCAAAATAACATGAACACATGAACACACAAGGATGAACACATCTAAAGGACATTAAGATAAATGTTTTAGTGATAACAGCTTAATTGGATCGCGTTTTGCTTTCTTCCCATTACGACCCTCAATCCGAAGCCAGCAACCATGAGTAGAATGCTCGCCATACTGTTCAATTTGTAGGTATCCCTCAAGCGTTAAAAATCATCTTAACCGCACCATCAAATAGAGACGTAACAACCAACAGAATAGTGGGTGGAAACTTGAATGAATAGCACCCCATTTCTATTGCTTCCTTTTCTTTTGCAAATTCCATAGCACGTCTTATAGCCGTACACATCCCGAGGACACCTTCACCCGCAATATGTTCGCCGCAAGGGACGTTGATATTAAATAACGCATCGGTTACTGTGCGCTCTCGAATCACCTTTTGCCTAGCAACCCCGCAGCGCTCCGAAGAATTCTTGAGTAAAGAGCGTTCTTCTCCCATATCATCCCTTTTGTTGAATATTTCTTATTTCTCCTCATACAACCCCACGGCATGTACATCCTTTTGATACCTCCTACTGGCGCGCAAACACTTGACGCTAAGCACTTTTTGATTAAGCCTCGCGGATACTTTAAGCTCTGTCTTCCCTTGAATTTTCCCCCTGCCACTCCTTCTCCGCCGTACACCACTCATCGGGAGTACGTTTTTTCGATTATTCCGGTTCAAAATATTATCATACGGAAGGTGCACATGCTGTGAACTCTGGAATCCTTTTGCCTAGAATAGCGCAATCTACGAGTATTCCATCCGCAGCCAGCCTTTCGACAAATTTTACACATGCCGCCGTCGCTACAGTTAAAAAAGAATAACGAAACTCACATTCGATGGCATTCCCCGTGCTGCTCTCGCCATCATCACCACCGCCACCGCCGCCGCCGACGTCGCCTATGGTTGCAAATTCGTTTGTGTAAATACGATAGCAAACAAAACCGAACATGTGTATGTGGAGCTCCTGAAATCGCAGCAACGACAGATTAGAAAGCGATCCGATATTCTAGCTAGGTCCTGGGGCCATGCCGAGGTATTGTGTGTGCACGGGCACATGCACAGGCACAGGCACAGACACAGCCGCATACATATGTAGTTTATATGAAACGTGTAATCGACGCTATTTCAGCTACGGCATCGTGGAAAATCATTTCCGTTTCCTCTTGCATAATTTTCGAAGCTACGTATTCGAAAACTCACTCGAGGATGCATATCATGGCAGTGGTGGCACGCCATGGCACGCCATGGCATATCGTTGCGAATAGATTCGGATTATTACGCTGGACGAGTTGACAGCAACGCTCGGTTCTGTGTAGCACGTCCGATGAATTATAAAATCGACGTCCAGGACGAACTGCGGAAATCTACAGTTAAATTTAAGCGGTTCATAGAAATTTCCATACGGCTGATTGAAAATTCCGCCTGACGTGAGGTGCTGCATCCAATCGGTGCTGGGTTGGATGCTGTTTGTCAGGCGGGCAATTTTAGAACACTTTGTTAGACCAGTCTTTAGCAGAGGCTTAAAAGGGAAACTAATTTCACTCATCCATTATTGATAGATTCTAAGTAGTGGCTGCAACAAAGCGACCGAGCGACGGATTCTTTGAAAATGGATGGTCTTCTCTTCAAAATCACCTCAAAACTTAACGAGAGCTCGGTGTTTGATGTGCCGCGCAAGCATTGGACAATGCGTCAGCAATGAAGGATTCATGACGTTGCTTTCGAAAATCTGCTCCCTGTCATCTAGACATTGGAATTTGTTAATCAAAAGATACGAAACCGAACATATGGTACTGGTTATTTTCCTGCGAATTATTTGTCTTCTTCGGTTGACCGGAGACGATATGCTAGTTTATTCCACTAAATGATATATGTATGTACATAAGAAAAGTGGTCTTAGTAGCTATACCCACGGACTGTCCGCGCTTGAAAGCAAACAGAGGATAGATGTTGACTTGTAGAAAACGCGGCAATATCATCAAAGATACACCAAAACTAACAAAGATATCAAAAGCGCCAGCTATTGGTATTGATTTAGGTGCTACCTACTCTTGCGTGAGTGTATTCCAACATGGCAAAGTTGAAATTATTGCCAACGATCAGGGAAATCGTACAAAACCATCTTATGTCGCCTTCACAGATACCGAACGTCTTATCGGTGATGCTGCCAAAAATCAGGTAGCCATGAACCCAACAAACACCATTTTCGATGCTAAGCGTTCCATTGGTCGCAAATTCGATGATGCACCTTTACAGTCTGACATGAAGCACTGGCCTTTCGAGGTAGCCATGACAAGAGGACCTCATTCTCTTAGGAAATCTCATCCATGGTTCTTACTGAGATGAAGGAGACCGCCGAGGCTTATCTTGGCATGACTGGTACAAATTCTGATGTTGGAGTACCTGCTTACTTCTCAGCGTCAGCCAACCATGGACGCTGGTGCCATTGGATTACTGGATTGAATGTGTTGCGTATTATCAGTGAACCTACAGCTGTCGCTATTGCTTACGGTTTGGACAAGAAGTCTGTCGGTGAACGTAACGTACTCATTTTCGATTTAGGTGGTGGTACTTTTGATGTGTCAATCTTATCCATTGATGATGGAATCTTTGAAGTCAAGTTTACCTCTGGTAACACTCACTTGGGTGGTGAAGATTTTGATAATCGTTCAATTCAAGCGTAAACGCACAAAAGGATCTTACCACCAATAAGCGTGATCTCCGTCGTTTACGTACAACCTGTGGACGTGCAAAGTGTACTCTAACATCGTCGACTCAAGCAAGTATTGAAATTGATTCACACTTCGAAGGAATCGACTGCTACACTTCTATCACTCGGGCTCGTTTCGAAGTATTGAATGCTGATCATTTCCGTTCCACAATGCACCCCGCCGAGAAGGACATCCGTTATGCTAAATTGGATAATTCTTCCATTTATGATATTCTATTGGTTGGTGGTTCAACTCATATCCCCAAGGTTCAACGTTTGTAGTAAGACTTCTGCAGTGGAAAGGAATTGAGGAAGCCAATTAATCCCGATTTGTTTTTTTTTTTATAAACTAGCGCGCGCTCAAGGGATTAATGTTCCTTTAAAATGATTGCACACTGCCCGGGCGACGGAAATTTAGGGAGAAAAGAAGTATAGGTACCGAAGTACTTTGGTTTTAAATGTTTGAATATTACAATGACTAGGAAAAATTGGGCTCGAGGGTATACTGATGAGCATTCATAGCGAGACGGGTGTTACGGCTAAAAGCTTGAAGGGGCGGAATGCTACAGGCGATTTCTCTGGAGCACTGGTGGTGGAAACAGCGATAAAACAAAGTGAGACACGAGACATTTCGTCGGTGTTTATGTGTGTCCATTGCCTGAGTGATAATGGTATCA
Source organism: Volucella zonaria (assembly GCA_963966105.1). Classification (NCBI taxonomy): domain Eukaryota; kingdom Metazoa; phylum Arthropoda; class Insecta; order Diptera; family Syrphidae; genus Volucella; species Volucella zonaria. The sequence goes on from OZ014531.1 coordinate 109,905,176, forward strand.
GCTATCAGTTTTATCGCACAGTTTTGAATTCGGTCTAGCAGATGCAGAGATGTTTTAGGCGCACCTGACCAGATGTGAGCACTGTACTACAATTTTGGGGGGATGAATCCCTGCAAGTGCCATTCATAGATAATGAGTGGGTGTTTTAGCAGACAGCATTGTGTTTTGGAAGCATTAAATTCCACTCGTTTGATAGTTCCCCAATTGGTTATGCTTTTGATATCGAATTTAATGAGCTTAACATACGCTGCCGTTCCCGTTCTACAGCCGAAGAACAGGGACGCGAGTCCGGAAACGAATATGAAAAGCAGAGAGTACTGTCGTCAGCAAAGGAATATATTGGATTAGAGATAAAAGACGACAAGTGATCGTTGATGAAAATTAAAAATAGTGTCGGAGACAGAATGGAGCTCTGAAGCACACCAGCATTTATTTTGTGAATGCCAGACTTGAAACCGTCCAAGACAACTTGAATTTAACGTTCCGCAAAGTAGTTTCTAATCCATTGAAGAAGAGAGTCATCGATCCCAAAAGCACGCATTTTCGACAAAAGTGCCTGATGCAAACTCTAACAAATGCGTTACAAATATCAATTTCGTGATTCGACATATTTCATAAGTGGATGGTTTATCAGCGTTTCCATAACCTTGGAAAGAAGGGACGTAAGTGCAATGGGTCTGTAGGAGGAGAGGGAGGAAGATTCGCTTTTTTCAGGGACAGACTGGACAAATACTGTTTTCCATGTGCTCGGAAAGAGTCCTAAAGAGTAGGATTGGTGGAAAAGCTTATGCAGTGGTTTCGCCAGCGTGATGAACACCTCTTCAGAAGAAGGGGAGATATACCATCTGGACCAGCGGAATTGTATATGTTGAGATCTTTAAGTACTCTTGCTACTACATGAGTGCGAAAGTGGATTCGTCCCATTGCAGATTAGACGCGCTCAAGTGTAGGCGGGGACAAAGCAAAATCTGGGAGTGTTGAACTAGCCGGAAGTGTGCAGCAAGGAGATTGGCCTTGCCCAAAGAGCTGACAGCTGGAATGTCATTGTAAATGAGCGTTGGGATGGAGGATGAAGCAGAATTTCTAATGTTTTTACGAATGACCAAAAATTTCTACTGCCTTTTGGACATTGCAGTATTTTTTGCCTCAGTTTTTGGTCGTAATGGAATTTCACAAGCATAAGAAAGACGTTACAGCCATTTCTGGTTCGTTTAAACTTTTTTCTGTTTTCCTCTGTCGGATTGGTCTTGAAGGACCGAAAAAACACTTCTCTAACCCTGACAACCTCTTTATAGCTCGAATCGTACCATTCCTTTTCTTTTGGTCTGCTACTCTTCACCCGATGAGGGATAAAGGATCTCGGTCCGAAGGGAATAGTGTCAGTGATCTTATCAGCAGCGGCATCCACGTCGTTATAGAGGATACATAATGACCAGTTTAAATTCCTAAAGAAGTGTTACGAACCATACGGGTCTTTTAGGAATCTTTTCTCTTACTGTGTGGTCGGTGTACGAGAAATTAGCTGATATGACACAATGGTCTGACAAGCCTAGAGGGGGGAGGACATGGACGGTGTACTTATCAGAGTGTGAAGTTAAAAACAAGTCCAGAGTATTGGCGGTATGACTATCAAGGTCTAGTATTCGTGTGGGCTCATTTACAAGTTGGGCCAAGTTATTTTCCGTAGCGAAGATCTAAGCACACCGTGCTTCAGGTGTTGTCTGCCCAGAATAATCGAATCCACCCAGAATTGTGTATATTGAAATCACCCATGATAACGATTTTAGTATGAGGATACTGGGATACAATTCTTTGAATAGAGTCAGACAGCGCATCAAACTCGTTAAAAGTGGAATTGCTGTCCAGTTTGGGGTTTCTGTAAATACGAGTAAAGCAGTAGTAGATAATTTGCTTACGGAGGTGGAATTTTAACCACCGCAACCGGGTTGGAACAGGGATTACATTGTGGTGGAATTAGGTAGGCTACATCACTACGCACGTAAATGGCGAGACCGCGATGGGGAAAGAATAATGGTTCTAGTTCGTAGCCAGGTAGCTTCAGATCAGAGTGATCTGAGAGTTGTGGGCGGGGATCTACCTGTATTTCACTAAGTGCCAAAACAGCTGGCCTGAATTTACAGACGTGGACGTAAGCAGAAAAGTGATTCCTTCTTAGTCCGCCTATGTTCGCAATTCTCGAGTCATTATAAGAAAATAAAAACAAACACAGAAAACACAAACACCGACGATGCTAAGTAAGGTTGCGAAGTGAAAATTCTGACGTTGGTTTACCGAATCCAATTGTTGTAGGTGACATGCCCCTACAACGATAGAAAACAGTGCACCAACAAAATTCTCACTCACAACCCGCTATCCATCAGATATTGTCTACACTCAGCTACTGCCCGTGCCCGTGCCGCATGACAAATACAACAATGGCAGTGATTGAGTGCGAGCAACAGTACTTACGACCCGGAGCGGGAGTGGTGGGATACCCGCATTGTGTAATATTTTTGTCCGTTCGTCTCTGCATTACTCGTTGTTTTTTGTTTTTTTTTTTTGTTTTTAATACTGCGAGTTCGGAAGGAATGCCAACCAGTGGCATGTCCACTCGGTGGTGGTCGACACGGGATGAAGCTGTTGCTTATGGTGCAGGCTGCCATTTTGCACGGTGACAAGTCTCAAGAAGTTCAGGATCTCTTGTCGCTTTATGTTACGCAATTGTCTCGGGGTATTGAAACTGCTGGTGGTGTCGTGAGCATTTTGATCAAGCGTAACACAACCATCCCTACTAGGCCGACTCCAACTTTTACTACCTATTCGGACAACCAACTTGGTGTGTTGATTCAAGTCTATGAAGGAGAACGAGCCATGCCTTGGAACGTATCACAAACAACGAGAACAAGATTACTATTACCAACAATAAGGAACGAAGTCGAGAAATATCGTAGTGAAGCTGAGAAGCAAAAGGAAACCATCTCCGCTTAGAACGGTCTGGAGTCATATTGCTTCAACATGACGGCTACCCCCGATGAGGATAACCTTAAGAGTAAGATTGCCGAATCTGGCAGAACTACCATTTTAGAGAAATCGCGACGAAACCATCAAATGGTTGGGTGCTAATCAACTTGCCGATGAGGAGGAATACGAACAACGTCAAAAGGAATTAGAAGCTGTATGCAATCCAATTACGACTAAGTTGTACCAAAGTGCTGGTGGTGCTCCAGGGGGTATGGCTGGTTTCCCAGGTGGTGCACCTGGTGCCGGAGCTGGCGCTGCACCAAGCGCTGGTACCGGAGGTGGCTCAACCATCGAAGAAGTCGATGAATATCATTTGCAAAGGAAACCTTAGTCCTTAGTCCTCACAGAGAACCACCACGAGAACAAAATAATAAAAATGGATATCTTAGTATGCATATTTTTGGAAGCTAAATGGACAGTATTTCTTCAAATGTGATTAACTTATTCATACAGCCATAATCGAATCTTAAAGCAGAAAACTGATTTCAAATTCTGCAGACCCAGATTGCTCCGTCATTATATGTATGTGTAATACTGTGGTAGAGTTCATGGACCAGCAAAGCAGTACCTCCAGTAGAAGTATTTAACAGACTAAGTGCAAAACTGTGTGCTTCAGGTGTGGAGATGAACAAGATTGTCAGCTCTTTACGATTCCAGAAGCTAAAAATCAGCTCGCAGTGAGGAGAAGGTCAAAAGTGGCTTAACCTCTAAAGTCCACATGTATGTTACTATAGCAAGGACAAATTCCACTACTTCATTCAGACAGGACATTCTGTTTGCAATTCAGTCCCAGTATACTACATGAATCTGATGAAGATTTAGACCACAAGAAAGGTGGCAGCAATTTTCAAGCAGGTAAACAGGTACGTGGATTTCATGGGCTTTGATCTTGGCGGTAGTTTCGTTCAAAGAAGTGGGACGCGAAGAACGCGTGTTGCTCGTACTGCTACAAATAGTTCAGCACAGATGTCCTGGATGAAATGGTCCCATCAATTTCTTTCTATTGAAGAATCTCACCGTCTTAGTTACCTGCATTAACAGAACAATTTCGTTCCGCTATTACTTTGAACAGTACATTGACGACGAAATTTCTAGTTTAATCGATGAAAAAAGTGACTAAACGACAACAGAAAGAGCTGGTCGAATCATAATGTTAACTCATGAAAAGTGTAAAATATTTTTTTGGGATAACAATGCCAATGTCCGGAATTAATTACCCAATAAGCCTCGTACGTAGGTACTGGAAACACAAATTTCGCGTTCCAAGCAGATGCAATGAGTCGAGACAGGTTTTTCATCATACGAAAATCCATGAAGATTGTTTACGACAACAATGTAACTAGCCAACAAAGAGAACAAGACAAATTATTGATGGTATGAGCTATGATTGATTATAAGATCTCAGTTGATGAAATGATAATGCCTTTTCCGGATCATGTGACATGAAGCAATACATGTAGTCCAAATAAGCCCAACCCTGTGGGCCTTAAAGCTTTCATTCTTCCTAATCCGGACGGAATGGTTTGTGGTATTCTAATATACCAGAGATTAACTACTTTCGACCGGACTTTTTCTTCGTTCAGACTGGGAGAGATTATAGTACTCATGCTGACTGAAACGCAAGTCTCCGGCCATATTCTGTTTATTTGACAGATATTTTCCGACAACAAAATTGGCAACAGAATAGAGGATTTAGTGATATGCTGGCACATTAATGAAAAATAGATTGCATCGCGGTCTGAATTAAGAATTAGCGAGTGACCGTTCACTTAAGACTAGAGAACGAGGGAGCTTTGATGTGCTAGTAGGGAGCAACACCATGGCAGTGACCAAAGGGCTTGATAATAAACCAATGCTGATGCTGTCCACTGTTCATGCGGCCACTATTACTGATCAATGTTGTCGTTGGTGTTAGAAATAGAAAAAGTATGTTCAAGTGGAAAGATCCGAGGTTTTAAAAATGTACAACCAAAAAATTGGAGTCGTTGATTTGGCTGATAGGATGTTGTCTGTTTGCCCTGCTAGAGCAGAAACAAAGATATGAAGCGTTCGATTTATTTTGCATATGTTCGACTTGGCGGTTACTAATGGCTGGATTCAATTCAAAAATGAAAAAAGACGACACGTTTGGAAATCATTAAGTAACGAAGTGGCAAATTGAGGACAATAGTTCAAATGTTATCCGCAAGCGCGGAAGACCCTATATAATACCAATACCGTCAAAGGTTCTTAGGCTACATGAAGAGGCACACTTGCCTGAGATGATAGAAATCCAATAAAGATGTCGTTAACCTATTGTAATAAAAAGAGATCAGCAAAACGCTACGCTGGCAAAAATTCATCTATGATTTACAGCAAACAGAAATTGCTTTAAAGATTTTCTTTCCTCTGGATAGATAGATAGGCCATACTCCATTAACCAAAAACACGCATTTTAATTTTATGACCGGTATAACACTCAAATTTAAATTGAACATGTATAACCCAAGACTGAATTTTCTTTCTTCTAATTTAATTTTTTGTTTTGCTTTTTGTCAACATTTTTTAATAAATATTGGAAAAAAATAAAGGGTGACCAGATAAGAACGATAGGAAAGGAAATTTAAATAAACAACAACAGTGTGAGATTCTGGCTTTACTAGATGGAGTGAAAAGTGACCTCCTTGAGAATTAAAAAATTATTTTTTTTTAAATGTTTTTTTATATTATTCAATATAGTCCCCTTTTAGTTTGATACACTTATTCCAGCGATTTTCCAACTTTGTAAGGAGTCAGTTGGCCACGGAGGCATCCATGACGCAGGAGTAGATGTTGAAGTATAACCTGGACGTTCTCTGTCAGCCTGGGATGTGGTTCAGCCATATACCCAGTGTGGAGGGAAGGTAAAGGTTATGCTTCAGCACTCGTTATGATACTGAAATACCAGTCTCCACTATACGTGACTTGACCAGGCAATACATATTTTACATAGACCGACTTTAGTACCCATCGACAGTGACTGGAAAATCGATTCAAATTCCACACACCAATGCGATCTATAAAATTCAATTCATCATAACAATTTTTTTCTTGAGTTTCAAATTATTTAGTTAGGCATACCATATATCATATATATTTCCTTTTTTATTTTTATTAGATATCCTTTTTTTTAACCTTTTTTTAAATTTCTTTTTTTGAATATATATTTTTTTTAATTATTCCTTTTTTAAATTACAATATAAATTTGTTTTTGAATTATAATATATTTTTTTATACACAAAATATTAATTCAAAGACATACACACACTGCGTTCATTTTATTTTTTTTTCGAAAAAAGGAGGTAAGTCGTAGCAAATCTTTTATCGCTATGAATAACGAGACAGGGGCAGTCCCTAGGGACACTTCTTCGGGCGATGTAACTACAGGAGGTTTCAATTTTGAGGATGAGCGGAGAGCTCCAAGGAAGAAGCTCGGACACCAGCTTCCTAGGAGTCGCAACACAATCTCCGTGGAGGAAAGACGTATTTAGAATGGGTAACCGCCGACACATGCGGCCCAAAGAAAATGCCGAACTCGGAGCAGATGTCCTGGACCTAACGACGATCTCGATCATCAAAAACAAAAATAGCACGAGGCCTCAGAACCAATAACACACTAGGCGCTTCAAGTGTTGGCAGGGGTTCCGGAAATTTCCGGGGACGATGTTGTTACCATCGATCACCACTTTAAGGTAGGAGAAGCATTGCACTACGAACTTGATTGTTTCGCTCCTGAACGAATCCTATCTTCAAAATGCTACGATCTGTTTCATGCACTGTTGCATGTGTAAGGCTTAGCAAAAACGGGAGAAAAGGGTTCGTTTGGGATAAGGACGAAACCAATCATATTTCGCCAACGAGAATCAAATACTAATACAAGTTGTACAGCTTGTAAGCGATGTTGTTTTAATAAAAAAAATCCACATCAGTCGCCTGAGTTAGGACGTGTAGAGCGACGATTTTGTCTAAAAGGTTTTTGATTCCGACACGAGAGTAGAGAAACACGATCTAAATGGAAGTCAACCATTGTGGAGCGCACAACTGAGGAAAATTGGCTAAAGACCACGTTAAACTGAGAGATTTATAAGTCTAGGCCCACGGTTCGCCCTGGTGCCTAGCAATATCTAAGTAAAAGTGTTAGTCGAATGAGTCGACTCGTCAATTTTTCAAATCCTTTTAATTTTATTGTATATAATGAATTAGCATTCATCCTACGGGTTGCCATAATTGATACACCTTAGACTTACCATTGATATGTGCGCACCCGACTATGGATTTGGGTTCTTTGGCAATATTTCACAAGTCGTTGTCACAAAGCAATTTATTCTTTTCTAGTCCCTAGTCCCATGTGCAAGGTACCAAAACATTGGCTTCATTGATTTGTTTGTTTAGGATTTCCTTAACAGAGAAAAATTCACTCAAATCGATTCTGGTAAAGTTTCTTAAAAATCCGCAGCAACTCTATGTCTTTCCAATGCCTGACATCGTAATCATACCAAACAACTTCTACTAAGCTCTCATCCCTATCCAATTTAATTTAGTGCATCTAACTCCCCCTTGACCACATACCACCGGAGATTTATTGAATTTCATTTACCCTCAAACAGAGCTAAGGGAAAAAATCCTCTTCCGCTCCCCTGACGTTTTCAAATATCACAAAGTTTCATCATTCCGCCTAATTTGCTCTTTTAAAGTCAATCAGCTTTATCTCTTGGTAATTCCCATCCATTTCAGACGACTGAATCATAAAGAAACCTCAGGGGTGAAATAAAGTCCACCTTTATACGAATGTCATGCGACTCAAAAGGAGTAGCAACTTGAATTTTTCCCATCCCATAGAACGAACGCAGATGCATCTTTATTTTTTTTCATCCAACCCCCTCTTTCCCAAGGACAAACGAATAAAAATAAAACAAAGCCAGACCCACTAAATTTGAAAGCAAAAAAAAAAAATGAGAAGATGAAGACATAAAAGAAATGCTAACGCATAAATCTTGAACAACAACGAAATCACATAGATTTCTGCCCTATCTCCCCGAAATGAAATAAATTTAAATCCCATAGAATTTATTTGTCATGTATTCGTGTAGCTGTTCGAATAACTTACATGATTTGTTATCCTGGCGAAGCCTTCAAGCGAAACATGAAAAAAATTATGTTTTCGCCTTCAAGCCGTAGTCTCTGGCATCCCCTACACACTTTCAACCACCGACCATCGGAATAACAGCGTCAGGACTCACACGCAATAAACAAAGAAACCTCCGACGCACAGGATCCGCATTCTAATCCCCTAACGATAAATGACTTCTTCCATGTGTTGCAAAGTGTGAAATGAAGACAAGAAACAAAACAAAACAAAACAAAACAAAGCAAGGCGAGCAAAGAAAAATAACCAAAATAACAAAATAAAAAAATAAAAAATCGCGAAAATTCACTCGGCAGATTCGCAAGACATTAAAGGTCCTTTCTGTATAAATTCACCCCTCAACTCAACTCAATTCAGGCCATGCTTTGGTCCCATGCCGGGTGTGACAATGTTGTGCGATTTATGTGTGCCTGTGACATCATCGAAGTTGAAAAAGCGTCAGGGATATTCCACAACACACAACAGGCACCCTCTTTCACAGTTCCATTAATTTTCACTTGATTTAATGCAATGTGTCATTTATTATGTGTACGCAACCGACCCCCGACAAACCAAAAAAAAAAAAAAAAAAAACAAACAAAAAAGGACTGAAGGACGACGGAAAAGCGATTGCGATGCTACCAACCGACGACGTAAGTGCGTTTCTTTTCTTGCTCAAGCTTACGTTGTAGTTGCAGTCCCAAGGACATTTCCACAAATTCCCACGTCTTCGGGTAGTCGCACTGAGTGTGAAGTACTCTGGCAATGGTTGGGGTTGCCACTTAGCTAGGGCAATTTTTCAGGATAAAATTTCTGTCGCTACTATGCAGTAAGCAGTATGAGTCCAGACATGGTCGTCCTTTTCTCATATTTACTTCCAGGGCGAAGCCCATTCTAGAGCACAGCGACAGGCTGACTTCGAAAAAAAAGTGCTTCAATTGAGGAATGAACTGTGACAAATTACTTTCCCTAGTAGTCGTGCAAGTAATCTCTTCCAAATGTTGCATGTCAAGAATTAAAACAGCTGTTTTTAGCATGTTTAATCAATAAGCATTTGAAAGTAATAAGGCAGGCTTGACCTTCTACCTGACGACGACAAAAATAGCACACGACAAAAGAAATTTAAGGCTGGAGTCTTAACTGTTCTGTAAAAAACAGAGCGTGTGCTCCTTAGACATAGAAGGATAATTCTACAATTTGACCTTCCATTCATAGATGTGACAGCTCTGGGTCATAATAAGCTAAGCTCAATGTTGAAGAACGTGCAAAGAAACCAATGATCGTTTTCGGCACCATCAGTCGCATGAAAGTCGGGAGAAAGTGAGATATTCCATTCCTCAATCCTCTCAAATAAACAGGGTTTATGCTCCAATACGGACTATGTGATACCGTGTCAGGGCTTTGAAATACCATTCGCGTGTAAATTTCCGAAGTACAGTGGAATGGGACAGGAACCACGCGGTGGAAGTCTAGATATCCATTTACACAAATGGATCATAGGAATTTCTCCGATTCTTTGAACTTAAGATATTCACGTCTTCTGCCAGACTACAGCAGTGTCTCCAGGCTGAGATATGGCTGTAGTTGACACGGCCAGATTTGTGAAACTAAGGGCAATATCCCACGAGAATATTCCCTTTTGTATTGACAGCCAGGCTGCCATTAACTCATCGCTGCAGTCGAGATCAAATAAAAGCTGCTGGAGCTCTGTCGTGAAGAGCTTGGCGCTGTATGGATTCTTTGGTGGATCCTAAGCCACATAGGAGCGGCAGGCAACGAACATGCAGACGAGTTAGCTGAAAAAGGATCTTCCTTTTGATTAAGAACTGGCGGATCACAGTACCAAACCTTCTTCCAAGCTGTGAAATTTCAAGACAAGCCAGCAAAACCAGAACGAGTAAGATTCTCTTGAAAGGCAGAGCTGAGCCATCTACGCTTGTTGGATTAGTCATAGGCCAAAGCCTTTCTGTGGGGACGTGGGCCTAAGGAAGGATATCATCTATTTTCTATGCCATTATCTCAGCCTCATTAATTTGAGGCAAAAAACTTTAGAAAATTACTATTTCCTTGACCTCTCAGAGGTCTGGTATTTCAATTACATCTTTTTTCCGGTTCGCGGATGCAATAGGATGGCTGAGACCCAATCAAGGAATAACTATCAGCCAACCCAAGATGGAAGGCGGAAACTACAATTAGCAACCGCTGTGCAATTTCCATCCCTGTGCAACACTATAGTCAAGACAGAAATAAGTACGATGAGGTACTATGGTGACTTTAGACTGCAGACACCTCAGATACTTTGTTAACTCCTGCTATATCCTCTTTTACGCTGAGGACCATCTTTCTCGGTGTTATCGTATGCACCTTAAGACTTTTTAACTCAAGTCAAGTGTCACTGATTCTTACTCAAATGTTCTGCAGCTTATCTGCTGAGGGTGAATCAGCCTTCTGCCTATTTATGCGGGCAGATAGTACGTTGATGTCTGTAAGCTCCTGATCTGCTCTCATATTACATACATAAGGTGGTGCTACAGTCCGTGGGGGACCTGAGCCTTAATCAACAAGCGTCTCCAGACAGCTTGATCTTTAGCTAGCTGCCCCTAGTTTCGCACGCTAAGTTGGTTGAGGTCCCTTTCCACTTGCTTGCGCCACCTTGGCCGCTGTCTTCCTTTACTGAGTTGTCCCTTGGGGGCGGATTCGAAAACTTTTTCGGACTGGAGCATTTGCGCCCATCGGCTCTGCATGACTCAGCCACCTCAGTCGTTGGACCTTCACTCTTATGGCTGTGCCGTACAGTACGGTACAAAAATCACCAGACTAATTTTCCTCTCAGAGCAGCCAAGAGCACTCTAATCAATTTTTGATAAAGTCCATGCTTCTGCGCCATAGGGCAGAACTGGAATTATTAAGAGAGGGCTTTGCTAGTCAATTGCCTTCTTAGTCTAAAGAAGCAGCGATTGACAAAAGTTATTCTTCGTTAGATCTCAGCGCTGATGTCGTTTTCTGAATCGATAGAGCCTAGGTAGACAAAGTCCTTAACTACCTCAAAGTTATACCTGTCGGCGGTGATGTTCCGTCCGAGACGTCGGTATTAGGTGTCCTTTCTGGTTGACAGCATATACTTGGACTTGTCATCGTTGATGCTTATAACCATGTTCGCCCCAACTGTCTCCAATCTCCCAAAAACGCCACTAACATCACGCTGTTTTCTTTCGATTATGTCAATACCATCGGAGTAATTGGACGGACTTTTGAAATATTGTGGCTCCTAAGTTAGCGCGTGAGTTTTGCACTATTCTTTCAAGAATGATGGTAAAGAAATCGCATGACAGCGCATCGCCTTGTCTAAATACTTTTTTGACATCAGATGACTTGATGAGTTCTCTATCGGTCTTGATCGAGGACCGTGCATTTTTGTGCATCATTACGAGTAGCCTGAACGAGTTAGGCAGGGATACCAGAACTAGACATTGCTCTGTATAGCTCTTCTCGATAGATGATGCCATACGTGGGCTTAAAATCGATGAATAGGTGGTGGGTATCGATTTGGAGCTCATTGGTGCTTCCCAAGGTCTGCCGTAGTGTGAATATTAGGTGGGTGGTGGAATTTCCTGGCCTAAAGCCACACTGATATGGGCCAATCGGGATGTTGACGAACGGCTTTATGCATTCACACGATACGGCAATATTGATGACTCTGTAGTTGACGCAGTTGAGAGGGTCTCCGTTCTTAAGGATTGGGCAAACAATGCTGACGTTCCATTCATCGGACATACTTTCGTCCGACCATGTTTTACAGATAAGTTGGTATATGCTCTTTACCAACTCAAAGCCTGCTTCTTTGAAGAGCTCGGTAGTCAGGCCGTTCACACCAGCAGCTTTGTTGGACTTTAGCTTAGATCTGGCAATCTTCACTTCATACGAATTGTCCAAGGTGAAAGTTTCATTCCCATGTTGTCGCCGTTATACAGTCTACAGAAACGCTCTTTTCAAATCCCCAGCATCGACTCCGATTCTACTTGTTCGTCTTTATTTCTGTGGCATGCTGTGTTTACCTTTTGGTAAAAGTTTAGAATCCCGTTCCTGGAGTACCATCTCACAATTTCCTTGACCTTTTCCTCCTGAGAAGCCGGTATTTGCCTCTCCTCTTCTGATCGTAGAGCTTATGGGCAGCTCTTGTCCTATTACGCAGCGCCGCTTTATATGCATCTTGCTTAGTTTCATGTGCTTGCCGGCACTCATCGTCAGACCAGGGGTTTCGTTGCGGGGGCCGAGTGAAACCCAGCACATCAGAGGCGACATCTCGGGCGGCTTTTTGGCAGTGCTGCCACCGACCTTCGATACTTGTTGCTGGCGGCATAAGACCTCTTAAGTGATTGATCCGACATCGAACTTCATGACAGTATTGACTTGCCTTTGCGGTGTTCGCGATATCCGCAACCGTATCTCAGCTACAACAATTTAATAGTCCGAGCCGATGTTGGCCGTTCAGACCGTTCGGACATTCATAATACTGGAGGGGAAACTTGCGTCGATCACAATGTGATCAATCTGGTTGACGGTTGGTTGATCAGGCATTCCCTTATGAATATCGAGATATGGGAGACGCGTAAAAACTACGACAATGTTTCGCCCCACTGCAAAGCCGAATCCGTTGTCGCAGATGTTGCCGTGTAGGCTATACCTTTCGACAGTACTACCAAAATGCCCTCTCTTCTTAGCTTTGCATTAAAATCGCCGAGGACAATTTTAATGTCATTGCTAGAGCACAGCCCGAAGGTCTTGTCCAGGAGCTCGTAGAAGCCATCTTTGGTGTCATTATCTTCTTTTCTCTGGAGTCGTGCGTGCATATAATGTTGGCACGAGGCGATTGTTAACATTCCGGAAACTCAAGACTTCTTGCTTAATTCTGCGTCCAACAGCAAATTCGAATCCAAATAGGGGCTGCTTGGGCCAGTTCTATTACAAATATTCCTAAGATGTGGGGTCGGTTAGACCGAAGCCAGTAGCCCGTTGTTCGGGGATGTGAGTGAGTCCATTAAGGGATCGTTCGTCACCATCGCTTTTCCAGGACCCTGACTTAGTCTCGGAAATCCTTACAGACCTAAGCTCCAAATATGTCGGAGTACCCCGGATAAGGTCCTGGTTGTTTTATTCCGGGATCTTACCTCACCACTAATTCCATCTGGGGAATTCATCCGCAGTCTCGTTTATAGTGAAGCAATTTTTGTCTGCTGGTCAACACTCGCGCTTACAAGTTTGACAAGTCGAGTCCGGATGGACATCGACCAGTACCCGACGGCTACCACTTGGAAGTGAAATAAGCACAATTAATGTGTAGAAGCAGTTACAACACTGGTGATCTGCTTTTATATAGGCCTGTAAATTTGAGAGCCTGTTTGGCCAACAAATTCACACGACATCTGTTTTCGTGTGACTACGGCGGTGACTTTCAATTACTCAGCTCATAAAAAGGCACTGATTAAAGGTCCCATCAAAGGAGTCGTAGCTTACACCTTTTGCTATAAGCGTTGCTCTTCCAGCCTGCCTGCTGCCTCGATTGCTTTCATTTCCTAAGTCAACCTAGGCGATAAATAAGGAAGACTATTCCTTCTATTCAGCTTTGGTCTTTAAAGGCAGTTTACAACTAATCGTTTTATAAAATACGATATTTTTCAAGCCCTTTTGTAGCCCTAGTAATAACGCTGATTGATTTGAACACATATTTTCTGGTAGATCAGCAGTGATGAACTTCCGTTTCACGCTGTCGAATGGACAGAATTTATCGAAGCAATGCTGCACAATGATATAACGACCCACAAAGAAGAATCTAGAATTGAATCCAAGTGGTCTTTAGTCCTCTCCAAAGCCAGGTTTGTTAATATTTTGGCAACATCTGAAAAAATAAAATACATTCACCGCCAGTTTCCGCAGTTTGTATTTGGCAACTCACTTCACACATTCGGCGTATGATTTATCAACACACAACGCGGCAACAAAAAGTCTGGACCACCACCAGTATGGGAATAAAACGCTGAGATAAATTGGCGAATGATTCATATTCCAGCAGGACAACGACCCTAAACACACGTCAAGACTTTGTCAAGACTACCTGAAACAGAGGGAAAATGAAGAGATCTTACAAACCATGATATGGCCGCCGCAATTACTAGATTAAAACTGGAGCTGGATACAAGGGTTCGAGATCAATGTCCATCATCTGAATTTGCATTGTAGAATATGCTATTGAATTGCTGGAGCAAAATACCACAGGCTGTGTAGTAGTAGCTAGGGGCAGCTCCAATTGACTTGCGCGTACCAAGGCAAATCAACTCTTCAATACTATGCTCAGCAGAAGCAATAGCTTCTTCGGCGTAACCTCAACTGTGTCTTTACGTATGCGTTTTATACGTGGTGCGGGAATGATCCACGGCTATTCGAATTACTTGCTCAGATGGACGATTATGTCGACAGTAATATGGACGCAGGACAATAGGTTTCACAGACACGAAGTCTTGAATTGCGAGTCTTGTTCTGGCTGAAGTCTATTCATGGTGAAACCAAACCAACTCAGCACAAATCATCTGTCAGCTGTCGATTGAATATCCACTACGTGGGGCATATTCTTGCCAGCTGAAACGTGACTATGTTTCTGTTGTGTCCTCATACCTTTCCGTCAGACTCATCCTAGGCTTATTGTCCGGCCATTGTCAATAGTCTTTCTACCATAGAATTTTTCCGAAAAATATTTTCATGACGTTCCTTAGGTTCGGAAAGTCAGAATCACCATTCTAATTTTTCAGATATTTTTAATCTTAATTTTCGGTTAAATTTAACTAAAATGGGATTGGTGGGATTGAACATGTTTTCTATACTCGCATCTACGAATACACACTTCCAAGAAAAGGATCATTGTTACCATTATATTTGATTTCATTTCAAAGGGGAAGCCATAGCAGTAGGTGCTGCAATGCGCATTCATTTACACAGTCCGCGTCTATCTATTCATTGCTTTACGAGTACGTTTACATTTTCAAGAATCTCCCACCAATGAAGTGTAAGTCTCAAGCCAATCAGCAAAGTGCAAAGGACTCGAAATGCGGCACAAAGAAGGACACTATGCTGGGCTGCCCTATTGTACCATAATTTTACGTGATGACATGCTGGGTGATGTATGCCATGGAATGCACTACTGCTTCATAGAGACTGCGGCCAAGATTACATGCCTCTGACTACGCTTGTGTGCATCTTTTCCAGTATACGATGAATGGCGCGGATAGCATCAGTACCACGGACATCCATTTCGATTGAGAATGACGAGAGCAAGGAATTCGTGGTATGGTTGCATGGTATCTGCTTAAATTATTGTGCAGAATTCTTTCAAGGAAATTGCTTTGTCACACGAGAAGTTATATTGTGTGTCGGTGCCGCTGGGACATGTATAAGTGAAAATGAGCTGTAGTCACACAATTGCATTTACGAGTAATTGCTTACATTTGGATTAATTTCAGTTTCGCAAGTCTGGGTCTCTGGGGTGTCGTGCCGAACATGAGTAGGAAATAAAGTCTAATTGTATTGTGTGCTAACAAAATAGCTTAGGGAGATCTAAGATACGAGTAGGTAGAGGCACGTATTTTGTTGACAAAGTCACTTCAGATTTACTACTTCGAGTTAAGAACCATAAGGAAGGTGTCCTTTTTTTTTTAAATTTTAGAAACACTCGTTTGAATGTGGTATTTCTTTTTAACTTTGCAGGATTGAAATAATTTACCTGCAGCACTGTTAAGCCTTGACATTAACATAGATGAAATGAAGATTGAATCAGAACGAGGGAGACATTCAACAAAGGGGACCGATTGGCGTGCATCGGACCGGGCAAAAAGAGGATACAAAATTACGATATCTACTAGGGCTATTGTTATCAAGGCAAAAGCAGCGCCTATTTGGATGCGAATTTGTTGTGAGAGGCAGACTTAGGCAAGACATGTTAATAGTCGCCTCGTAACAATCGATATTAGCCTTATATGCGCGCATGCCCCCACAGAGGAAAAAGATGAGGACGCCAAAGATAGCTTCTACGAGTTCTTAGACAAGATTTACAAACAGGCCCTAGCTATGGCATTAAACTGTTTTAATGCTCAGCTAGGAAAAGAGGCCATCTTTTTGAGCATTGTCGGCAAGTATAGCCTGCACCACACTACCTCCGGTAACGGATTCAGGATAATCGACTTTGCGGCGGGCCGAAATATTGTTGTAGGTAGCGCACGGTGACCGTATCCAGATTGACCAGATTGCGATCGACGCAAGGCACTCTTCCAGTATCATGGATGTCCGACCGTTCCGAGAGGATAACATCGACTTGGCCTATTACCTTGTTGTAGCCAAGGTACGGTTGCGGATATCCCGAGCATCGCAAAGGCAGGCTAATACTGTGACGAAGTTTGACGTCGGACAACCAAAATCGCAAGAGATCGGAAAATTTTTTTTCCAATCGAGTATACCTTATCTCTTCAGAGATCCTATGGCGCCAGCATCAACTATTGAAGACCGGTGGCAGCATTGCTACAAAACCCTTGCAGATGCCGCCTCTGATAGGGCCAACGCAACGTAACGTCTGGTTAGACGACGGGTGTCAGCAAGAATCTGCAGCTAAACAAGATGCATAGATGGCAGCTGAGCATAGAAGAACTAGAGCTGCTCATGAGCTCTACGAGCTGAAGTGGAGGGATGAACACCGGCTACTTAGGAGGAAAAGGAAGGAGCAAAAGATGCGCGCGGTCGAGTTAATTGAGGGATGCTACACTAGGAATGAAATTCGAAACCTGTACAAAAAAGGTTTAAAAAAAACCTGCCACGGACACAAACCCCGAACCAATACTTATACAGACAATAAAGGAACATAGCAGTACAGTCATAGCCGGTGCTGTGGACTTGGAAAAAGCATTTCTGTAGACTGTAGAACGTCGATGACGAAACCAATATCGCTGTCAGGCAGAATGAACTATTCCACCGTAACGCTGTTGATCATCAATTCCGTCCATCCGACCTGGATGAAATTAAGATGCCATATCTAAGGTTAAATCCAGCAAAGCTGCTGGAGCAGATGGCCAGAGTCCCGAGCTCTTCAAAGCGGTAGGCGATGACTTGATCAGGAACATAAACCAACTCATTAGTAAAATATGGTCGGACGAAAGTTTGCCCATTTTATGGACTCTCGCATGGATCGCACTATTTGCACGATCCTCAAGAAAGGAGAACCTCTGAATTGCGCGAACTACAGCGGCGTCAGTCTTCTTAACATCGCCAACAAGATTCTATCTGCTGTATTATGAGGACGCCTGAAGCCGTTGGTCAGTAACGTGGCTTTAGGCCAAGAAAATTCACCATCAGCCAAATACTCACTCTACTCGACACAACACCTATTCATCGATTTTAAGGCCGCGTATGACAGCCTCTATAGAGACAAGCTATACTATGTCTAGTTTTGGCATCCTTGCCAAACTTGTCCGTTTGGGTAGGATGACGATGCACAAAAATGCACGCTGCTGGACGGTACAGCGACATCGACTTAGGTCCAATGACTGAGGTGGCTTGGTCATGTATTAGAGCGGATGGACACCGGCCCGAGAAATATTCGAATCCGCCGCCGTACAGCGAAGTGGATTAAGACTGTGATTTAGGTTGCGCTCGCAAGCGGAAGGGGACCTCAACCAACTTGTCTTGCGGAACTGGCGGCAGCTAGCTAAAGGTCGAGCTGACTTGAGATGCTTGTTGCTTAAGGCCCAGGTACACCCCGTACTGTAGCAACACCTTAAATACAAGTAAGTAAGTAAGTAAAATGTAATTGAGGTCCTCAAAAAGAACAAGACCATGAAATTGACTGTATAGCTGTTGAATTGTTCTCATTTCAAGGGCATACCAACTAAGACCCATCATTGTTACGCTAGTGCATGTCAATGGCATTCCCCGTCAATCGTAAAAGTGCCGAATGTGGATAATTTTATGTATTGTGGCCAAGTAACATATGGCATTGCCATATAATTGTCGAAAATAATCCTTGAGGGGATCCGAGAACAACTGGATTCAACTCTTCTTCTGTATCTTCCTTCATCGATAATATAAAAACTTTACGGATCAGTTATAAAGCATTGATTACATTTTCTTGAATTTTGTCAGGCGCCTGTCTGACAGTTGTTGACATACCTGCGGAAATGGAATTAAAGTTTGGCCGTGGAGCAAGCCACGCAGTACCTGTATGACATAGGCGCTCGCCTGGCCGTTATTGACATATCCTTAGCGGATGAGTCGTAAAAACTCTTTGTTTTTAGCATTTAAAGCTTCGGAACTATTGGAAATCTGGCATCTTTTATCGCAAATTTTTTAAAGTCGATTTTTCGATTTTTTATGACAAAAAAAACCAGATGACGAAAATGGTCTAAGGTCACTTTATCAAAGTGTCATAATGCCAAATGATAGAATTTGGCCTTATGCAACTTTCACAAGGCGAAATTTGGAGATTTAGCTTTATATTTTGGCGCCCTCGGAGACATCTGGTCAAAAGTCAACTTTCTTCTATGACTGAAGGAGACTTGTACAGCCTTCGCGGGATAGATTACGAGGTTTTCTCCAAAGCATCAGTCAGACACTACTTTTAGCAAATTTATTTGGGTGTTTACTCTTTTCCCTTCACAATGATGGCCAAGTCGCAGGCATAGGTAATCGCTTTGTGGCACAAATTTTCTAGTTTGACTACTAATCCGTCGAACACAAGTGACCATAGGAGGTGCCAAAGAACATCTCCTTGCGGACAGCCGTTAACTGCTGAAACAGTTATTGATGCCACGTCGGAAGTAGAGGTTATTCTACGGCGATGGAGTATCGCTATTACCATCTGTTGCCAGATAGGTACCTCTGAATTCCATTACTTTTGAGACGGAATCGTATACGGTATTGTCAAAGCACCTTCCAGATTTAGGAAAGCGCATAATGGGATACATTTCCATCTGTAGGCGTCCTTTATTTATGCTATTTTATCCAAAAGAGAGCCTTCCGTAGGTCGTCCTTTTCTGTAGGCGTATTGATTTATGTGCCGAGGTTTTAAGGCAACAGGACGGTAAGATTTAGAGTGCTCGCTTGGGGATAAGTACTACATTTGTATGTCTCCAGGTTCGTGACAACTATAGTTGTTTGGATGGCAACTTGACCATTTTAAATCAGAGCTGAAAAGAGATTCCGTCAGGTCCCGGTGTGCCTTTACGGCCAATTTTACTTTGTGCAATTGAAGCTAGACTGCAACCGTCATGATAGATTCTAGAATCAAAACCAACATTTCTGGAGACATCTACAAATTGTTATAAAAGCACTTCTGTTGGGAACTGAATGGTTGAAGATCCGATACTTTTGTTGTCGTGTACTAGCGGTCTGCAGGCAATTCAAGAGCGTTCGCTTGAATATTTTTTTTTTGCGTCATTTTCTTATTTTTTGCGCTTTCATTTATTCTTGTTTTTCGCTATATGGTAAGACGCAATGCTGCCTAATCTTCTTGGAAATGGAATTATGACTTCCATCTGTGCACATTTGGCATTATTGCTTAATCACATGTGCCAATGTAAGATTCCCCATAGAATTTCCATTCACCTTAATATTTTGGCCCATCACAGCAACATATTGCTACGAACTTTTCCAATACTTTGGACCCTTTAAAGAAACATCTACCCCCCCTTAGATGATTTACGAGTGCAACTTTTAAAGTTCCGATTTACCAGGAGAAATTGTTTGAAAATTTCATTATCTGAACACGCACATTTTTCAAAGTGTAAAACCCCCCTTCATCTTCATTTCCATTTTGCACACCAATCTCATGTCTGTACAAACTTAAGCTTCCATTAGAGTACAGGTTAAATCTCTGCCAAGAAGTACGAGGTTTTGAAAATGAAAAGAATTTACCATTACCACTGCTACGATTGCTACGAGCACCTCTACGTACTTTGGGTAAAAGAAAAGGGGCGCCCACGAATTGGGGCAAACTATTTAAAAACTGTTGGAGCAACCAGTCCAAGTGTAAATGAGTGTAGTGAGGGAAAGACAAGATAGGGGGCTAATTTCAAGGAACAAACTTCTTGGCACACCTTTAGCAGGTTTCCTCTTGGGGATTCCTGTAAATGCGCAAACTTTTCAAGTAACCAAGAGTGGTAGACATGGGTAGAGACGATTTTGTCCCGTAAACAGAAAATCCTGCCACAGCAGTTTAGTAATGTTTTGCTTAAGAAAATAACGTTTCTGCATTTCTAAATCAGATTGTACGCGGTTTACTAATGAAGTTTCACTTCCTCCTTGCATCCCACAGATTTGTTTGTAAAGGGGCTGATATAGCTCGATATCATCTATCGCGTTGGCCTCAAGACGTACGCGGGTTTAGTTTAGTGGCACAGAAATAATTTGTAATTTAATTTAAATGATCCGCAAAATTGCCTAATTCTCAATAAATCGGTTTACTTCGGAGATAGTTGAGTTTTGGGATTGAGATTGAGATACAGACTGAGATTGAGATACTCGTAGTTGTGGGACACATCAGCTGTATGAAATTTTCTGTGAAATTAAATTAAGCTACCACGGGTCCTTTGCACTGTGGTGTCCTTGTCGCTGTTGTTTTGGTGAAGTTGTGTTTATTGTGAGATTATGTTGTATACTTTAAAAGGGAAAGAAGAGGAGACTGTCAATTGATAAATAAGAGCCGTTACTTTGGCATTTATTTTCCTGAAAAAATAAGGAAGCTTACAACCAATGTCCTTTGACATTAAATGAGGTACTTCAAAATTCGAAAGAGGCTGCAGGCCTTATGACATTGCGTAATAAGGCAGACATTTTCTCTACGTATAGCTTAAGGATATACTCGTAGCATAGGATATTATTTGTTGCACTTGTCGACCCTAACATAGAGAGAAAACAATTTAACCTTTTAAAGGATAAGGTGAAAGTTCATCTTTAGCGCAATAGTTGTATGTATAACTTCCAGGGGTGCTTGCACTTAAGAGAGAGATTTACATTCACATTAACAGTAGAGGCAGGACACCACCTTCTGAACAGCATTTTTATATCACATGCATCACATTACTCGCATTATTAAAGGCCAACAATGAGTCCTCTCTGTTCTTTGCAAGTGCGTAGCATAATATTATCCTGAGTTATCAAAGTATTCACGACGATAACAAAATTCCGACGAAGCAGTTAGTAGCCTCTGATAGTAATAGATTCACTGTTGACGACCCTAGCAAACAATTAAAGGACAACGATCTTCTCATCAGTACGTGGAATGTTTGAATGAACAATTATCGGAGATGCTTGACTGCTACATCTTTACTTTACTTAACCGGCGCTACTGTCCGGGGTGAACCTGGGCCTCAACCAATAAGCCTCTCCAATTAGCGCGGTCTTTGTCTGACTGCCTCCAGTTGCACACTCCAAGTTGGTTCTTCTACTTCTTCCACTTCCACTTCTACTTGCGTGCCACCTAAGGCATTGCTTTTCTCTACTGCGTTGTCCCACCGTATTAGAATCGAAGATTCTGCGGGCCGGAGCGTTGGTGTTCATTCGCTTTACATGTCCCAGCCATCTCAAATGCTTAATGTGCAGTATTTTGACCTGGTCGATGTCGCTGTAGAGCTCGTAGAGTTCATCGTTGAATCGTCTCCTCCATAACCTGTCAACGCATACGGGACCAAATATCTTACCAATAATTTTTTTCTCAAAACGACCAAGGATATCCTAATCCGCTTTAGAAAGGGTTCATGCTTCGGAACCATTTGGCACAATGGTCTTATATAGAGTTTCCTTGGTTATTCGGGAGAGGTTCTTACTACATAGTTGCCTCGGCTGCTCCCTATAGCAATCATCGTAGTAAACATCACAGTTGTTCATCTTTCTTTTGACCGGCCCTTCCTACCACACTTTTTGGATGGCGGTGATTACTGCTTTATAGCAGTCTAGGATCTCCGCTAATTGTTTGGCTGCACCCGGCCTGTTCAAGGTCCGGACACACCACGTGCAGATCCGAAAGTCGTTGTTTTGCAGGGTCGTCAACAGTGCACCCGTCCTTATCCGAGGCTGGAGGGCAAGGCGCTTTTCGCAACGCCTAGGACAAGTGGAGCCGAACCAAATTCCGGAGCCAGTAACTCGCTTTGGGGATATGAACGCTGCCGTTGACACTTATTAAGGGCTCATCCGCTACCAATTCTTTTCTAGAACCCTGACTTGGTGTTGGAGATCCCTATAGACCTGGATTCCAATTACGTTTAAGCAGCTCATATAGAGATAACCCTACTTTGACCTAACTGAAACTGTGGACGCCACCGTCCGCTGCCGCCCTTTAGTGAAATGGCACCCCTACCCTTCCCCTCGCACAATATTCCACAGAAGTTGGTTACCCCATCTCGTCGAGTTACTAGGCACCCAGCAGTCACCACGTGGAGGTAAGAAATGGGAGTTGATGGTGACAGGCTATAGTGAGAACGCTTGTGTTCTCATATAATCGCATTCACCACACTTTTGACCACCTTGACTGCTACAAAGCAGACATAAAAAACAGTGCGATGGAATAAACTGACCAGAAAGAGGATATCTACTACTACGGAGAATGCTACAGACAACCGCCACGACAAGGACAGTTGTCGCAGCGTTTATTCCGATGCGCATTCGCCGTCAGAGGAAATTTAAGGAAAAAGTCGGGTGGTTGAAACATGTTATCAAATGCCTAATTACGATTTGTACAAGGGCTAAATTTTCCAGCATAATCCTTATAAAAGCCCACGCTCAAAAAGAGAAGAAGCACGACCTTTATAAATACCGGTGCCACGAGCTCATCGACATAACCTACGAGAAAAACTTTAAAAATCGTTCTTGGCATTTGTAATACCAAAGTGGGGATGCTTGATAATTGGGTCGGTGCAGACCCAACGACGTCACCTTCGCCAGCACATAGTTTCCATATCTTGCCATCCATAAAGGGAACTGCACAGGGACCAAACAAACTGTCAACCGAATTGATCACATTACGATCAAAGTATGGCATTCCTCCAGTGCTTTGGATACCCGGAAGTTCTGAGCACCTGACATTTAGACGGACCATTGTCTTCTTGTAGGGAAGAGGATAAAGGATGCAGATAACAGCCCAAAGGCAGCGAACCATTTCAAAGTTGAATATCGAAAAGTCCAACACCCCCAGGATCAAACGTA
Source organism: Volucella zonaria (assembly GCA_963966105.1). Taxonomy (NCBI): domain Eukaryota; kingdom Metazoa; phylum Arthropoda; class Insecta; order Diptera; family Syrphidae; genus Volucella; species Volucella zonaria. The sequence goes on from OZ014531.1 coordinate 109,928,571, forward strand.
CAAATAACATTCGGAAAGGTCGTCTCTGATGTGGTGGGTTTCGACCCCCCAAAATAAAGAAACCATTGGTTCAATAACGAATGCAGACTGGTAAATAAAAAAAACAGCCGATGCAGAGAACGGCCCTGCGGGAAAGAACAAAGAAGGGTCGCGCGCTCTAGTAACCGAAAAGCAGAAAAGGCTCCTCAGAAGAAGGAGCCAGGGAAATACTAGATCGAAGGCTAACAGGGGAGGTATCAGAAGACTTAAATTCGGAAGTTTTACGAAAAGAATAGCGTGAACATGCCAAAGCTGTAAAACCCGAATACAAGAGATTTCCTTCTCTCTTGTCATTGTAGAACCACGGTCGGTGACGAGAATCTGGAAAAATTATTTCTGCAGACTGTTAAACCGTGATGACAAACAATTTTCAGCTTTGAAATAACGTCATTTACATCTCAAGTGGGAATATATTGTGGCGACATGGGTAGGGCAAACTTGATAATGATCTGCAGAATATCTTCTGGTGGGGAGCGTTCTATCTGGGAACAAGGCTCGGGTTTTAGATCTGCTGAGGATATCTTCCTTTGCCAAATCTATCATAATCCACCTTAGGCTTTTGTATAAAGATCGAGAAGTCCTTGGATGGGGGAAAGAGTAAGGAAAGAAAAGTAAAGAGGGTGTCAGGCTTAGAGAAATGTTTTTTCGGTCCTTCAAGAGGAATCCGACAGAGGAAAACCGAAAAAAGTTTAAACGAGCCAGTAACGACTGCAACTTTTTTCTTCAGCGTCCAAAATTCCAATACGGGCAAAACCTGAGGCAAAAAATAATACAATGTCCCTAAGGTAGTAAAAATGTTTGGTCTTTCGTTAAAAACATTAAAAACTCTGCCTCATCCACCATCCCAACGCCCATTTACAATGACATTCCAGCTGTCAGCTCTGTGGACAAGGCCAATCTGCTTGTTTCACACTTTGTGGCTCGCACAACACTCCCAGATTGTGCTTTGTCTTCGCCTACACTTGAGTGCATCGAATCTTCAATGGGACGAATCCACTTTCGCACTCGTGCAGTAGTAAGAGTTCTTAGAGATCTTAGCATTCACAAATCTGCTGGTCTAGATGGTATATCTCCCCTTCTTCTGAAGAGATGTTCTTCTTCGCTGGCAAAACCACTGCGTAAGCTTTTTCATCAATTACACTTTTTAGGACTCTTTCTGAGAAGATGAAAAAGAGCATTTGTCCAACCCGTCCCTAAAAAATGCAAATCTTCTTCCCTCTCCTCCCATAGACCCATTGCACTAACGTCCCTTTTCCAAGATCATGAAAACTCTGATAAACCGTCAGCCCATGAAATATCTCGAAACATGAATACTTCTCAATGACCGGCAGTATGGTTTTCGTAGCAACAGGTTCACTGGTTATTTGATGGCATGTCTCACCGAAAAGTGGGACCAAAGCATACATCAATCTGGCGAAAGCAAGATAGTTGCACTTGATATTTCTAAGGCAATCGACAGAGTTTGGCATCAGTCTCTTTTGTCAAAAATGCGTGCTTTTGGGATCGACTACTTTCTTCTTCAATGGATTAGAAATTATATTTCGGAATGTTCAACTCCAGTAGTATTGGCTGGTTTCAAGTCTGATATTCGCAAAATAAATGCTGGTGTGCCCCAGGGCTCCGTTCTGTCTTCGATAATCCAATATGTTCCTTTGCTGACGACAGTTCTCTCTGCTTTTCATATTCGTTCCCGGACTCACGTCCCTGCTCTTCGGCTGTAGACCCGGAACGGCAGCGTATGTTAAACTCACTAAATTCCGATATTAACATCATAACCAATTAGAGAGCTTTCAACAAAGTGGAATTGAATGTTTCCAAAACACAATGCTGTCTGCTGTCGTTCAAGCGAAATTTAAATACCCAGCCATTATCCATGAATGGCACTTGCATCGTCGAAACCGATAAGCTTTCCATTCTCGGTATGTGTGTCAATGACAACTTACGTTGGAATGAGCACTTGTCTAGGTTTCCTCAAGCGATATAAGATCAGCCCCTCTGATCAGGCCGCAATATATAAAACATTCATCTGATATTAGACAGATCTGGTCAAGTGTGCCTAAGACTTCTCTGCACGTGCTAGATAGGATTCGAAACCGTGCGATAAAACTCACAGGAGATACTAATATCACTCAGTCAATCGACACCCTTGAACATCGACGTAATGTCTCGTGTCTCACTCTATTTTAGCACTATTTCCACCACCAGAGCTCCATAGAAATCACCGATAGCATTCCGCCCCTTCAAACCGTAACACCCGTCTCGCTATGAATGCTCATCAGTAAACCCTCAAGCCCACTCCCGGACGTACTACAAAATATCACCGTTCGTTCATAAACTGTACAACTCGCTTATGGAATGCCCTGCCTAGTTCTTTATTTCCTAGTCATTATAACCTTCAAACATTTAAAACCAACATTCACCAGTAGCTCTCTTTCCATCCTCCCAGATTTTCGTTCGCCCGCTCTGTGTGCAAGCATTTTAAGGTTACTTAAATCCCTTGAGCGCGGGGAAATTATAAAAAAAAAAAATCGAGGAAAGCAACAAATTTGACGTACCAAACTTGATACTACTCAGCATCGCTTGTGATGGCAAGTGGTCCGGGGTTTTTCAGCATGATGGCAAAAAAGCTGCCTGAAACTTTAACTTGGCTAACTATGTACCAGCGTTCAGGTGAAATTGGTCCTTCGACGTCGTTTTTATCGATCATAGCGATCATTATTTCGTCTTTTAGGATTTCGCTAAAAGACCTCAGAGATAGAAGGCCCTTAGGAGGTTTTCCTCCAACGATCTCTCGTGCTTGGAGTAGTTTTGGGAACGATGGATAATCCGGTTTTGGGATGTTGTTAGCTCACTTTATCTTGTTCCTCATGGCCGCAGATCTCTCGACCTCCGGAATGGACCCGAGGGTTTTGAAATGTAAAACATCTTGCAGACCCGGCTGAGCCTTTGATTCTTCTTTTGAGGGGGCGCCTGCCATAAACTTGCTGCTATTAGGGGTGGAGGAAGTGGTAGGTCCATGGCTTGCCACAATCTTGTCACTCATTGAGAGTTTGAGGTTTGGTTCGTTGCGTTTGCCTTTTGAAGGTACACCATGACTTGCCACGGATTTGCCTTTGTTCCGCGTTGCTGGAGCTTTTCCGGTAGTCGGTGTAATGCCCCCGAATTTTGTTTTTGCTTTAGAAATTAAGGGTACTATATTGGATCCCACGAGTAGCGGAGAAATGGTGGCCCACCTGCATACAGATAAGACTAGCTAATCCGCAGGTTACTAGGTACCCGGACAGTCTGTTCACGACTGAGCGGGGCCCTCAGCCAGGCTGATCCTAGGCTAACACCGGGTCGGAGTAGGACAGAAGTTGGCTAGTGAAAGAGGTAGAGGGGGAATTCGGATAAGCATCTTATAGTTTCAGTACTCCTTTGGAGAGTTTCGCGAGAATCATTGACCATACTCAACCTCTACAACTCGATGCTCAGGTAGGGGATAGTTAAATTTGTTCTAGCTATTTTTTCTCACAGAGTCTGAATTCTCAAAAAATCGAGTGTGATTGAGCTAAAGAAGAGTACCCATATATACAAGCGCATATGCAGCAGATCTTGGAATTTGAAAGTAAAAATTTCCAATCTTGTGCCGTTTTACGCCACTAACGCTAAGCACTCTAAGCTTCAATCATTCTGTGGCCGAGATTTGCCTTCTGTTGCGGAAACTCTCCAGACAAACGTAGAGCATCATTCTGTCAAAGTATTCCCCTATAAATCGATATCCTCGGCAAATATTTGAATTTTTCTTCCTCACATACAACAAATGGAGTCGTGTCCCGATTTCTTTGTGAATGTGTTCACAAATTCTTTGTTTGACTTTACAAATGCTTCATCGTCCTCCTGTCCATTTCCACCGCAGGCGCAAATATTTGTACATCTCTAATATTCCTTAGAAGATGTCTTTAATTGAGGTTCTAAGATACTACATAGAATCGACACAAATATTACCTGCTAAAGAATTTAATATTTCTTTGCACAAATTTCATTTCTCTTCTAAATACCCCGGTGTACCATTTTCCTAAATTTTTTCTCCTTATTTCATATTCTGGGAAAATCCTTTTCCAAAATTACTTAATAATTTCGTTACTATTTTCGGGAGTCACATGTCTTTAGATCGCCCACATTCACTATACACATTTCTCGCTCGATTTCAAGTAGTTTGAATAATTTCACTTGAATTGTCAATAAGACTGATGAGAAGGTAGACATTCGACTGGCAGAAGATACCAAATACCCAAGCCTGACTGTGTCCTCGGCCTAAATTTCCCTTGAAATTCCATTTCCCAAAAACGTAATCATCATCGTTATCATCGCTTTCTCCTGGGGAATCAGAACGAAAAAAAAAAGGAAAACCAAAAATGTTTGCCTCCTTCCAACCGTTGATGTCGTATTTCAGTGGAAATTCTATCACGTGAAAATAGGGCAGCGAACACACCCATTGCTTACATCGTCTAAAGCCCATTGCCCTTGGCGCAAATTTATTCGCCCATGAGATTCGTCCTCAGAAATGCTCCAAATCGCTTAAAGAATCAGTTGCAGCTCATTTTTCATTGTAAATCACTAGGGCAGTACCGTCATCTGTATCCACAATCAGATGGTAACAGTAACTGCATAGTCAAGCTACGTGCATCTAATTCCATACATAAGTTCGTGCACCTGTCCATTGATACCTAACTATTGACTAACGTCGCATAAATTGTCATTTGCCACCCAAGAAACTACCGCCAAGGACATTTTGTGCTCAAATGCACTCCATTCTCGGTTAAGTTAAGTTCCGAGTGTTGTACACACCCCTACACTCAAATCTACGCCTTGGCACCGCCAGAGATATACTCGTTTTGTATTGAATATTTCTGCTACTGGGATGTTTAACTTTTATCACGTTCCTAGGCGTTTAAAATATATTATATATCGGCGAGGGCGGGCAAGTTGATATACATGGTATTCCTAGGTACCCTTATATTAAGCCACCCTCTACACCTGAGCGCATCCGAATACTACGGCCTTGGCATGCCGGTGGTGCCAGTGTACGTGTTGAAAGAACTGTGACCGAGAGCGGATTTAACTTTAACAATCGCGTTTGGTGGGGGAATGCTTAAACGAGCGCGGGTGGCATGCTTGCCGAACACATTTCGATAAACATTCGAATTGCAAATCGATTCACGATAGAGAGAACGTTTTTTTTTTGCAATTTTCATGAGATTGTTTCGTCCTTCCAACAACTGCTTTGGATACATATAAATATGTATTTATTATTTTTTTCGATTTGATGGCACGTACAGCGATCAACGGGCTGGATTGACTCAGAATGCTGTGATGCATTGGAATTATTATTCAAATTTACAGTTGTATTATTGCAGCCTAAGTGGTGGAAAAGAGTCAGTTGAATGAGAACTTAAGTGGACGACCTGATTATCGAAAATGGTAACGCCGAATGAAAGAAATACAAAGTGGTGAGCAATTTGAGTTACGAATTACCACAATGCTACATGATTTAGTCTATTGTGCTGGCACTGAGTGGAAAGTGGAAAATTGGGAAAAAAACGATGGGCCTTCGTTGTCGAGATCATAAAATCTAGGAATGCCATTCGTCTTAATCTGCTGCTTAAAAGGATTTTGTATTGTCTGTTTTTTTCTATCGGAACGTAGCCTTCCGACTGCTTTCAGTGTAGCTAGTTGCATTCCCGAACTAGCTTTGTAATCGTAGGAGGGTTTTTCTAACGAGGAATGAAATTTAACATGAAGACCCGTCTACATTCCTTTTCTAGCTCAGATTCAGGTCGAAACCAGTTTTGAGCAGAGAGAAAGTCGATTTCGTATTTTTTTCGCAGCCGGACATTGTCATGACATTGTGTAGATTACATGTACCTTTCTCTTTGACAGGCTCCATGTCTTGCCGACATAACTTTTTTGTTTTTTTATAATTGGCGCCCGCACAAGGGATTTTATGTATACTTAAGATGTTTGCACATAGTGCGGGCGAAAGCAAGTTAAGGAGGCAAACAAGAGAGATACCGACGTGCATTGGTTTTAAATGTCTTAAAGTTATAATGACTAGGAAATAGAGAGCTCGGTAGGGAATTCCACAAGCGAGCTGTTCGGCTTAGGAACGAATCACGATATTTCACAGTACGTCCGAAGGTGGGCTTGAGGGTATACTGCTGAGCATTTATAGCGATGTGGGTGTTATGGTTGAAGATTTGAAGGGCTGGAATGCTACCGGCGATTTCTATGTAGCACTGATTGTGGAAATAGCGATAAAGCAAAGTTAGACACGAGACATTTCGTCGGTGTTCGAGGGTGTCCACTGACTGGGTGATATTAACCTCACCTATGAGTTTTATCGCACGGAGTTGAATCTTATCTAGCAGGTGCAGAGATATTTTAGGCGTACCTGACCAGAAGTGTGCATTGTACTCCAATTTGGGCGGATGAATGCCTAATCAGAGGGGGTGAAGTATTTCTAACACCGCGTGAGGAAACTTAGATATTTCGCAGCATTTTTCATAACACCGAATACCATATGTGGTCATTTCAACGTATGTTGTCACTGACACACATACCGAGAATGAAAAGTTTTTCGGTTTCGAAGTTGCAAGTGCCATTCATGGATAATGGCTTCTTGTCTAAATTTCACTTTAACGACAGCAGACAGCGTTATGCTCCAGAAGCATTAAATTTTACTGTGTTGATAGTTCGGGAATTAGTTATGCTGCTAATATCGGAATTTTATTTGCTTAACATACGCTGACGTTCCCGTTCTACAGCCGAAGAGCAGGGACGTGAGTCAGGGAACGAATATGAGAAGCAGAAATAACTGTCGTCAGCAAAGGAATATATTGGATTAGAGGTAGCAGACAAGAGATCGTTGATGAAAATTAAAAAGAGTGTCGGACGCAGAACGAAGCCCTGGGGCACACCAGCATTTATTTTGTGAATATCAGACTTGAAACCGTCCAAGAAAACTTGAATTGAACATTCCGAAAGGTAGTTTCTAATTCATTGAAGAAGAGAGTCATCGATACCAAAAGCACGCATTTTCGACAAAAGAGCCTGATGCCAAACTCTGTCAATTGCCTTAGAAATATCAAGTGCAACTATCTTGCTTTCGGCAGATTGATGTACGCCTTGGTTCCACTTTTCGGCGAGACATTCCATCACCTAGGTGATTACCAGTGAACCTGTTGCTACGAAAACCATACTGCCTGTCATTGAGAAGTTTTCGTGTTTCGAGATATTTCATAAGCTGACGGTTTATCAGCGTTTCCATGACCTTGGAAAAGAAGGGACGTAGTGCAATGTATCTATATGGAGAGGGAAGTAGATTTGCTTTTTTTACGGACGGGTTGAACAAATGCTATTTTCCATCTGCTAGGGAAGAGTCCAAAAGAGTATGATTGATGAAAAAGCTTCCGCAGTGGTTTTGACAGTATGAAAGAATACCTCTTCAGAAAAAGGGGAGATATACCATCTGGACCAGCGGATTTATGTATGTTGAGATCTTTAAGTAATATTGATACTGCGCGAGTGCGAAAGTAGATTCGTCCCATTGAAGATTCGACGCACTCAAATGTAGGCGGAGACAGAGCACAATCCGGGAGTGTTGAGCTGGCCGCAAAGTGTGCAGTGTGACAGCTGGAATGTCATTATAAATGAGGGTTGAGATGGAGGATGCGGCAGAATTTGTAATATTTTTGACGACCAAAAACGTTTACTACCTTTGGAAGATTTAGTATTTTTTGCTTCAGTTGGCCCTATTGGAATTTTACACGCTTGAGGAGACGTTGCAGTCGTTCCTGGCTCGTTTAAACTGTTTTTGGTTTTCCTCTGTCGGGTTTGTCTTATAATACTTAAAAAACCATTCTCTAACCCCGGCAGCCTCTTTACAACTCGAGTCGTAACATGCCTTTTCTTTAGGTTTGATGCTCTTCTTCCGATGAGGGATCAAGGATCTCATTCTAAAGAGAATAGTGTCAGTGGTCATATCAGCAGCAGCATCTACGTCATAACAACCAGTTAAAATTCCTTAATAAGGTGTGAAGTCAGCGCCAATTGGCTTTCTCGTATTGCCATACGGTTCTTTTAGGAATATTTTCTCTAACTGTGTGGTCGGTCTACGAGAAATGTGCTGATATGACACAGTGGTCCGTCGAGCATTCGGGTGGGCTCATTTGCAAGCTGCGTTAAGTTGTTTTTGCAGCGGAGAGCTTAACACACCGTCCTCCTTAGGGTGTTATCTGTCTAGAATGTCAAAGCCACCCAGAATTGTGTACCTTGATTTTAATATGAGGATAAAAGGATACAATTCTTCGAACAGAGTCAGACAGCACATCAAACTCGTGAAACGTCAAATTGCTGTCCAGTTTGGGGCTTCTGTAAATAAAGCAGCAGTAGATAATTTGCTTACGGAGATGGAATTTTAACCATATGAAATTGAATTCCGGATTGGAACAGGGACTACATTGTGGTGGAATTTGGTAAGCTACATCACTACGCACATAAATGGCGAGTCCGGGGTTGGGAAAGAGTAGTGGCACTAGTTTGTAGCCAGGTAGCTTCAGATCAGAGTGATCTGAGAGGTGTGGGCGGGGATCTACCTATATTTTACTAAGTTCCAAAACAGCTGGCTTGAATTTACAGACGTGGACGTACGCAGAAAAGTGATTTTTAGCCCGCGTTTGTTCCCAATGTCCACCCTAAATTGCCGAGTCATTATAAGAAAATAAAAACAAACACAAAAAACGCAAACCCCGACGATGCCAACCAAGGCTGCGAAGTGAAAATTCCGACAAAATTAAACCCCCATAAAACTAATCTAGTCCTCTTCTCCAGGAAATATGGTATAAAATTCGAATTACAGACCCTCCCTCAATAAACGGTACCAGTTTAGTCTTTTCCGATACAGCAGAATATCTGTGTCTCAGTTTTTACAGGAAGCTAAACCTAACATTCAAGAAAGAGCCAAGAAAGCTACAGTAGCAAAACAGCCATAGGGAACAAATAGGGCCTTCAACTTCGCATAACCCACTGGCTATACATCTCGGCCATATGACCGATACTCATCTACGGGGTTTCTGTCTGGTGGACGGCCTTAGACTATGCAGTCAAGTGCAGTAATCTAACCAAAGTCAAAAAAACAGCATGTCTATGCATAAGCGGATCCCTACGCTATACTCCCTCTGCGGCATTAGACATTCTGTTTCACTAGATACCCTTCGATATCTTCAGCAGGCAAGTACTCGTAGCTGCAGTCGCACCTACTACACAGTGTACAAATAATTTATTTGGCAACGCTAACATTCTTAATATATTAGGAATCCTCTCACAGAGAAAATCGATTACACCATGCCTTAACTTTAGTTTGACAAAGACTTCCATGTAAGCTTTACCTCTACAATAGATCCTTCTGGAAGTAGGCTTGGTGGCTGTGTCTTCTCAGATAAGCCATATCTAATCCTCTCTTTCCGTCTTCCAAATCACTGTAGCTTGTTCCAAGAGGAAATTTTTGCGATTAAAGAAGAAAAGCGTGATATCTGCAAAGAATATCCGCATCTATTCGTATAGTCAGGCCGCTATCAAGTCCCTGGATTCAGTCTCACTAAATTCTATAAGCGCTCTTGAATGCCGATTACCTGGTACGAGTATACCTATCGCTACGTGCAAATCAATATTAAAGCGGGATGCTATTAAGGAACAGACTTTAGGTGGACTACTGGACCAACATGTCTAGCGACCAAACAGACTTGGCCAAAGCTGGATCTGAATCGCTTTAAGAGTTTGATCCTTCTGAATAGGAAACATCTCAGCACAATCATTTGCGTCTTATAGGCAAACATGCAAGGGGGTGTTGCGCTTTTATAAACGTTTTCTGTAGAAGCTGCATAGGCGAGGAGGAAGAGGAGACAATCCTCCACCTACTTTGTACATGCCCAGCTCTCTCCCAGAGAAGAAAATTTCACCTAGGAGCTTTCTTCTGCAATGACCTAAACGATCTAAAGAATATAGACGTAAACAGTCTCCTACGCTTCATCATAAGCTCAAACTGGGTCCATTATTAAGTGGATCATAGATCCATGTGGCGTCACAGTGGGCCAGTAGGCCTAAGTGGGTTGGTCTTTCCAACAACCACTTTTACCTACCTACCTACCTACATAGGCAATCAAGCAGCGATCAGATCCCTAACTTTGAATACCATAAATACAAGAGTGATTAGGTACTGCCGCACATCTCTCAACGAGATGACTAAGCTGAACAAGTTCACACTCTGTTGTGTTCCTGGAAACCCCTGAACTAGGCTCCGTCTTTAGAAACAAAAGAAGCCAGCTCGACAACGCTAAGCTAATAATATTCCATGCCAAAACTTAAACACTTTTAGGCGTAGGTGAATTACAATATTTGAGACTACTGTAAGTGTAAGACATCTACATTAATAAGTTACATACTCGACCTCATGTGGTCGATGTTGTTGATAAAAGCTCACGAATATAATCAGAGGACGCGCGCAACGTTCTAGTATTGAACAGAGATGCAGAGGAGTCTTTATGCATCTGCCCTATCTTCGCACGGATCAAAATGACGTTATTAGGCGGTTACTACTTCCCAGATCTAAATAATCTCTAACCTATTGAAGATCACCGGCCTAAACAACTTGATCAGAAAATGTATCTAAAATCCTCTCCTAACTCTTTCTCATCATCCAAGTCCTATTCTACGGCGCATAAGCATGGACTTTGTCAAAATGTATGAAGACGCTCTAGGCTGTGTGAATAGAGAAAGATGAACCATACAGTCACATCGACTTAACCAGAAAAATCCAAAAAGATCCACTAAACATCAAATATGACAGTGTTCGCACTTACGCAACGACAGTGGGAGAATAAGGAAAGGAACTTCTCGGCTAAAATCGAGCTAGATCGTGCTACTCGTTGGTTAGGCCGAGGTTCACTAGGTGCTAAGATAAGAGTTTGAAAACTTGAGCAAATATGGCCTTGATGAGAGTTATCCTATGAGCTGCGCCATCCCTTTGACTAGGATTCGCATACTTTTACAACCCCGTACTGTTCCAATCGTAGTTTGTTGTAACGTAATTTCATAACGAATAAATTTGTAAACAAGATATTCACTTACGTAATCATGAGATATAATCTTTTTACTAAATGTAGAACCACCACCGCAGAGCTGCCTGCTTGACCCCATACTTATGAGGTCACAAGGAAAAAGTTTCAAATCTCCAAACACGAACATTTGAAACGACTCTTTGTACCATTTGACTGGAATTTTGCTAAAAAAAAAATAAGTCCTCCACCTCATTTCCATTGTTCTTTTCTGTTTCTTTTAATTTTCAGTGTTTTTTTGCAAATAAAAGGTTTCCGTTGTTGGTCCGGATTGGCGGCCGACAGCTATCTCAGAGCTCTTTCCTTTAAATGGCACCAAGCTAACCTCCTGTTAGCATAAATCATGCAATCAACTTGATGGTCGATGTTCTGTTCCGCTTCAAATGGGTTTTTTTTCTTCCTTAACTTTTTGATATACATATCTCCTGCTGGGTGAGATTTCCTTCTCGGTCTTCGTCGTCGTCGTTCTCGTCCATTTTATGATTGAATATCATGAAGTTTCATGAGAAATAGCAAAACTAGACGTCCTTTGGTTTTTTTTTTTACGTTCCAGAAGGAAGGACTGAAAATAGAAAATATCAACGATGGAAACAAAATTAAAAAAGAAAGAAAAGAAAAAAAAAAACAACAACAACAACCCTCTTCCACATGACCCACATTCATTCCCGAATTCATATTGCAATCGCAAGTTTTCCGAGAGATATTTCAAAGCAAAAGTACAGCACGAAACAATAAAAACGAAAGAAATGTCCTAACTCACATCCAATTTGTTGAACAGTCTGTCGAGGAAGTCACGATAGGGTTGACTTTTACGCCACGTGTAAGATTTTGTTGTGTAGAATTTTGGAGAATCAAGTTTAAACTAAATATCTCAGATCTTGGGGTTAGAATTTAAAAGTCCTACAGCGTTTTCTCCAACACAACTTTTTGGCAAAATTCGACTCTATTCATCAGCATGGTATCATTGTTCTAGAGTCATACAATCAGTCCAGCGCAGCTCTAATATTTCTACGGCTTTCTTATAGAACAACTTGTCCAACCCTTCATTGCAGTCATATCTCTTTCCGACTTTTTGGAGGCTTGCGAATAGATAATAGGATCCATGATTCATCCATTTTCACATAGCGCATGGAAATATTCTTTTTGCTTCGCTTAAACAGCTCCAAACAGCGCTCTGGATCATCAGCAGGTTGATGTTTTTGGTCAAGTGTGAGCAAACACGGTATCCACTTCGAATAGAGCTTTCACATATCCAAACACTCTCATGTATACGGCCTATTGATATCTGTGCGATGTCAGCCGTTTCACGCACTTTCACTCTACGCATCCTTTCAAAACGATTTTGTGGATTTTTTTTATGTTTTCCAGGGTAACATCCCCATTAAAGGAGCGTTCAGTATTATTTGTGTCTGTGCCACCGCGTTTGAATTCAATGGTTGCTTACGACAGAATAGATCCCTTATAAAACTTTGCAGGACATTTTTGACTTTTAATGGTATTTTTTCCCGCCAAATAACAGCGTAAGAAACTCAAAGGTGCGTTCATAAAACTTCAGCATCTCGATGACTCGATGACGATGACGTTTGAAGTTCATGCGAATATATTATTAGAGCCACCGTCAGTCGTTCGCAGATCTCCGTAGTGAACAGATGTGTTTCGGCTTTTTCTAAAGTAAAGAAAAATTAGTAGTGATTCAGTGTGCAAAAATAGTTTATCGACTTGGTAGCCAAGCGGTTAGCGGCATCGTTGGTCAGTAGTAGGTCGTGGAACACGGGTTCGATCCCAGGACGTCTTGAAACTCTTGTTTTGTTTTGTTTTTTTTTTTTTTGTATTTTGCGTGTAAAATATTAAAACAACAAAACCCATAAGGAAGTCACGTGATGGCTGGCGGAGAGCGTTCCGCTCGTCCCATAACGGGAGTTGAAAAAGGCAACAATAGTGTTGCCGGTGCCGTGGCGAAAGCCATCCGAAGGAGGAGGGTGTTGACAACCACTCCAAATTTAAGAAAAATGAGAATGGGTGCTGCTTTAACAGCACAACAAGCCAAAAACCAATCAGATGATGGGTTGATGTGCATATCTGATGAGGTCCAATATGAGGGGGGCAACAACAACTTTGCCTCTCTAGCAGCATCTGAGTCGGAAGATGAGGATGAACAAATTAAAGATATTAGCAGCAGCATACAAAAGCTAAAAGAAAAAATGCTTGCTATTAGGCAAAAGCAAACGGCACGCAGGCAAAAGGAGCAGATAGAAGTAGAGAGCTCCCAACAAAAAAAGCAACAAGAGCAGAAACAACAACTGCAGCAACAACAAAACCAGCAGCAGCAAAAACTACATCTGCTGCAAACAAAACAGCAGCAGCAGAAACAACAGCAGCAGAAACAACAGCTGCAGCAGAAACAGCAACAGCTGCAAAAACAACAACAACTGAAACCACAGCAGCTGAAAAAACAGCAGCAGCAGCAACAACAACAACAACAACAGCAGCAGCAGCAACAACAGCAGCAGCAGCAGCAGCAGCAACAACAACAACAACAACAGCAGAAGAAGAAGGAGAAGGTGCCTCCTATCAACACCTATAAATTGGAGGTAAGTGCTACCAAGGACCTGTGTAAGCTGGTCATTGGTCATAATTTTAACATAAAGAGATTGGGGAACGATCGCCATGCCATCCACTGTAATTCAGTGGAGGGTTACGCGAAAGTGAAAGAGCTCCTAAAGGAAACGACGACGGAGCATTACTCATTCACACCGAAGTGTGAAAAGCGGCAATCGATGCTGCTGAAGGGGTTGGAACCGTCTTCTGATCCTGAGGAGATCCTGGCACTGCTCAAAGAGAAGGAGTGCGAAGGACTCAAGTTTGTGGGGGTAAAGCCATTTACCACAGCTAGAGCCAGGCGGGAGAAACGGAGTCTGCCGTTCTTCCTGGTGCAGCTCAGTCCCGAAAGCCGTCTGGATAGTCTAAGGAGTATCAATGTCCTAGACTACCAGGTGGTTCACTGGGAAAAATTAAAAAGGAGCGAAGGCGTTATACAATGCGTTCGCTGCCAGAGGTTCGGACACGCCGCGTCGAACTGCCAAATGCAGCCTCGATGCGTGAAGTGCGCAAAGAACCACAGTTCCGAGGAGTGTGCTCTGGGTAGGGACGGAGCATCCGATAGGACGCAACTCTCATGCGTGTTATGTGGGAACGTAGGACACACCGCAAACTATCGGGGTTGTCCTAAGTTCGCTGACATTAAAAAAGCAAAACTGGCTCGGCAGCAGAAGGTGGAGGTCAAACGTTCACCTGCTAGGTTTCAAACACCAGCCGTCACGCCCCAAATTTCCTACGCCCAAATGGCGTCAGGTAGGGGTGCTACGGTACAACAAGCGACTGTTGCTTCTCCGGCGCCAATGCAGAGAACAACGGAAGTTGCACCTAACATGCTGGCCATCTTGCTCGCAATCCAAGGGCAGATGGCTCAGCTGCAAAAGCAGGTGCAAGAACAGGCCAAGCGGGTGGACCAGATCTACGCGCTGCTGCCGGGCCTAACGCAACACATGTCGTAATGGGTACGCACATGGTGGAGCAAACTTTGAAGGTCCTTGCGGTGAATGTTAATTCACTGATTAGGATCGAACGAAGAGCCGCGATGTTTAAATTGCTACAAGACCAAACTCCTGATGTGCTTTTCGCTAGCGAAACCAAGCTAACCGATAAGCACAAACTGGAGTACAATAATTATATTGTTAGAAGAAGAAATCGGCCCGGATCCAAACGTGGAGGCGGGGTCGCAATCTTCATCAAACAAGGTATAAAATTTCACAGAGTGTACAAGGGAGTGTTGCGTAGGTTCCGGGTGTTGGAGGCAGTCGTCATTTACATCCCGCTCCGCAGTGGAAAGCGGCTGTACTTGGCCTCTGTTTATGCGCCTGAGGCTTCACAATCCACTTTATTCATTACAGAGCTCGACATGCTTTTTCGACTTCTGAGGCTGGAATCGGGGGAGAATTATTTTGTAATCGGCGGGGACTTCAACGCTAGACACAGAGATTGGGGAAATAATTTGCCAAATACTAGAGGGAACCTACTACTCGATTGGTGGGGTCAGCACGATGTCATGTACAGACTTGGTCTTAAAGCGACGGATAACCCGTCGTTTCCCAGAGGCGGGTCTTATTTGGATCTACTGCTGTATGACGAACGTATACGACTGACAGGTTCGAATTTACAAACGCTAAACTGTCTGCGCACATTCGTGTATGACAGTGACCATTGCGGTTTTAGCACCGAAATTACAGTTCCCAACGAAATTGCGGAATTGGAGGAGTTTGTCCAAAGATATTCTTACAACTACAGTAAGACTCGATGGACACGCTTCTCCGCAACATTGACAAGAGCACTCGCCTCGAACACGCTCCACCGTCCTCCGTCCAATAGGAATTTGTCAAACGAGGAGATTGACAATTACCTAAAACAAATGGACGAGACAATTAAACAAACTATGGACGCTACAATACCGCGGTATCGACGTACGACTAACGAAGACCTGTTCCGCAATCCTACTATTGACGCACTGCACCGACAGAAAAGTAGACTTCTGTCAAGACTCAAAAACTTGTACAGACAATTTACTGACAGACAAGAACCGGAGATTAGGACACTGAAGTCGTCGATTAAAAATATTCAAACGTTAATAAAAGAGAATTACAGAATTTCTGTAAGTTCGTATTGGAACAGCAGGGTTCGGGCTGTAAACACCAGCAACCCGAATATGTTCCCTCAAATAAACAAACTATTTCGGAGAAAAAACCAAAACGACTTTCAGTGTCTTAAAATAGCCCGGACAACAGACAACGAACGATTACTGACAATAGCAGGTATTGATCCAAATGAGGCCGCTGATGATGACGACTTCTTTGTGATCGAGGATCCACAGGAGAAGGTTGAGACCATAGGGGCGACTTTCCAGGAAATATACAAGGCCACTGATACCATTGGCCCTAATTATGACCTGGACAATCGCGTCTTGGTGCACGACTTCTACATTCGAAATGAAGTAGAGAACTGGCGATCCGAGGGCTCTGGTTTCACCCGGTTCAGCGACGAAAATATGGCAAATAATGTCATTACCAGAGAGGGTGACCTACCTCCGTTCATTTCGAAGGAAGAGCTCCATGAAATCTTCGACACAATCAGGGCTAAGAAATCAGTGGGGACCGATGGTATTCCGAACATCGTGCTTCGACATCTTCCTCTAGAAGCGGTGGACATTTACACCACCCTGTTTAATAATGCAATGAATAATGCACATTATCCAGCGCATTGGAAAACGGCGGTGGTTCAACCTATCCCCAAAAAGGGAAAGGATATATCCAATCCGGCGAATCTCAGGTCGATAAGTCTCCTTCCGAATATCAGTAAGGTGTTTGAAAAGGTAATCAATAGAGCTCTGTCTAGGTGGGTTGAGGACAAACATATAGTTCCGGATAATCAATTCGGTTTTAAGGCGGGACATGATATCTCACATGCCGCGTCTAAACTGGTGTCCGATATCCAATGGAATAAAGGCAAAAACCAATGTACTGGTGCCTGCCTTGTTGATTTGGAGAAGGCCTTCGACACCATATGGTTAGAGGGTCTTTTCTATAAGCTGACTAGGCTGGGGATCAGTAAACCACTCTTGTACATTCTTTATAATATGCTAACCAACAGACAGTTCATCGTAAAAAATGGCGATGTGACTTCTGTTGGAATATTTCAAATTAAAAATGGTCTTCAGCAAGGCGCGGTCAATTCGCCGATCCTATTTAACATTTATACAAGCGACTTGATAGGTTCACTTCCCCATACTATTGCGTACGCAGACGATTTGCTAGCGTACAGAACAGGTCCAAAAATCGAGGTCATTAATACTCTCTTGCAGTGTGACTTCGATAAGATAAGACGATTTTGCGATGACTGGAAGTTGAAAATCAACTTTCAGAAGTCGGAAACCATTCTCTTTAGGACGCCGTTGTCTAGAGCCTCTAGGGATACTAGAAAAAATTGGCGAATGTTCTCGATCATTGGACAACACGGACAGCCTCTTGCCTGTCGAAATGTAGTCAGATACCTTGGGATCTGGCTAGATCAGTTTCTGTATTTTGACAAAAATGTAGATGCTGCTCTGGCCAGAGCCAAAGGCGCTTTTGCCCTTACAAAGAGACTGTTTTATAGCAGCCAACTCGATGAGAGGGTAAAGGTAATCTGCTACATGGCCCTTATCAGGCCCATGCTGGTATTTGGTTGTCCCGTTTGGTTCAATGTGCGAGCAAGCTTAATGGAAAAGATTCGGGTGTTTGAGAGGGCTTGCCTTAGGGCTTGCCTTCGCTTGTACAGAACACCAGAGTCGGAGTACAAAAAATTTTATCGTAATGAGGTCCTTTACAACAGGGCGAACCTAATACGAGTGGACAACTTCGTAATTAAGCTGACTCGAAGGCACATTGCAAGAGCAATGAACTCGACGAATAACCTGATATCTGGGGCTTACTACCCCAATTACCTTTACCACGAGAGTGTGCGCTCTGATGGCTTCGTTCCACCGGAAGCATTCCTCTACCTAGATCAGATAGGGTTGATCCAGGATAGATCAGCGGTCCCGTTAATCTTCCATGTCGCTCGGAAAGCTGGGGACAGGCGACTCAACTACAACAGAGACGTCGCACACGGCAGTGTGGATCGTCTCAGGTTCAGTATGGCGGTGGGGAATCGCGATAAGAGGGATGTCGTTCGGCAGCACCAGCATTTCTGGTGGTTGAATGATGGAGAAGATGTTACGTCGTCGTTTCCGTCAATTACAGACCAACCTCACTAATGAGGCAGAGCTGACCAGTCTATTTGTTCTGTAAATAGCGATGGCCAGCTTGCATAGGTTTAGGTTAGCATTTAAGATATACATATATATATTAGTATATATATAGGTATATACTAGTATATGTATGTCATTGTGTATAATGTCTATATGTATGTATGTTTGTATGGTGTATGTAGGTTAGGTAGGCTAAGGTTTATTTTAAGTTAGATATTAAGTTTTTATAAAAAATAAAAAATGATGTCCGTACGCTAAGTTTTTTGTTAAATTCTTTTCTTAGCATTAAGCATAGAAAATAAGTATATTCCTAAACAAAATGTAAATAAAGTCGAAAGACATAGATATAAGAATTTAGAGTAGCTTAGAGTGCCTGTGTGGGGCCAGTAAGTTAGTATAAATTTGTTAAGTAATTTTAAGCTAGCATTTAAGCATTTTTTGTTAGTATGTAAGAGTTAATGATTTAGAAAATAAAAATGCATTTAAAACTAAAACTAAAACTTAGAGCCACCGTCTATGTTTTTTTAATAATGAGCGCGCTCTCAAGGGGTTTTTGTACCCTTAAAATGTTCGTACACAGCGCAGGCGAAGGAAATTTTGGGAGGAAGAAAAGCCAGGTACCGATGTACATTGTTTTTAAATGTTTGTAAGTTATAACGACCAGGAAACACAGAGATCGGCAGGGCATTCCATAAACGAGTTTCACGGCTTAGGAAAGAATCAGGATATTTTAGAGTACGTCCGAAAATGGGCTTGAGGGTATACTGATGAGCATTCATAGCGAGACGGGTGTTACGGTTGAAAATTTGAATGGGCGAAATGCTACTGGCAATTTCAATGGAGCACTGGTGGTGGAAATAGCGATAAAACAAAGTGAGGCAGGAGACATTACGTCGGTGTTCGAGGGTGTCAATTGATTGACTGATATTAGTATCACCAATGAGTTTTATCGCACGGTTTTGAATCCTATCTAGCAGGTGCAGGGATGTTTGAGGAGCATCTGACCAGATGAGGGCATTGTATTCCATTTTGGGCGGATGAATGCCTCATATGTTGTGGCCAGATCAGAGGAGGTAAAATATTTCTTACATCGCTTGAGGAAACCTAGACATTTCGCAGCATTTTTGACGACATCGAATAAGTGGTCATTCCAACGTAAATTGTCACTGACGCACATACCGAGAATGGAAAGCTTATCGATTTCGACGATGCAAGTGCCATTGATGGATAATGGCTGGGTATTTGAATTTCGCTTTAATGACAGCGGACAGCATTGAGTTTTGGAAGTATTAAATTCCACTCGCTTGATAGTTCCCCACTTGGTTATCCTGTTAATATCGGAATTTAATGAGCTTGACATACGCTGCCGTTCCCGTTCCACAGCCGAAGAACAGGGACGTGAGTCCGGGAACAAATATGAAAAGCAGAGAGTACTGTCATCAGGAAAGGAATATATTGGATTAGAAGTGGCAGACAATCATTGATAAAAATTAAAAAGATTGTCGGAGACAGAACGGAGCCCTGGGGCACACCAGCATTTATTTTGTGAATATCAGACTTGAAACCGTCCAAGAAAACTTGAATTGAACATTCCGAAAGATAGTTTCTAATTCATTGAAGAAGAGAGTCATCGATACCAAAAGCACGCATTTTCGACAAAAGAGCCTGATGCCAAACTCTGTCAATTGCCTTAGAAATATCAAGTGCAACTATCTTGCTTTCGCCAGATTGATGTACGCTTTGGTTCCACTTTTCGGTGAGACATGCCATCAAATCACCAGTGGACCTGTTGCTACGAAAACCATACTGCCGGTCATTGAGAAGTATTCGTGTTTCGAGATATTTCATGGGTTAACGGTTTCTCAGCGTTTCCATGACCTTGGAAAGAAGGGACGAAAGTGCAATGGGTCCGTAGGAGAAAAGTGAAGAAGATTCGCCTTTTTAGGGACAGGCTGGATAAATGCTGTTTTCCATCTGCTCAGGAAGAGTCCTAAAGAGTAGGATTAATGAAAAAGCTTACGCAGTGGTTTTGCCAGCGTGGAAGAACACCTCTTCAAAAGAAGGGGAGATATACCATCTAGATTAGCGGATTTATGCATGTTGAGATCTTTAAGTACCCTTGCTACTAAACGAGTGAGAAAGTGGATTCGTCCCATTGAAGATTCGACGCACTCAAGTGTAGGCGGAGACAGAGTACAATCCGAAGTGTTGAGCTGGCCGCAAAGTGTGCAGCAAGAAGATGGGCTTGTCCAAAGAGCTGACAGCTGGAAAGTCATGGTAAATTAGCGTTGGGATGGGGGATGAGGCTGAATTTCTAGTGTTTTTGACGAACGACCAAAAATGTTTACTGCCTTTGGGACATTGGAGTATTTTTTGCCTCAATTTTTGGGCGTATTGGAATTTCACACGATTGAGAAAGACGTTGCAGTCATTTCTGGTTCGTTTAAAATTTTTTCTGTTTTCCTCTGTCGGGTTGGTCTTGTAATACTGAAAAAACAATTCTCTAACCCTGGTAGCCCCCTTACAGCTCGAGTCGTACCATGCCTTTCCTTTTGGTTTGATACTCTTCATCCGATGAGGGATAAACGATCTCATTCCAAAGAGAATAGTGTTTGTGATCATATCAGCAGCGGCATCCACGTCATTATCGAGGAAACAGAACGACCAGTTAAATTGCCTTAAGAAGCTGTTAAGACCGCCCCAATTGGTTTTCTCGTAGTGCCATGCGGTTCTTTTGGGAATCTTTTCTCTAGCTGTGTGGTGGGTGCACGAGAAATTAGCTGATATGACACAATGGTCCGACGAGCCTAGAGAGGAGAGCACAGCAACGAAGTACTTGAGAAGTTAAAAACAAGTCCAGGGTGTTGGTGGTATGGCTATCAAGCGAAGATCTCTACACCCGTCCTTCTGTCCAGAATGTCGAAGGCACCCAGAATTGTGTAAATTGAAATCGCTTGTAATCACGATTTCAGTATGAGGATACAGTGATACAATTCTTGGAAGATGCTATAATTTTTGCAAATGGCGGCATATGTCAATTCTACTTTGACACTTGTGAAGTAAACAGATACAAAATACACGTCAATGAGACATGAATCGCTATACTCTTATAGAACGCGTCGTCGGTGGTGTTGACACATCGTTAATTTCGGCGCAGATATCTGGGTTGTCCGACATAAACTGGGCAAACACTACGACGTTTAGCCGCTCGCCTAGAAGAGTATAGGGCAACGCAAGATGTTGCCAAGTCTGACCGGCCCCGGAGCAGCCATTCTACCGAGAATATCGCAGCTGTGGTTGAAGATGTCACAGAGGACCCCGAAGTATCGACCAGGCGACGTGCCACGCAATTGGGCATCAACCGGCGGTCTTTACAGAGAATTTTGGTGAAAAACTCTAAGATGTTTCCTTACAAAGTGCAAGCAGTGCATCAGCTGTTAACTGCTGACCACGTGTAACCTCAAGCCACAGCCATCCCGAATCTCGACCACGAGGAAGACAGCTTTTCATCGAAAATCTTCATGAGCAACGAGGCTCATTTCCATCACTGTGGATATGTGAATAAGCCAAGTTGTCGCTTCATGGGCGTCTAACCGACAAAGAGCCATTATACCCACTCTAAGTGACTTCATAGTGTGCTGTTTTAGCTGGAGGTGTCGTCGGGCCTAATTTTTTCGAAAACGCTCAAGCCAAATAACTACTGTGGACAGAGCCATGCTCAATGACTTTCTCCTTGCTCAATTGGATGAATTGAGACTTGAGAATATATGGTTCCAATAGGAAGGAGCAACGGCGCATACTGCACGAGCCACAACCGAAATTCTGAAGGCTGCATATCCGGGTCGCCTAATCTCTCATTTTGACAATTTGCACTGGCCGGCAGGATCGTCCATTCCAAACTTCTTTTGTGGGGTTTTTTGAAGTCACGACTATATATCAACAAACCTCAGACTTTGGAAGCCCTCAAAGAGAATATCCGTTAAGGATGCGAGGACCTATCGCCGGAAGCTCTGCCAAGTGTGATGGAAAATGTAACAAATCGGGCCCGAATGGTCGTCAATTCTGGCGGCGGCTACTTAGCCGATATCATTTTCGTGACTTAATGGGAAAAAATGAAAGACATAAAGGTGTAGAATAACTTGTAGAATAAAGACAAAGGAAGTTGAATCCAGTGGTAGACGTTGACGCTTTACAGTTTTAAGTGACGGCCACAACTTGAAGATCCAGGATCCAGGAAGACTGCTTTTTATCAGGAGGATTACTGAAGCAGGCTTTTGAATTTATTGTTATTGTACGAGTAGTCTACCCTTCTATCCAAATTATGTCCGACTTCTTAATTTAGATGGCGATACAATCCGGGCTGGACCAAGGCCTCAGCTAATAATCTATTCTAGCCAATGCGGTCTTTTGCCAGCTGCTCACATGAAGCTAGCTGAGGTCCCCTTTCACTTATGTGGGCCACATAATATGAGGTTTCACTATACCGCGTTACTCTTCTTGGTTAGAATCTACAACTTTTCAGGCCGGGGCTCTGGTGTCCATGCGCTGAAAGTAATCCAGCCATCTTAGCCGGAATCTCTGAGCCTTTCTGATGGAGAGCGATACTTCGCAGGATGACCACGCTGGTGTCGGAGTTGATAGCAGACCCGAGGTAGATTAAATCCCTACTACTAAGTTGTAGCTGCGTTTTTTAACGCTTTATTCTTGCTGTCGGAGTTATGTGTCCTATATGACCGCATCGGAAAGTAACATGGATTTTACAAATTTGCGTCGAATCTCAATATCATTTGTAAACAGAATTAAAATTTGTGTGAATAAGCAATGGAATGCTATACTCTTGAAAAACGCCGAATAATCGTCACGATGTTTTTAGTGAACAACTCGTCAGTGATTCTAGCGCATTTTCGGTTCTAGGGCACTGAAAATCCGAGAGTAATGCAGGAAGAGCCATTCTATCTACTCAATGTTACTGCATGATATGCTGTTTACTCTGAAGGAGTTTTTTTTTTAGAACAACGCGAGCCAAGCCGTGTCTATAGATGGTGAGCGCTACAAAGTCATGATCAATGGATTTTTTATTCTCCAATTGGATGAATTGGGACTGGAGGGCATGTGGTCCCAGCAGGATGGAGTAATGGCGCATACTGCACGAGCCACAGCCGACATTCTAAAGCAAAGGGTATTAACGGTTAAATATCCGTTCCTCAATGCCAATTTGTATATTATGCAGATGCCCTTGCAGGTGACTTACAAAAATGATATTGAAAAACTTACATGAAAAAGCATCGCCTTGTATGGGCTCCTTTGTAATATGGAAAGTCTGAGGTTTGTCATAACCGGCCTTGACGGAACAACGTGCATTCTCCATTGTCCGTTTGCCTAGTCGAATGTTCGAATATAATTCAAATGCGGCTTTGAATTCAATGGAGAGGTGATGTATCGATTTGGAATTAGATTTAAATTAGACTTAGAATAGTCGCTCAGGCTGTTGACGAAGGATCCTAGACACTATATGGCAGACAGGATTCTGAGAAGATTTATTTCCCTGTAGTTGGCTCAGTCAAGGGAATCTCCTTTCTTCAGGATCGGGCCGAGGTTCCATTCGTCGGGTATATATCTTCCCTCCCAGATCTTAGAGATAAGTTGACACACGCTCCATTGTCACCACTTGCTGTCTTAAACAGGTCGGCAGTTAAGCAATCGGGGTCAGCAGGTTTATTCAACCGAAGCTTGCAGATTGTTATCGTGACTTCATCTTGGTCGGGTGGACTTAAATTTTGTCTATCATCGTTCTCGCTGCATCGTTTAGAATTAATCTTTCCAGATCTTCAGCACCGACTGTGGTTCACTGAGGTTTCCTTCTTAATCATTGCAGATTTCTGTTTGGACTCATCAGCTTTGGCATATTCGTACTTGTCGAGCAAGCTTATTATATCTACAATTCCAATATGAGTCGGTGGTCTTAACGCGCTCCTATCGATGTTCTTAAATTCGGATACAGTTGTTTTTTCGCATGACTTTCTTTTCTTAAGAAGTCCTGTGAAATTAACCAACATTTTTCTTTAATCCCATTGGGACCAGTACCTAAGACAAGGATATCAAAACTCAGCGCTATGACTGCGTTTGGAAAAGTATTGCAAACATATTAGTTAAGGAGTTGATATAGGCTAAAAATGTTGCTTGTATAACACAACATACAAAAATCCATACACAGGTTTGACAGCTTATTTCCGACCCGAGATGCTTAAAGAAAACAATCTTTCCATTTACTGCAGCATATTTTAAATCTGTGCAGACCTAATATACCCTTTTTACTTGAAAACTTCAGGCTTCGTCCAAATATGTCTTAAGCGACTTGCTTAAAAGGTGTTTTTTTTCCTGTCAGAGCGTTTGGTTTATGCTCTCTTTCAACCCTCTTATGGCTACCTGCAAACATATACAGATGACGTGAATTTACGATTGAGCTCTAATCCTAGAGTGAACTGCAGTTTTAAAGTATTCGGTCTACAAGTAAGTTTCCAGCGTTTGTCAGAGATGGCGCGACCAGTGGATCCCGGGCAGAAATGTCAGACCCCATGTGTTTTATTTGTAGGTTTTGTATCTGTCAACAACTTTGCAGCGTTATATTTGAGCAGTTCTATCGGTGTCGTACATTTTATCGAGCAAAATCATGGCAAGTTTCCAGCCAAATAAACGTCATTTGCGGGAAGCGCTGCTTTTATTCTTTAATATGAAGAAAAGTGCGGCTGAGGCCTATCGTTTGCTTTCGGAAACTAATGGGGCGGAATGTATTGGTGAATCGACGTGCCGCGAGTGGTTCAAACGGTTCGAAAAAATCACCACGATTTTGGAGTTGAAGACAAAGATCGCCCCGGAAAGCCGAAAAGTTTTGAAGACGAGGAATTGGACGCTTTACTGGATGAGGATCCGTGTCAGATTCAAGAAGAACTTGCTGCATCATTGGGCCTCACGCAACAAGCAGTTTCCCTGCGCCTAAAAGCACTGGGATTCATTCAAAAGGTTGGAAACTCTGTGCCGCACGAATTGAAGCCAAGAGATGTCGAACGGCGATTTTGCATGTCCGAAATGTTACTGCAGTGGTATAAAAATAAATCATTTTTGCATCGTATGCTCACTGGTGATGAGAATGGATTTATTATGATAATCTTAAACGCAGAAAAACGTATACAAAGCCCGGCGAGCCCGCCCAATCGACGCCGAAACAAAATATTCACGTGAATAAGGTCATGCTCTGCATATGGTGGGATCAAAAGGGTGTCGTATACTACGAACTGCTTCCGAGTGGTGAAACCATCAAAGGACCATTATATCGAACCCAACTAATTCGTTTGAAGAGGGCATTAAAAGAAAAACGGCCAAAATATGTGACCAGGCATGAGTCCGTCATTTTTCATCACGACAACGCTCGGCCACATGTTGCGGTTTCGGTGAAAAACTATTTGGAAAATAGTGGATGGGAAATTCTGCTCACCCGCCTTACAGTCCAGACTTGGCACCATCTGACTACCACTTGTTTCGTTCGATGCAGAACGCTCTTACGGGAATACTCTTCAGCTCAGTAGAGGAAATCAAAAATTGGCTCGATACGTTCTTGGACTCGAAAGAAGAGAATTTTTTTTGGTCCGGAATTCATAAATTGCCAGAAAGATGGGGGAAAGTTGTAGCTTCCGATGGACGATACTTTGAATAAAGCATTGTAACTATGTTTTCATAATAAAACTTCAAATTTTGGAAAAAAAACGCTGGAAACTTACTTGTAGACCCAATATATAAGAGTTCTGTAGTCTTGAGAAAATGACGTCTACTCTCTTTTGACTTATGTCATACAGATACGATAGACTTTTTAAAGCCGACCAAAGCATACTCACGCAATGTGATTGATACTTTTTTTATTTTTGTTTTTTATTTTATTTATATACAGTATTTCTTACATAATTCGTTTTACCCGCAAAGCGCCGTGCTTATCGGCAGGTGGCTATATTCAATAATGCATAATTTAACAGTGAGCTTTCAAAATTCAATTCGAACAAGTTTATCAAAAAAAGAAATTAATAGGTATAATAATTAAAGAAAGAAAAAAATAATAATAATAATAATTGTTTTATAAGTTTTTTTATTTTTTTATAATTTTGAAGTTCTTTTATATTTTGCGGTATTGTATTAACCGTTTTGAGCACTATATAACGCATTCTCTTGTACCATATACATTGTAAGTCTCTGGTATCTCTAACATTCCTTGGGCTCGTCTTCGTGCTTTTTGATTGTGCTGAATAGGTCTTAAAAATCGTAGGCCGTTCATATATATTACAAGCGCAGTCATCTGAAAAATTCCACGAACATCCAGTGCTTTTAAATATGAGTTAAATCCTCTGAAATTTTTTATTAAACGATGTTGTAAGGATGAAATTTTATCTGTATGGGTTTTTGCCGCAGTCCCCCAAGCTAGGATACCATATCTAATGCGCGACTCTGCGAGCTAGTAATACACCTGCTTCACCACATTATAATTGCAAAATCTTTTCAGATATACCATCGCAAAAATAGCACTCTTAAGTTGTAGACGCAGTGCATTAATGTGTTCACTCCAAAGGAAGTGTTCGCCAATTGTTATTCCTAGATATTTCGTCCGCTGTACAACTTTAATCTCCTGGTCTCCTACCGACATAGGGCAATTTTCGTTTCGGTGAACAATTTTAATTTCTCCGCTCTGCTTAGATGGTGTGCGAATGTGCATAACTTTCGTTTTTTTGGTGTTGATTATGAGTCCATTATCATGACACCACTTCGAAACGGGATCAAATTCACTCTGTAGATTTTTAATGGCCGTGTTAAGATCTCTATGTTTGACAACGATGGCTATATCGTCCGCAAATGCATACGCAGTATTATTTTTGAAAACCCGTAACAGTTCGTTTGTAAAAAGAATGTTTAAGATTGGACCAAGTTTGGATCCTTGAGGAACTCCGTACAAGCTAGATTTTTCTTGATTTGATATTACTCCCCTCACACTGATTCTGCCGAGACTCTCTATGATTTTCTCATGTGATAATGTGTCAAAAGGCTTGCTGAAGTCAGTATAAAGTACCAGTATGTTAAGGTTTCTATTTAGTCCTGCATTGATTGTGTTCGCAAACGCTTCTAATAGTCTGTTCGTGTTTTGGTTTCCTTGGAACCCATACTGGTTTGGATGAATAATTTGATGTTTTTCTAAGAAACCATTGAAACTATTGACCATAACGTCCTCCAAACACTTTTCAACAGCAGATAGAATAGCAATAGGCCGATAGTTTTCTACATTATTTTTAGCGCCAGCCTTGTAGATTGGCCGCACGATAGCTGTTTTCATTAACCGTGGTACGTGGCCTTGTGAAATACTTCGATATATAATTGCTAATGTATAACATGCTCTTATATTGTCAGCTCCAGGTCCTTTTTTAGTGTTCAAACGACTTAAAATTTGAAAAATTTCTTCTACTGAAGCTTCTCTTACTAATATACTTTGATGTACCTGTACATTCTCATGGCTAGATGTCTTAATATTACATAAGTGTAAGATGGATAGGATATTTTTAGAAAACTAATCCGCAAACTTCTCCACTAACATGTGACAAGATAGCAATGATAGTTTTCCAATTGTTATGCTTCAGCAGCTGTCAAAGTTACCAATGACATTTAGCTGTCAAAATGTTCAGTAAGTTTTGCCATTTCATCATGCATCGTTTTACGCTTGCCGAAAGTACGGAAATTGTGGCTCAGTAGCAAATACGCAACGTGAATTACGTCTTGCGTTCGGTTGTCATCATGGCTTCAGTGTGCAGGTAATTCATCACACCGCGGAAAATTCTGAGCCGGTGCGCCGTAGCGGTCAACATCGGAGAAGACCCTGAAATGTCTATTCTTCGCCGATCAGCTGAATTGAGCATCGCCGGAGAGTCAACCCGGCTTATTTTGAAGTTGGAATTGGGCCTACATCTATATAAGATTGTGCTGACGCGAAAACTGCAGCCAGACGACTATAGATAACGCCCTGAGTTCGCTGATTGCGCGCTGGAAATGTAGGCCGGAGATCCGAATTTTGGCAAAAAAATGATCTTCTCGGATGAGGCCCATTTTTGGACCAGCGGCTATGTCAACAAGCAAAATTTCCGTTATTGTAGCGAATACAATTTACAGGTGCTTGGCCAAGCTTCAATGCATCCACAAAGTGTGACAGTTTGGTTCGGATTATGGCATGGCGGTATCATCGGTCTCAGGCACAGAGCGATGTTAGCCGATATATCCGAGCGGTGGTTTCAACAAGACAGCTCTATGCCTTACAAGCGACGGAACGCCCAAACTTGTGAAGGTGAAATTTGGTCATCTCACGCGAGCGTACACCAGTTGGCCGTCGCGATAATGCGGTTTGACACCACTCAATTGTTTTCGACAACGCCGCAAATGTTGGACCGTGTCGTCAAAAATTGAACCGATGGCTTGAAGCACTGCCAACGAAGCCGGGGCGGCCATTTGAATGACGTGGTATTCCACACATAAGGGCATGAACATAATCTCAAAATAAAGCTGGAATAAATTTTATATATCTCACCGCTGTTGTTTTGTTGAAAAATTTTTTCCTATTGTTCTTATCTGGTCACCCTTTACCTCAATATTAGAAATCACACCACTGCTTTCGAAAATTACTGGCTGGCTAAAATTCTTGAGTGAGAAAAACAAAAACCAAATTCGTGATGATGTTCTTGATTCACAAGTACCTCCTGGCAGTAGTTAGTGCCCTGCGTTATTCAGAACATCCCGCCTCGGGTATGAAGTTATTACACATTGATTATTTTCGATTCATGTACAATACTAAATTGAGAATATTTTCTGGAATGTGAAGACACTCATGGATTCTCGGAACAAAGAACACAAACAAGATTCCCCCAGCTTGAGCCAGAGTTGTGTAATTGAGCGGAAAGCAGCTTCTAATCAACTTAAGAAGCAGTCTCTTGGGCATTCTAAGGGGATGTGGAAATGATAAGATATCAACGTTCCATGATTGTCATTGTTTAACTAGGCGCAGTCACAGTTCGGGAGGTCAACTACATCACAAGGACACTCAGGCACAATATCGTTAAACTAAAAATTCATTTAATACGCCAACTACTTGGGACAACTTTGGAGT
The DNA here is from genome assembly GCA_963966105.1 of Volucella zonaria. Lineage (NCBI taxonomy): Eukaryota > Metazoa > Arthropoda > Insecta > Diptera > Syrphidae > Volucella > Volucella zonaria. The sequence goes on from OZ014531.1 coordinate 109,957,783, forward strand.
AGTGAAGCCAATTAGCAGCTCAATGCTCGCCTCCATCCATAGGTCGATTTTTTAGAGGACAAAGAAATCTCGGGGATACCTGGAGACGGATCGGCTAAGGTAAATAGCTGAATGTTTGCATTTTGGGTGCCCCAGTATCAAGTTAGACTCCTTTTCATCCATAAAAATAAAAAAAGAATAGAGCCTGGCATCACAAACTAAACTTCATCAGAGCAATAGCTACGAAAGTTGCTAGGAGAAGCGACAGCAGAACTGTTTATAGGATTACCAAAAGACCGATAAATGGTCGTAATTCCAGACAATTTTCTTAGACTATCTCACTAAGCTTAAAGAGTTGCTCACAGTACTTTTTCACCGTGTTTATTTCGCCAGGTGAAAGAAGCTCGAACATAATTATACGAGTACCACTGGAATCCCACCACAGAGATATCAAGCTTGAATGAAAGCCAGCTTTTGCCACGAGCTCTGCACCTTCACCTGCTTGTTTTCAGCTCCTTTTTCTTTGCATTTTGTTGTACAGAATCCATTTTTCGTCACCTGTTGCAACTCGATCCAAAAAAGGTTCCTTTTCACGGCGTCTAAGCAGAGATACGGCCACGAAGACGTGGTCCAGCTTATTTTTTTCTACAAATAATGCGCCATCCACGTGTCGTGCTGGGAAGTGAATCCAAGTTTTTTGGTGTGGGATAAACGCATCTGTGACTTCAGATGCTTAAGGGGGCCCGCATCACTTAATGACAAGCGATAGGAAAGGCCGAGAGCTTTTATGTCCCGAACTCACTCTCACCATCCAAACTTGTGCATTTTTGTTACCAAGATGTAGTTGCTGTAGACATAATCTACGAAACGAATGGAAAATGGCATAAATTCGTCGTTCCGCCTGCTTATTTTCCCTATGATTCGTTACTGCTGCCACCACCGGAGGCGTAGAAGAATTAATTGAATATTGTGATTGCAGGATTGATTATGCTGCGATGCTAAAACTCACAATACTTTTTGGGACAGTGGCAAATACAACGTAAGAGGTAATCATCTCCTGGATTTCATACTATTGTCTGACCTGGCTGTCAACTTTCGGACGTTTGCCATTGCCTGCCAAAAAAGTAGATTTTTTTCTGCTTTTGGTTCTTCTGAAAGTTTTGAACGCAGACCCTCTTGCAAAGCACACAGTCGGCGAAAGGAACACACACTACAGTCACTGTTACAGAGAATAAAAGTAGTGTCTAGTTTAGTTTGAACTTTCGGCACGTGACAGAACAAGATACATCAAGGCTACTAGATGGAATGAAAAGTGACCTCATTGGGAATTAAAAAAATTTTTTTTTTGCAAATGTTTTTTTATATTATTCAATATCCCCTTTTAGTTTGATACACTTATTTCAGAGATTTTCGAACTTCTTGATCCCGTCCGAAAAGTAATTTTCCGGAAGATCTCGCGTGAGCTGAATTTTTTATTAATGAGCCATCTTTTGAGGTTTGGGAAGAGATAATGGTCCGAGGGATCCAAATCCAGTTACCAATCGACGCCAAAAGTTCGCCCGATTCCGCATCAGCAAGTCCAAACACTCTTTCGAAGTGCTGTCGCGTTCGTGTTTTTGGTCATTCGTGGCACCCAGCGGCAGGATAAGTTTTTCATATGCAGAATATTGCCCAAAATATGGCGTGTGCGCTCAGTACTAATCTTTGTGGTATCTGCTAGCTGGCGCACCTTCACTTTATGATCAGCCAACACCATTGCATGTATTTTTTTGACATTGTCCTCTGTAACCGCATCGAAGGGCCTACCGCTGCGGACTTGATCGGTAGTGGAGTTGCGGCCACCACGAAACTCTCTAACCCAATATTTGACGGTGTAATCTGACGGAGCATTAGCCCCATAATATTTATCCAACTTTTCTTTTGTTTCCTTCGCCGTTTTGCCTCTCAAAAAATAATGTTTTATGAGAGAACGAAAATCGTTTTTGTCCATACTCAACATGATGCCAAACACGTCAACAACAATCAGCTGTCAAAACAAAACTAAAGACAGTATCGCACTGAAATTTGGCATGTCTGCCTAAATATGAACGGACTTCAAGACACCATAACCTTTTTTGCAGTAGCAGCGTATTCTGGCGGTCAAGGAGGTCACTTTTCACTCCATCTAGTAAATTCGCCAACATTAGGGTGATATGCGGTCAATGTTATTGTCTATATCGTAGAAGAAATAGACTGTGCTGCAAAAGAATGGTTCCACGAGCTCCTCGACAAAACCTATGAACAATGTCCTAAGGGTGGTGTGAAAACTGTTCTATGTGATTTTAATGCCTGAGTCGAAAAGCCTAGCCTACACAATATAACATCTAGAAACAGTAGCCTAAGTCCCAACTTTGCTGGGAAGAACATCGGACTTTCTGTGGAAAAAATAAAGGACATACGTAGAGAGGTGCTACTTTATGTAGGTTGCTACTTAAGCTCTGAAATAAGGCAATACCGATGCAGATACGAGTTAGTCAAATTTAACATGAGCATCGTAAAGCTTATAATGGTACACGTGCTCAGAACATTTTGTCATACAAGTGCTATTTGCTTTTCTTACAGAGACGCGAAAAATTCATCTCAGCCGAAAAATGAAATCAAATCGTGAACATTTTCGTGCTATGATTTTTTATGGTTTTCGATGTGGGTGAACTCAACAACCGCCTACATTTGAGTGCGTCGAATCTTCAATGGGACTCGTGTAGTAGCAAGAGTACGTAAAGATCTCAACATACACAAATCCGATGGTCCAGATGGTATATCTCCCCTTCTTCTGAAGAGGTGTTCTTCCACGCTGGCAAAACCACTGCGTAAGCTTTTTCATCAGTCCTACTCCTTAGGACTCTTTCCGAGCAGATGGAAACCAGCAGTTGTCCAGCCCGTCCCTACAGACCCATTGCACTTACGTCCCTTCTTTCCAAGGTCGTGGAAACGCTGATAAATCGTCAGCTCAGAAATATCTTGAAACACGAAAACTTCTCAATGATCGGCAATATGGTTTTCGTAGCAAGAGGTCCACTGGTGATTTGATGGCATGTCTCGCCGAAAAGTGGAACCAAAGCGTACATCAACCTGGCGAAAGCAAGGTAGTTGCACTTGATATTTCTAAGGCATTTGACAGAGTTTGGCATCAGGCTCTTTTGTCGAAAAGGTGTGCTCTTGGGATCGATGACTCTCTTCTTCAATGGATTAGAAACTACTTTTCGGAGCGTTCACTTCAAGTTGTCTTGGATAGTTTCAAGTCTGATATTCACAAAATAAATGCTGGTGTGCCCCAGGGCTTCGTTCTGTCTCCGACACTCTTCTCAATTGTCATTACTGACCTCTCGTCTGCTATACATCCGATATACATATCCTTCACGTCCCTGCTCCTCGGTTGTGGAACGGAAACGCTGGCGTATGATAAGCTCATTAAAATCTTATATTAACAGCATATCCAATAGGGGAACCACTAACAGTAAAATTTGATGCTCGCAAAGCACAATGATGCCTGCTGTCTTTAAAGCGAAATTTAAGTCTCCAGCCATTATCCATGAATGGCACTTGCTTTGTCGAAACCGAAAACCTTTCCATTCTCGGTATGTGTATCAATGACAACTTACGTTGAAATGACTGCACATTCGTTGTCAAGAATTCCGCAATATATCTAGGATTCCTCAAGCAATATAAGAAATACTTCACCCCCACCGCTCCATAGAAGTTGCCGATAGCATTCCACTCTTTCAGACCTTCAACCATAACACCCGTCTCGCTATGAGTGGTCATCACTTTATACTCATGCCCATTTTCGGACGTACTCTGAAATATTGTATTTTTGTTCCTAAGCCGTACAACTCGCTTATGGAATGCCCTTTCTAGCTCTATATATCCTAAACATTATAACTTTTAAACATTTAAAACCAAAAAACGTTCATCGGTACCTCTCTTTCTTCCCTCCTTGATTTTCCTTCGACCGCACTGTACCAGAAAATATCGATTCTGTGCACTAACTGATATTGCTAACTCGTCACGTGTCTCATACTGAAATTTAGGTATGCTTGAGCATTGTTACACTTGTTAAGAATCATAGATCTATGCATATGAACCGGAAACTAAACAGCAGTCGACTGTATGTGTTCCTTTCCAGCACTTCGAGGCATATGGTCGCCTGTTTCTTTGGAAAAATAGTACATGTCGCCATACGGCCATTAGAGCAACGTACAAAAGTCAATTTGGCAAGGTACAATATCATTTGTTTGCCAAAATTCCTTGGAAAAATATGGAAAAGCAACCGCCGAACATAGACCATTCTCCATCACGACTATAAGAGCTTTCATAGGTGAGCTCAAACATGTGACTATTTCAGCGCGCAAAACATAGAATTGACGGGTCATCTGCCGTACAGCCCTGATTTGGTGGCATTATTATTCGTGCACATCAAAATAAATTGCAACGTCAACGGTTTCCGACGACCGAAGGAGCAGTTGATGCGTTTAAAACGCATGTCTTGGAATTATTTCGTTCGGAGTCGCAAAAGTGCTACGAAAATTGGTTGAAACTTATGCAAAAGCGTATTTATCTTCATAAACCAATAAAGTCATTTTCGATGGTAAATATTTGTTTTTACTTGTTTTTCTTAAATTTTAAGTACAATAGCTACCTACGTAGGATCAGTGTTCGAAGGTTTTACCAGCAAGTGAAAGGAACGTGTGGAGCTAAGAAGACCAAAATTTGAACCTTTAGAAATAAGCAAAGCAAATTAGTGATAATCTCATTCGGTGCTTAGGACATGAAGAAAACATCTCTGCAGACTGTTAGACGGGAGCATTAAAGTCACTATATTTCAAAAACCTTTGCAACTATATAGGGGAACAGATGGAAAGACGGGATGGGGCGGGCAGGACAGGGTAGCTGGTCTTTCGAGGTGATCTTGTTGACCTAGCGATTACTTTACCTCATTAGTGAAACCACGTTTTTATTTTATTAAAAAATATTCCTGATTCCATTCAATTTCCTTGTGATTTTTCAAGTTCAGTTCGAACGGATCTGTTGGGTTTTTTTTTTAAAATTTGAACGTTTATTTAAGAAAAACATGTACAATAGTATTATTCAAAGTATTGCCCATCTGAAGCTATGACTTTTTCCCATCTTTCTGGCAATTTGTGGATCCCATCCCAAAAGAACTGCGCCGGCTTGGCAGCCAAGAATGAATCAAGCCAATTTTTGATATTCTGCTCTGATGTGAACCGTATTTCAGTGAGGGCGTTCTGCACCGACCGGAACAAATGGTAGTCAGAAAGGGCAAGGTCTGGGCTATAAGGTGGGTGGGGTAAGACTTCCCATCCACTGTTTTCCAAATAGTTCTTAACAGGAATAGCAACGTGGGGCCGAGCGTTATCATGATGGAAAATTATTGCCTCGTGTCTGGTCGCATATTTCAGGCGTTTTTCGGCCACTGCTCTCTTCAAACGGATTAATTGTGCTCGGTAGCATTGTCCACTGATGGTTTTACCCGGTTTTAGTAGCTCATAATACAGCACACCCATCTGATCCCACCAAATACAGAGCATTACCTTCGCGCCATTGATATTCAGCTTTGCCGTTGATTTGGCTGGTTGGCTGGGTTTCACATATGATTTTTTGCGCTTGGGGTTGTCGTAATGGATCCATTTTTCATCACCAGTAACAATCCGATGCAAAAATGACTTCTTTTGTGGCGTTCCAGCAGCATTTCGGACATGCAAAACCGCCTTTCGACGTCTCTCAGCTTGAGTTCATGCGGAACCCAATTTCCTTGCTTTTGAATATATCCAGCTACTTTTAAACGTTTTGAAATGGCTGCTTGAGTGACACCCAAAGATTCTGCGAGCTCTTCTTGTGTTTGGCAACAATCTTCATAGAGTAATGCTTCCAGTTCTTCATCTTCAAACTTTTTTGGCTGCCCAGGACGTTCATCGTCTTCCAAGCCAAAATCACCACTTTTAAATCGTGCAAACCACTTTTGGCACGTTCGCTCAGCTAGCGCATGTTCACCATAAACTTCCACCAAAATACGATGACTTTCGGCAGCAGTTTTCTTCATATTAGAGTAATGAAGAAGAACTCCACGCAAAAACACTTTTTCAGGCACAAAGTTCTAAATATTTGAGTGAAAAAAAATTATTGTTGTTTGCGCTTCAAATGAATGACATATACTGAAATAACGCACAATGACAGTAGCTTTCTAACGCGTGTTCCAATGGAATACAAGTTACGCCATCTCTTAGCAAACCGCACGAATTAAGTTATAGACCCAATAGTTTTTCATGCGTTCCTGAGGCAACACCAATAGGTAAGATCTTCGTTGTATCTGTAATTCGCATTATTTTAATTATGGGGTATGGCTACCCCGTCTTACCCTCCAAAAAGATTCGGATAATAAGTGAGTCTCTGCTGCCGCTGTGGTTTTTAATTAAACCAAGCTGAGCTTGGCTCCGGAAGAATCCAGGCAAGATATTTTTGGAAAAACCTGTCATCTCTGAAAGTAATTTTGCTCCTTCATTGACATCAAATACTCCTGAAACTGAGTAGAGTAGCAACTGTAGGAACATCTATTGTCAATTCTGCAATATTGACACCAACCTAAGCTGATCTTCGTGTTCTACTGTTGCAAATGGATTCATTGCGGCTGTCCCCTTCGTATGTGAGCTTTGTAGAGAATAATCGGCTTAGGCTGATTGATAAACCATCTTACAGCGCAAAATGTGGTGATGGAACTTATTTGACTATTTTTGTTTTGAAAACCTTATCAGGTAACGCATGTGCTCAAAAAAACCTGTAATAACAAAGACTGATCACCAAAGATGATTATCGTAATAAGAAAGATTACAGAAGTAGAATAGTTTCATTTTTCTCGCACTTGAAATGTTAAGTGCCCCATCTTGGCCTCCCATCCTCTACTTGCATAAGCTGATGACATTAACATAATAAGTGGAACGTAGCGAACTGTCACAGATGTACTTGCAAGTGTTGAAATAAGAAACCCGACAATAGACAACTATGCAGGTATGCCAATAACATTTTGCTAATCGCGTTTCTTTAACATAAGAAGGTAACTATGTGATAAGACAAGAAAGTAAGGACACTCTAATCATGCCAGTCCCACTCAATGGCGCAGATGAAGATACCATTTTAATGCAATGATTTTGGAATTATTTTTGATTCCGTTTGCATTGACAGGCTTTGGAAGAATAAATATAGCAACGAACTCAATGAGCTGTACGATGATTTCCATCTGGAAAGTGCGCAACAATTGCCGGAGATCACTGGAACATGTAGAACGAATGCATATTTTCGCTTCAGCCCGAATAATCCTCGGTCCCCAACCAGGTTACGAAAACCTATTCTTAGATGCCACGACCGAGTGGAAGGGGACATAAACCATTTTGGGGTAGGCCTAAGTCTACCTTGGGCTTAAGCACGACCTAAACAAAAAGCCATATTCAACCAGAGCACCAATTTTTATTAAGGAATAAACAACTATCCGAAAGAACAGGCTCATCTCATACCGATTTTAGCCTTCGATAAAATCTCTCATAGATTAATACTCTTCAAATTGTCTGCTCTCGGCTTTGAACCCATACTGTTAAAATGGATATCCTCTTGTCTTGAAAACGCATTTTACCGTGTTCGTTTTAGGTCAGCCCACTCGGCTCGATTTTTGGTCACTTCTGCAGTTCCACAATGCAGCCATGTAGACCCCTTCTTATTATATTAAATATAAATGATCCCGATAGGATCATCAAACACACGTCTGTCTCCCTTTACGCCAACGAAACCAAATTTTTCAAAACCATTTCCTCCATGATACCTTTCTTCTTGAACAAGACCTTGATAGTTTTTCGAACTGATGGCAAATACTCGTACCAATACATCACCTTTTCTCACAAGCGACACCAATTTCCTTCCCGACTCTACTTTCTCCACAACCAACCTATTTCCTTCGTTCAATCTCTTCGCGACCTCGGCATTCTGTGTGATAGGGAGCTCAACATTCGTTTAAATATGGATGGGATAATCCTCATAGCCAACTCTGCACTAGGTTTTGTAAAACGATGGTCCAAAGAATTCATTAACCCATACGTGACCAGATCCTTCTATATTGCCTTTGTGAGCCACCTCCTAGCTTACGCCAGTTAAGTATGGTCCCCATATCATCGCATTCATATCTCGCGAATTGAAAGCATCCAGCGCCGTTTTCTTCGATTTGCTCTTCGAGGTATGCCCTGGAACGATTCTTTTATTCTGTCCCCCTATCCAAACCGGATAAACCTTATTAACGCAAACATGCAGCCGACTCCTTTTAGGTCACGTTGAATGCGCGTCCCATCACAACTCTATCTTCCTCAACACTAACCCTCATAATCTACGTACCTCTCGTCTCGTCTACTTACCAACACAGCACACCTCCTATGGCGCGAGCGAACCAATCTCCCGTATGCTACGAAAAATCAATTCAAACCCTACCGTCTTTGACTTCCACCGCACCACTCTCTATCTCGAATCCGTTCTCCTTCACAACTCCAACCAACCTTAGTTTTAAGTTTAAGTTTAAGTTTAATTTTAAGTTCTAGCTTGTATTAAGCCGAATAAATGTTGCTTTCGCCCGCACCAAAGTATAGAAGACTTTTTAAAAAATACAATAAAACCCTGGACATGGCTCAAGCAGCTGATATATAGACTGAAATCTATTTGTCATGTTCTAAGCTTCTTAATTCTAAGTTCAAGCAAGGATCCGGAAACTCAAAAACCTTTAAAAATATTTATCAGCATGGAGCACACATATAACATGAATGAGTCAAAATATTCTTACATAACGTTCTTTTGAAAACGATGGGCTCATCCCTCAACAAAGAGCTGTCAATTACTTTGGCTTCTAACTTGATAAAGTATAATAAATAAAAATAAATCAGTCCCAAAACCAAGCTGGTCCACCTCTACGAAAGCGGATACAATAAAACGCCTATAGCCAACAATTCTTAGAAACCTTCACAACCTACGCATCTTGAAGGTAAGGGTGGCTATGTGTGGGCCTTTTATATACACTGTGGTCCATGCAACTCCAAGTCTATACCTTCAGGTTAAAATTAAAGCAACATTTTCTATCCAGATAATTTTTCAAAATTGTGGAATAAACCGTTCCCTTCCTACTGATATTTTTACATCTAAAGTACAATAAAAAAAAAAAAAAAAAAGCCTCGTCTATGCATAAAATGGTGCCTCCTTCCCCTTTTAGAATGCTATTTAATATTTATCTCGGGTCCTTGCAAATTTAAATAGAATTTTCAAATAAAACTTACAAAGGAGCTTCCACACTTCGAAAGACCTTTTAATAGAAATACAATGCAGCAACGCCTTGAATTTAAATGCAATTGTGTCCTTTCTGACAAATGCCCAGGCCAACTTACGATTGACATATTTTTAGGATTCTTCTCAACGACAAAATTCTATCTCCTTCTTTATAATACGTAAAAAAAAAAAAAACCAAACATGTTTCTAAGTCAATTACTCATACTCAAAGACAACTGCTTAAGTATCTTACCTTAGGCGAACAATTGAAGAGGTCAATGGCATGCCTAAGGACATGTGCCAAAATAGCAAAAGCAGTTACTTGATACGCATAAAAGGTATTCCTTTGCAATAAAAGCGGATTTCATTTGCCATGAGCCAAAACCGTGTTAGATATTCTATGTAGCACAACAGGAATAATAATTAGGAAAGTGTGCAAAGTATCCTTGAACGATGTGCTCAAATTCGTATTTGTCTGCAGACGCCTTAATACCTTCAACGCAAACAATCTATGTAACTGCCATCAGCTAAATTACGATACAAACACGCTTGACACCGTCTAGTCAAAAGTTTAAATCCCTTTTACATGATTGCGTTTTTGATTTGGAGAAATATTCACTTGTACTGTCATAATGACACTTAAAATTTGACAACAATTCGAAGAAGGGGCGTTTCTTTGAACTTAAAACTAATTTCTCATCATGATGTCGGTGCTATTCTAGAGACTATGAGCAGCGCTACTTCTATTTTACTAAAACAATTTTGAATTTCTCTGTCAAAGTGTCAGAATTTTTGAAGTAATTACGAAAAGTGGTGCTCCTTCATTAACGGAAACTTCATATGCACCTAGGCAAGTATTTTTGAAAACATTTTGTGTAGTCATAAAAAAAGTATTGTAATTTAAGGGTTATTAATACTAACTACCCAGTGGTATATAGTTCAAAAAGCAATATCCATAGGACTGTAAGCAATCAAAATAATATTCTGAACGGCAAGTCCTTAAGATACTCTTTCCATTAAAAAATAAAGCATCTACTAATCCAAAAAAGACAAAAGTAGTTGCCAAGATACCGATTTTCTGTTCGATGACTCAGGGTGTACTGCGATTGATAATTATAATTGTCAGAAGACTAGAGCGCTGGGTGGGTTATGATTAAGGTAGGAAAACTGACGATGACCAGTTTAGCTCTCAGAAGGCGTCCATACGGCAAATGAATTCACCTAAGATGTCATATACGAGCTTCTTTAAAGTATTCAAATTGGACTAGTCAAGACACTGACTAAGAAATGCTGGTTATTAACACTAAATTATTCTAGTTCTTTTGTCCAAAGAGTTATAGTAATGACTTGAAGATTGTGCATTGGGTTAGCAATTAGCAGCCCAATGTGAAGCAGCCGACCTGAACAATTAACACAATTGGGAACCAAGCTTTGACAAGAAGTTTTGGGTTTTAGCCTCGTGCAATTCCTTTCAGGACTAAATTTGTAAACAAACGTCTAATATGCGAGAATATCCTCACAGAGGACGACACCTTAAACGGCTTCCACGAACTCTTTGACGGGAGCCCCTATTTGATTGGCCTAACACAATATGATATAAGCTAAAAGGTTTTTAATGATAGTCAATCATTTTATGAAGGCACAATCGTCGACATTTAAGCTTCCGCCCATAGATTTACACTTAAACCTCAGCGAGGCTACTGGCCTCGGACTGTTTAGCCGGAAACTTGTTTCAGGTGTTTTATTATTAGGTGCGAAACTAAGTTATCTAACTAAGGCTATCCACGAATCCAGCCATATTTTGATGTCTTTATATGAGCGGAAGTGCTGATCAGCTAGGAACAAGCAATAATCGGATGTCGCAATATCTGGGGAATATGGCGGCCGGGGTAGGACTTCCCATATGCGCGTTTCCAGGTAGGTTTTAACGGATTTGGCAAGGTAAGGCTGAGCGTTCTCATGCTATAGAATCACTTTTTCGTACCTCTGCTCGTATTGTGGCCGTTTTTCGCGCAGTGCTCGCCTCAATCGCATCAATTAAAGTCGATGCTGTTCCCCAGTAATGGTTTCGCTGGGTTTCAACAGTTCATAATAAATAACACCGATCTGGTCCCACCAAATACACAGCATAACCTTCGCGTGACCGGGCAGTCCCCATGAATTTTTTCTCTTTGAGTTGCTGTAATGAATCCATTTTTCATCACTCGTCACAATGATGAGGAAAACCCTTACTTTTATGCCACTGGAGCAGTTGTTCACAGTCGAAAAAACTGACGCTCAACGTCCCTTGGCTTCAAATCATACGTTTTAATCATATCCAAGCTATCGGGTAACACCTAATGCTGAAGCAAGCTCTTCTTCCATTTGGCACGGGTGCTCATCGAGCAACGTCTCCAATTCAGCGTCTTCGAAGAATTTTGGCCTTCCATCACGCGGACGGTCGTCAACATCAAAATCACCGTCTTTAGAGCAATGGAACCAATCACGGCACGTTGTTTCACTTAGAGCAGCATCTGCGTAAACTTTTTGGAGCTCTCGATATGCTTCAGTCGCCGTTTTCTTCGAATGAAAGAAGAAAATCAACACTTCCCGCAAATGACGATTATTTGGCACAAAATCACTAATGTGTCAAAACGGTTTGTTTACCATTGGTCTAAGCTTGGTTCATGGCGTTTTTGATACGTCAAAATCGGCTAACACTTACTGCTGAAGTCATCTATTAACTTAATTGCGCACCTAATAAATACCTGTTCTAGTACGACGACTGCAACAAGGAAAGAAGATTGAACTTCTAGCCAGTACACCGTACTTGGACATCAAAACTCTCTTAGAAGATCTTAATGCAAGACTGGATAAGAAAGCCGTCTTCTGGCCTAAGCACAGCTCGAATAACACCACGCTCGACAATGAATCTAATTTTTTAGAATCTGCAACGCGGCGTAGACTTTTAGTGGACAGTGCGGGGTTACCGCATCTTAACATCCGCAAAAGGACTTTTCTATCCTTTGACCAATCAACCATCAACCATCAACCAGATTGCTCATAATGCGATCGACGCCAAACACTCCTCCAGCATTCTGGATATCCAAATCTTTAGTGGATCCAACATCGACGCGGATTATTACCTTGTTGCAGCCAGTGTATGAATGCGAATATACTCAACTAATTCAAGTAAACTCACCAAAATTCAACAAGCTACAATCACAAGCGACTGCTAGAATTTTTGCTCAAGCTCCGTCAAAATCTTAGCGCTCATACTCATACAGGAACCATACAACAGCAATGGGTATGCTGTCAACGAGCCGTCACAGAAACTGCTTCTAATGTGATTGGTTACAAAGCCGCGTCACAAAGAAACCTCTGATTTCACAGCGAACACAGGTAGGTACAGGAAGCCATGCATAAATCATAAAAACCAGCGCTGCATAAAAGGACGAGAGCTGTCCGTATTTCGACCAGCAGAAAAGAAAGGAACGGCATAAACTTCTTTGAAAGAGAAAGAAAGAGCAGAGGACGTACCCAATCGAGGATATTGAAAGATATTACTGCAAGAATGACGATCAGAGAATAAACCGGACATGTATGGCCTTGTAGGCCGGAATTAAATCCGGCAAAGATGAACTTGAAAAATTAGTAGTAGAATCGATAATACTTCTGCAGACTGTATACCGATGGTCAAAATACTGCTGCCAGGCAGAACGAAGCATTCACCCGGGACGAAGACGACGGCGAATTTCGTCCGTTGGCACAGACGAAGTTAAGGTAGCAATATCGAAGCTAAAGTCCAATGGAACTGCTGACGTGGACCTGGAGCTGACTTAGCTACGAACAAGCACCAACTTATGTGTAAGATATGGTCAAAAGGAAGCATATCTAAAGCAAGGAATCTCAGCATCGTTTACCCAATCCACAAGAAAGGAGACCCTTTTGACTGTGCTAACTATAGAGGAATAAGCATCGATCAGAAGATCTTTTCTGCTATATCATGCCCCGTATATGTATGTTATATAACCATTCAGGAACAATCTGGTTGATCCATATGAGTGAACCTTAAGCAAGAAAAGTTCGTCATCGATCATCGAGCTACGAGTATTTGTCGATGATATGGTATGTCATCACAAAAGGCGACGGCTTGGCCAGAACCTCGCCATTGGTAGTTATAACTTCGATTTAGTTAAGGCCTCACTTGCTGCAAGAAGCAACAACATCAGCGTAGAAATCAGGCGCAGAATTACTCCGTCCAATCGCTATTACTTTTGGACTCAGGAGGCAAAAGAGTAACAGAGCCCTCTTTCTTTTTTTGTCGTTCGGAGGAGGAAGCATCATGATTGCACACCGTGCAGGTGCCAATGTGATGCTCTGACCCCCTAAGCATAACCTCCGCAAAGAATCATCGTCCTGGTGTTACCCCACGGAACCGCCATAAGGCATTACTTCGTGAGGTAGGGAAGTAAATAGCTTTAAGTGAGAAATCAGGCATTTGTTTGTCCAAGTACACGTTTTATTGGCATATTGTTGACTTATTCTCTTTATTCCAAGAGAGATGCCGTTTGTGTTTGGTTTCTCTCCTTGACTCCTTCTGCTTCACAGTATACCTTGATGCGCTCGATGTTAGTCCAGTTTGGTTCATAATGTTCTCGGGAGGCGGTATTTCTCCAATTCTTTCCTTTCTGACCTCTCCGCAATTTAAACGAACAGAAGATTTATCAACCCCAAATCTGTTCTGATAAGCTCGGAAGCAGCCATGTCCGGACAGGAGCTGGCTGAGATAGAAATTCAATTCGCCATGATGCCGGTCCGTCCATTTTTGGTATGAGTTCATCTTCCCTGTCATATCCTCATTTTTCTCTGAAGCTAGGGGTCCCTGGATTTTGGCATCACAGTTCCTTTGTACTTCGCTAGCCAGGATATCAGCTGGTAGCATTCCCGCAAAAACACAAATAGCATCGTCAGACACCGTCCGATAAGTACAGACCCCTCTCAGCGCACATGGGCGGTTGACGCACAAGACTTAATTTTCACTGTTTTGGCCCATATTGGTGCCGTCTACATTACTATGGACTACCCTTGACAGAATTAGTCTTCTTTGTTGTCTGGGTCCTCCAATATTCGTCATTATTCTGGATATGTTCATACACTTCATACACTTGCTTTGTGCATACTCTGGTATCATCCCCGTCCTGCTCTATAGCGCAGAGGCAAGCGTTTGTCTGTTTGGAGTTAAAGAGTGGAGTCAGTACAACTTGCATTGATGGTTGACGAAAGAGGACATTGATTCAATCGCGAACTGCATGGGCTGTACAGCGATATTAGTCTAGTCAGGCGTCTACGATCTGACGTCTGATATGGCTTCGGCCAGATTGAGCGAATGGACACCACAGCTACGGCAAAAAGATTCTTCGATTCTAATCTAAGGTGATGCGTGCAAATGGAAGGGACTTCTTGGAGTCTGTCGCTGGAGACAGCTGACGAGAGAACGCGCTAACTAGAGAGGTGTATTGGATGAGTCTCAGGTTCATCCTGGACCCTAGTGCCAAGTAAGCGCCAAATAGACTGATGTAAATAACTGAACCTTAAGATTAAGGAAAATGACCAAGGACAACTATGTTACGGAGGGAAATATTACGATTGAAATAGAAAGTTGTGAGGTTTAAGTTGACCTTTTGCAGCAAATTGAAGATTGGTTAGTCGGAGCCATGCGGTGGGTCAGTAGAAAGAATAGTTTGGGTATAAATTACTAGAACTGGTACTATATGAAAAATAGTTGTAGAGAAGCTTAATCCACAAAACAGAAAAGTTGACGAATGAACTTAGTGTCTGCTACGTCCATGCGAATTCAAATTAATGAGGTTGAGGCGGCTTTGGCAAGTTGGTAAGATAAAGAAGATAACTACGTTGAATGTTCGCAATTCTGGGCAAATCAACATATGAAAGGGAGATCACGCTTTGCTGACGTACTCGAGCAGTCGGCGAACAAAGGTAACGATTTGGAAAATTATTTTAACTATTATTTGATAAAGCTGAGAGGCTTTTGGGGATCATCTATAAATATGCGAACGGAAATTAAGCTGCCTGTTACTCCCAAAATGTCAAGGTGGTGAAGTCATTGAACTAGGATTGCCTAGCTGACCATAGATAAGATAAAATCGGGTAGGGGACAGGTTGTACAGGCATAATAGATTGGCACTTAGCGATGATCTCTGAGCAATTTTTGAGGCACAAAACAGAAAACTCATCGAGGTTATCTTGAACGAATTTGATGACTTGGGATCCAGAGATCCCAAAGCTTTGATAGAGTGAGAGGGAGGCATGTTTAATAACCTTATCAGGACTGTTTATGGTTAAGATGAAAGGATGAGGACTATAGTGCCTACTTTGTGGAACACAACAGGTTAGCAAATAAAGGGCTTAGATTATTTAGATCCAGGTAGGACATGGATATCTAGATATATCAAAGCCGATGGCAGGCAAATCGAAATGGATAAATTGGTGAGATATCCAATCGAGGTCTCCAGTGAACCCAGTTGCAATAGCATCAACTTCATTGCCCCATTCTATAATGCTAAGAGGGCAAAGGGCACGAATTCAACGAGATTTGTAATTGTTGATCTACCTTTCAGGAATCTATGGTGATTACAGGATATAACAGACTGAACGCTTAAGTATATAATACTTTCCAAGAGTCTGGGTACATGAGAGGTTTTTAAATTCAGCGATGTATAAGTACTCTGTGAGGAAGTACTCTTTGTATGCGGGATTGGCAAAATAGATAAAAAATGGAAGAATAGCCTAAGGAATACGGCGAGTAGACCATCTGGGCCTGGTTAGAATTCATCATAAAGTTATTGAAACTTTACTTCGATATGAGCAGGATCAACGATTTTATAAGGGAAGCGTTCAAATGAGTAAGTAGGTTATAAAAGTATTAGGGCTACGTTGATTGTTTGAAAGAGGTGCCAAGAAAGCTGATGATGGTATCCGGATTGGGTGATGAAGGGGGAGGTGCCCATCTGATAGTTGACGAGTTTTTCAATGACTTTTCGATTCGCAATAATTCAACCAAAAGTTATGTATTATAGTAGACAATCTGGTGCGCCTCGGGATTGGTTAAAAAGTCCTCAGTTTGAATTCATCAAACAATTGAACGTGAACATTCTGTAGGTATGATCTTTGCTAGGTCATTTCGATCAAACTCCCAAATTTTTAATAAATGTTGAAGAGTTTGGATTTGATCGAGCTCGATGAGGATTGAATGAAATTGCATTATTCTTCAAAACATCTATCTCTAACATTATCAAAGCTTCATAGTTTAACCATTATCTTTTCTGTGAATGATTTCGATTAGAATCATTCGAGTTCGCTCTTTATCGCTGGGAACGCCACCGGGACTGCGATAGTCTTGCATTCATCGCAAAAGAAAACGAAGTTTTCTGAAATCCACTAAGTGGGTTGAAGGGAATGTGCGTTAATGCACTTCGCGTAAAAAAGAAACCAATGGCATTAGCAGAAATATGACACATATTTTACGATACCTGAGGTTAATAACGAGGAAGAATTATTAAGGGGGAACAAGTAGAAAATAGAAAGACAAGTTGTTAACTTACATAAAGTTAATAAGAATGCCGGCAATGGATAATTAAAAGCTTGTCGGGACTACAAAGGCCAAGCCGAAGTCTGCAAAGATAAACACTAAGAGTGGAATTGCAGTCGGGTATTCCTGCAGACTTTTGAAGAGTGACAATGACCAAAATTTCGCTGACAGGCAGATTAACCTAATCAATTTGGAAGATAACGAGGAACACTTTGGTCTACTAAATCTGGAGGAAGTAAATACTCGTATAGCCACACCTAATGTTAAATCTAACAAATCTGCTGCAATTGAACTCGTACCTGCAAAACCATTGAAAGCAGTGGCAGATGACTTGATAGGAGCATTTGTTAGTTGATTTGGCACTGACTGCTCGATTTTCAAGAAAGAGAGAAATAAACTCTTCATCATGGTCTACAAGATACTATCTCCTGTACTATGAGTTCATTCAAAGCATTTTGTTAATATCCCGATTAATTCATAGCTGAGTGGCTTTAGGCCAAGAGACCTCACAGGGGTAACTTTTGAAGAAAACCCTAAGAATTTTACATCCGTGCATACCACCTGTCTATTGATTTTAAGGACACATATAATAGCGTTTACGGAAAACGGATATACTGGTGAATGACTTATTTTCGCATTTGCCAAAGATTTCGACACAAATCCTCTCTGAGGTGACTTTATATATCGTCAGGTCTATTACACAGATGCATGGGCTCCGTCAAAATGGATTAAGCCGCTGGAAGAATTCTACATGTAATCTTCGGCTCCATCTGCATAAAAGATGTGGGTAAGGTGCACTGACAAACCGAATAGCCGGAACACCTAGAACAATCTAGTTAGATGGGTCCCAAAATAATGATTACACTGGCTAGAACATCACGGCGGATCAACACTAGCGCTCCGGCTCCGAATATCCCCTAATAGTAAAAGAAGACCTCGGCCCAGCTAAAGCACGCAAGTTAAAAAAGGCCTCAGACTGCTCGGTGTGCATAGCTGAAGTCGGAATAATTTTTTATTTAGCTCACAATTTCCATAAAATTAATAATCGTAAAAAAGCATGACAGTCACATGATCAACGAGACATGCTCGTATTGCAATACACACAAGGAGTATTAAAGATGATCGAGCAGTTATCGCGGACCACTTCAGAGAGGTAGGGAAAGCACTACGTTGCAAGCTTGGTTGTTACGCTGCGGGCCTAATCCAAGTTATAGGATTATAACCAAGTCAGCAGTTTCCCGATCAATCGCCGCACAGTGAAAAATGGCTACCATCTAAGAGACAGCCAGGGTCTTTCCCTTAACCTCTTGATGAGTCCAATGCCGCTAGTATCGAAAGTAGAAGACTAGTGGCATCACTGCTAAAGAGAAATACAGGCAGGGTAATCTAGGCAAACAACGACCTTGAAGAAAGAAAACGAGATTGGCTCGCGAGCTTTACAAACAGAACAGAAAGGGAAGAACATAGGCTCCTTAGAAAACAAACAGAAAGAGCACGAAAAGTGCACGAAAAGTGCACGACCAAGGCCATAGAGTCTCCTCAACATTGACCCTGATTGCCGTTAACAGTCTGATTGGCCCGTATAAGCGTGGTTTCAATAGATCACATTACCGTAGATCTTGGAAAAAACCCATGAGCCACATATGCCATCGTCTATAAGGGCGAACTATACAAGCCATATCTAGTTTTGGCCAAACTCATTCGAAATGTGCAGAATAACGACGCAGAATGCAGCAGCGTCAAAATCGGTAACGAAAAAACCGAGACAGTCAATATCAGCAAAGGACTTATGTAAACAAGACGATGAGTTCTCATGTGAAACTTGTTCAGTCTGTTCAGAAACTCACATACGCAGGCCGCATTGACTTTAAGAGATGAAATCAGCGAGCTGCCAATCCAGCGTTTGCGATTATTCAGGCGATGAATAGACGTAAAACAAAGTATGTAAATGCTGTCAACAAGAAATGACACACAACCACGATGTCTAGGACCAAACGTCGCCATAACCAGCCACAACTTTAAGGTAGTGAGGGACTTTATTTTTATCATGCGAAAACTCACTCTTGCTAATCGGCGATTCATGAAGCTTAAAAGGCAATTGAGTAGTAAACCCCTCTCTCGAGCAACCAGGGAGACAATATAAAGGGTGACCAGATTAGAACGATGGGAAAAAAAGTTTCAATAACACAACAACGGTGTGAGATATAAAACTGATTCTGGCTTTATTTTCAACCTGCGTTCATGCCATTATGTGTGGAATAGCATACCATTCAAATGGCTGCCTCGGCTTTCCTGGCAGTGCTTCAAGCGGTCGGTCCAATTTTTCCAGACTCGGTCCAATATGTGCGGCGTTATTCCGGCAATAGCGTGTCGAGTGTTGGCCTAGAGCTCGTTCAAAGTGGTTGGCTTGTAAGCGTAGATTAAGGACTTGACGTAGCCCCAAAGAAAATAATCAAGTGGCGATAAATCGCATGATCTCAACGGCCAATTGATGAACGCTCGCCGTGGGATGACCCAGTCGCCGAATTTCTCTTTCACAATTTCGAGAGTTGCGTCACTTGTATGGCATATAGCGCTGTTTTGTTGGAACCACAACTCAGATATATCGATGTTGTCAAGCTTTGACAACTGAAAGTCGGTTAACATTGCTCTATACCTGGGGCCATTGACAGTAACGGTGTCTTCTTCCGCATTTCGAAAGAAATAAGGTCCGATGATGCCGCCATGCTATAAATAACCGTCAATCTTTGTGGATGCGTTGATGCTAGTCCGTAGGAACAGCGTAGTAGAGGAAGTCCTCATCTTAGGTGGCGCACACAAGTCGAACATGAACTCAGCCAACTTAGCATTGATGGGAAACTCAGATTAAGCAGACCTGGTCTATAAAGAGCGTATCTATCGCCAAAGATGGCTTAAACCTGTAGGGCGAATGAATACCAATGCTCTGACGTAAAGTCATCGCTTCTCGTTCGGGAGATCATCAAAGTAGAGGAGGACTTTGCTTTAAGCTACGTTCACTAGGAAACGACGACTTCAATTCTTACTTCGTTTTAAAAATTTCAATTGCATATAGCTGCCGGAAGGTGAAATCATTGTCCTTGTTGGCGTTTTACAGTCTGTTGGAAACGTTTGCCGGTATTCTCAGCATCACACTACTATATGTATGAAGACGATTTTCCTAGCATTTTGTCATAGAAGTGACAAGGAGTTCTAGTTTGTCGACTTAGCGCCAATTTTTGTACATACCTGGCAAAAAACTCTCCAGGGGCTTGCAGATGTACTTCTAAGTGTCGAATGTGTGTTTACTATGTTACACATAAGCTTTGTCAAAGAAAATAACCTTTCTGACATATCTTTCTCAGCTATCTGACTTATTTTGTGCGGTGAAGTGGCTTACTATACGCATAGCCTACTTCCCGTACGTCAGATGTTTTTCTGAATATTGCTAATACTGGGGAATGAAAGTTCAGCAAGTAGTTCGTCCAGCTGTAGTTTTAGTTATACTCGTGGAAGCAACAATAAGCTCTATGTATATTGAGTGGAGCTGCTTTGACTTTTAATTTTAGAATCGAATGCCTTAATTTGCACTGTCTTACTCCATTCTCCTGATTGAGAAAATATTGAACCCAGGTGTTCCTTTGTCAATTTGTCTGCTCTGGAAACCAAACAAAAATTCCTCTAAACCCTGTCCTTATAGACTAAAGGAAAATAAAACATTGTAGCATCTTCCACAGAATCTATTTACGACTCCGAAATTTAAAGCGAACAATTATTATTGGTTGCTCATATCCTAACCTTGACAGACACGCAAGGAAAAAGCGACGAGTACAAAGCTGGACTTGTCCTTAGAACTTCAATTTAGATAATGATTTTGAAAGCAAACCGAAAGTCATCCCTAAAATACTCCTCACCGCAGCTATTCGTACAACTACCTATGTTAAGGGGAAAAACCCCTGGTCATCCATCAAATATTTCAAACAATGAATGTCATGTTTCTGACCCAAAAATGATGGCTTTCTCCAACTGTGTACTTACATTCACCCCATCCTGTAATCGTCACGGCTACAACGTGCTAAAAAATAAAATGATGAAACGGCATAAAAAATTACCAAGCCGTTACGATATAATAATACCAAAGCAGGGCAACAAAAACCAAGCAAAAAATGTGAGAAAAAAAATTGCTTAAATCCTTAACCGAATCACGAAGAAGGCGAAGTAAAAGACATAACGAACACTGCCAGCCAGGACACTATGTTTTAATTCATTCCTAGTTCTCTGGAGGGAGCAAAAATTGAAACAGAAATTTCTACAGCAGCGTTCGCAAAAGGAAAAGGGCTTCTTCTGTTCTTCAGTAGGTAGTCCTCCCGCAGGGATTTTATTAGGGCGTAATGGAAGTCAGCATTGCCAATGGGTAAAGTAATAAAGTAAGACCATGAATAGCACTCGTACTTGGAAGTTGAAATCATAAAGGACATCGACAGACACGACATAGACACAGAGAATGACCAAGACAATAGAAATAATTAAATTGTTCTTACTTCTCGTATATTGTTTCGGTTTCTGTGTGACATTTCGGAGAATAAGTGTCCTGATAGTGGGTCACTCAACACTGTTCTGCACAATACTTTCACTTGCATATCAAGTTTTCGGTTTCAGTTTCCGAACATGGATACAGGACCGGATCTACAATACCTCGGACTATTCGTACCATCAAACCGGCCAAAGAATGTATTTATTTCTATCTCACAAACAAAAAGGAAAAAAAAGGGACAAAAGATGAGGAAATATCTTTCGGTGTGTGGCACATCTCCAACGGTATTAAATTCAATTAGAGTGGTAAAAGAAAGTGGAACGATGGTGATTCCAGGATTCAGAGATTCAGAGGTTCTTCGCCAAGAGAAAACTTATAAAAATAGAAAGGGAACGATTTTTGTTTTATCATTATTGAGGATGGTGGTGGTGTGATGTTTATGCTATTTGCCTGCTTCTGGCAGTCCGACAGGATTACCTTGGACACACATTAATTTTAATGTGAAATAGATTGGCTGACGAAAATAAGTTTCCCTTTGTGTGTGTTTAAGGCGTAATATGGCATCCAATTCGAAGTTTTTTCTGTGGTTAGTTTTGATCAAATAATCACAGTAAAGGCATTTCTGATTGAAGGATTAAAGAGCATCCTCTGAACCAGTTATAGGTTAATGTAGTAGAATAAGCCAATGTGTCGAAGAGTGCTAGAGGTCACAAAAGTTCTGGCATTCATGGTAGACATTTTGCTGAAAGGGAATACGTTAGGCAGAAGCGCTTCCGACGTCATTGAAATATTATAGTCCACATATAAAGGGTGTTTTTTTTTTTAGAGTTATACAAATTCACTATAAACTGAAATTCTTGAACCTAATGTTAATATCTACGATATTAGCTTTATTTAATGGATAATTGTATGCCATTAGTGTCTAAATTGGCAATATGTGAGCCACATCTAGCTTAAATAAAGCGCAATCGTAAAGTCCAATTTTCGACGAGTTTATCGAGCAACTTGGGCCGTATATCAGCAATAACATGGCGAATGTTGACTTCCAAATCGTCCATCGTCTCTGGTTTATCGGCGTAGACTAGTAACTTCACATACCTCAAAGAAAGTAATCTATAGGCGTGAAGTCACAGTTCACAGGTCAATTACGCGAAATTATGCGCTCAGCAAATGTTTCCCGCAATAAATTGATGTTGTTGCATGCGTGTGGCATGTTGCGCCATCTTGTTGATACCAAAGCTCTGCCATGTCAATGCCATTCAGAAATCATGTTCCTTGGCGTCTCGACAAAGGTTTCTGGATTTTCTCCACTGCAAATTCGGCAAATTTGCTTGTTTACGTATCCATTTAACCAAAAATGGGCCTCATCGGTGAACAAAATTTTGCTTTGAAAATGAGGATCAAACAGAATCAAGTTCTCGGCCTATTTATCGAACTTACGACGCGTATAATGGTCACGCGGTGTCAACTTTTGCATAAGCTGGATCTTATAAGCTTTTAAGAAAAGATCTTTCCGTAAAATCGTTCACAAAGTGGATGGGCGTAGCTCTAATTGCTGTGCATGATGGCGTATCAACTCATTCGGATTCTCCTCAAAACTGCGCTCCACAATAGCAATAACTTTTTCTGTTAGCACTTGTTTGTCGTCTTTGGGGATATGTATTATCCACTAGAGTGTACGTGGTGCAAAAACGATTCATCGTGTTCCGAATAACTTGCTCAGCTGGACGATTATGTCGACCGTAAAATGGACGTAGCGCACGATAAGCTTACACAATTTGCACTTGTTATTCTGATGCTAATCTATTCATCATAAAATGGAAAGAAGTACTAACCACAAATCAACTTTCAACTGTCAAATTGACAATCCGTAGAAACAGTGTTACCAGTTTAAAAAGCAAACTTCTAAAAAAAAACACCCTATACTAAACAATATGTACATA
This sequence comes from Volucella zonaria, assembly GCA_963966105.1. Taxonomy (NCBI): domain Eukaryota; kingdom Metazoa; phylum Arthropoda; class Insecta; order Diptera; family Syrphidae; genus Volucella; species Volucella zonaria. The sequence continues at coordinate 109,981,172 of OZ014531.1, forward strand.
AGTATTTTTAATTGTTAGGTACATATTTATATAGGGAATTAAATTAAGGGCATATTATTAATGTTGACTTAAATGTTACTTCATACCCGAGTTCTGCCATTGAAATGCACTTGAGATGAAACCATCTAACGCAGGTATCGCATCCAATATTTTTTAAATTGTCATCTTCAACATCACTCTGAAGTTAGTCACCACATTCTTGGTATTCCTCTCTCTTTTTTACATGTTTCTTTTCTTGCGATGTACGTGTTTTGGTTTCCTTTTTTGTAGCTCTTTCTTGCTTCCTTTTTCCAATCGCATCAATTTTATCTTGGTTTTCTTTTTGTCTATTGGTATGGATCTCTCGCCAAGCATCCGATGAAATTGCGCTCTGTGATCTGCGTACAACCAACGTTCCATCACTATTTAGATTATATACTTCAACTCACAAGTCACCAAATCTCCCTGAATCTCCAAATGCAGCATCCATTCGTCTAGTGCATTTGTTGGTTAAAGGTTTGCACGTTTAGGCGCCTTGGTTTCAATTGCTTTTAAAACTTTTTCAGCATCAACTCCAACGCTTGCCAACTACCCTGATAACCATAGAATTACTTCTGCAGCAATCTTTAACTTACTCGTATGCGTTTTAATCGGACTTCGATCGAGTGATTTTAGAGCTTAGGGAGCTTAGGTAGTTACCAATTTTTCCACATTGTTTCTGATACATTTTGAGTAATCAATAGCCGCTGGATTCAGTGGGTATAAGCCACATTTTCTGAAACCATTTTATATATTAGCCCCTATAGCATTATTTTTTATAATCGCCCCCTTTCAAAAGAGAACAGAAGTTTCTTTTCCGAAGTGACTGACCTACATTTTTTGCTTGCCAATCCCGAACTGTTTTTTTTCAATCCCATTTTAAGGGCTTCAAAACACCTTCATCGGCCGGCTACATACTAGATGGAGTGAACAGTGACCTCCTTGGGAATTAAAAATTGTTTTTGTTTGTTGCGAGAACACTGTGCGCCCTAGAGCAAGGGAAAGAAATTGTTATAATCGCTACGGACTTCAGTAAGGCCTTCGATAAAATCTCGCACATGTTAATTGCTTTCAAACTCAAAGCCCTTGGTTTCGCCCCTCGACTGACGTCTTGAATTAATTCCTACATTAAAAAACGCTACTATCTTATCCATATTCGTTCCCTTTTTTCTGACCCAATTCTTGCCACCTCAGGTGTTCCATAAGGCAGTCATATTGGTCTAATAATTTTTATCTTAACTATTAACAATGTTTTTAACGTCATAAAGTTCTCGCATATATTTATCAATGCCGATGATATGAAAATCTATAGACAGCTTTCAAGCCTCCCTGAGTCTTTCTCCAGATCAACATCAACGCCAAGCCACTTCCCGGAGGCGTTTGACAGTTCCAACCCGCACCTATTACTTATCTAATCAACAAGTAGATGCAGTTCCTTCAATGCGAGACTTGTGTGTCATTTGTGATACACATCTCAATTTTCATATTGACTCCATAATTAGCAAGACTAACTCCGCCCTCGGATTTGTCAAACGATAGTCTAAAGAATTCTCCGACCCCTACGTCAATTCCTTAGCCAGTCGTTCGACTCTTAAGACCCTGATCTTAAGCTTCTTGCTTATGCAGTTGCTCACAAATATCACTGATTCCGCTGTATATTTCTCCAGCATTAATTAAGGAAAAGCTTGAAAAACTAAAGACCTGCCTTGCATGGTTTTAAAAAGTTACGTGAATTATTTGCCTTTGCCTTTTGTAGCTCTTTTTCGGCTCTCACTTTCAAGGGATAGTTTCTTCTATCTCGTGGAAAAACGCATCCCAAAATCCCAAATTAGAAGCCTATCGCGAAACTGTTTTCCATTTTTTTCTTTTTTTTTAAGGAAAGCGCACTCAGGGGGTTAAGGAACCCTTAAAAAGGTATTGGGTGCTATCACATGAAATGTCCGATTGTATAGTAAAAACTTAACAGCCAATATTATATTCCCGTAAATTTTTATTCAATCAAAATAGGATCCATTGGCATCTATGACATTCTTCCAACGTGATACAAGTGCTGACTTTTTGAGGCAATGAAATCTTCAAAGGTCATACCTCTGCTCGGTTCCGGAAGACCTTCTGCCGGCAAAATGAATCCAGATTGCGGAAAAGATGGTAATCCGTTGGAGAAATATCAGGAGAGAACGGTGGATGCGGAAAAATCTCGAGTCCCAACTGCAACAGTGTTTGCACAGTTACTTGTGAGATATGGGGTCTAGCATTGTCATGCAAAAGGAGCGGACCGTGCTTATTGACCAACGCAGGTTGCTTTTCAGCTAATTTGGCATGCAATACCACCTTGATCAAAAAGTTCCCGCACCACAACCACCGTGTGGCGCTCCCATAGTTCCGATTTACTAGATGGAGTGAAAAGTGACCTCCTTGGGAATTAAAAATTTTTTTTTTTGTAAATGTTTTTTTATATTATACAATATAGTCCCCTTCTTGTTTGAAACACCTATTCCAGCCATTTTCCAAGGTCTGCAAAATACTCCTCCGTGGCGTCGATGATTTCCTCGCGTGAGCTGAATTCTTTATTGATGAGCCATCTTTTGAGGTTTGGGAAGAGATAATAGACCGAGTGATCCAAATCCAGTTACCAATCGACGCCAAAAGTCCGCCCGATTCCGCATCAGCAAGTCCAAACAATCTTTCAAAGTGCTGTCGCGTTCATGTTTTTGGTCAGGAGTTTTTCATATGCAGAATATTGCCCAAAATATGGCGTGTGCGCTCAGTACTAATCTTTGTGGTATCTGCTAGTTGGCGCACCTTCACTTTCCGGTCAGCCAACAGCATTTCATGTATTTTTTGACATTGTCCTCTGTAACCGCATCGGAGAGCCAGCCGCTGCGGACTTGATCGGCAGTGGAGTTGCGGCCACCACGAAACTCTCGAAACCAATATTTGACGGTGTAATCTGACGGAGTATTAGCCCCGTAATATTTATCCAACTTTTCTTTTGTTTCCTTCGCCGTTTTGCCTCTCAAAAAATAATGTTTTATGAGAGAACGACGTTTTTGTTCATACTCAACATGATGCCAAACACGTCAACAAAAATCAGCTGTCAAAACAAAACTAAAGACAGTATCGCACTGAAATTTGGCATGTCTGCCTAAATATGAACGGACTTCAAGACACCATAACCTTTTTTGCAGTAGCAGCGTATTCTGGCGGTCAAGGAGGTCACTTTTCACTCCACCTAGTAAGTTCTGTTTTTTTGTTAAGTTGGTGAATCTGTTGTTGACATTCTCTCTAAATATTAGCGTCATAGCTTGACATTTGGAAAAGTTACGTAGCCAAGAGTACATCTATCTCTGTGTGTGTGGCGATTTTTTACAATTATAGAAATGGATTTCAATTTGCAACAACGAACATGTATTAAATTTTCCGTAAAAAACGGATGCGGAAACGGTGAGCGAACGTTGGAAATTTTGGAAAGTGTTTCGGCAATGATTCTCTAAAGAAATCGATCGTTTACCAGTGGCACGAGCTGTTCAAAAGTGGTCGTGAGTCAATCGAAGATGATGAACGCAGTGGCAGACCATCGACATCGACGTCGAAAGCCGACGAAAACATTGATGAAGTACTCGTAAAAGAAATGTTGGTCAATAACCGCAAATTAACCTTCAGAGAGATAGCGGACGAAGATAGAAGGATTTTGGTTAATGATTTGGGTTTCCGTCGTATAGCAGCAAAGTTGGTGCCAAAAGACCTCAATTTCATGCAAAACAGAGACCGTGTTGACGTCGCAAAAGAGATGATTTGCGAGGCTGAGCATTACTGGAGACGAGACGTGGGTTTATGAGTACGACACGCAATCCAGACATCAGATCAGGCAAGTGAATGGCGTTCACCAAATGAGCCGAGACCAAAAAAACCACTTCGTTTTCAGTCAAAAAAGAAGGCAATGCTCACGGTTTTAATGCATTACAACTGTGTAGTGCATCATGAATTTTTGCCAGAAAGCCAGGCAGTAAAAAAGAGAATTTTTTGGGCGTTATGAGACGTTTGCGTGAATCAATTCGCCGAAAGAGACCAGAATTGTGGGCAGAAAACTCGTGGATTTTGCACCATGATAACGCAACGTCGCACAGTGGCATCATTATTCGTAATTTTTTGACGAAAAATGCAACAAATACCATACAACAGCCACCGAATTCACCTAATTTGGCTCCCTGTGACTTCTTTCTGTTTAATCGAGTTAAAAAACCAGTACGGGGAACGCGTTTCAGCAATCAGCAGCCGAGAGGAAGTAATGGAAAAATCGCAGGAAGCACTGATGGACATACCGAAAACCGAATATAAAAAATGTTTCGAGGATTGGATCAAGCGCTGGCATAAGTGTTTTGCAGTCAATAGGGATTACTTTGAAGGGGACCATATACTCGTAGATTTAGGTGAATAAACTTGCATTTTAAATTTTCTGAATAAATTCCGGATTAAGGTTGTATGCCGATTTCCGCATAAATTTGATAGCGTTTATCGTTTCTTCTGGTTGAAGAAATGAAAATTGGACTGGCCCTTTCGATGTCCACCAAATTGTCGCCATAACCTTTTTTGGGTGAAGATCGGGATTGTGCGTGTGTTTTGGTTTTCCATCTGCATCCAACCAATGCCCAGATCTTTTGCGATTATCATACAGTATCCACAATACACAGCGCTAGGGAAGGAAAATTAGGGAGGATAAGTACCGATATACGTTGGTTTTAAATGTCTGAATGTTATAATCACAAGGAAATAGAGAGCTCGGCAAGGCATTCCGCAAGCGAGTTGTTCGGCATCCCCAGCGAGACGAGTGTTACTGTTGAAGGTTTGAAGGGGCAGAATGCTACTGGCAATTTCTATGGAGCACTGGTGGTGGAAATAGCGAGAAAACTAAGTGAGACACGAGACATTAACAACGATGTTCGAGGGTGTCGATTGACTGAGTGATATTAGTATCACCTATGAGTTTTATCGTACGGTTTCGAATCCTATCTAGCACGTGCAGAGATGACTTAGGTACACTTGACCAGAGCTGTCTTATGTCAGATGAATGTCTTATATATTGAGGCCTGATCAGAGGGGCTGAAGTATTTCTTACATCGCTTGAGGAAACCTAGACATTTTACAGCATTTTTTGCAACATCGAATATATGGTCATTCCAACGTAAGTGGTCATTAACATACATACCGTGAATGGAAAGTATTTCCGTTTCTACGATGTAAGTGTCATTAATGGACAATGACTGGGTGTTTAAGTGTCGCTTTAACGACAGCAGACAGCATTGTGTTTTGGAAGAATTAAATTCCGCTTTGTTGATGGTTTCATAATTAGTTATGCTATTAATCTCTCAATTTAATGAGCTTACCATGCGCAGTGCCGTTCCCATTCTAAAGCCGAAGTGCAGGGACGTGAGTCCGGAAACCAATATGAAAAGCAAAGAGTACTGTCGTCAGCAAAGGAATATATTCGATTAGAAGTAGCAAACAAGAGATCGTTGATGAAAATTAAAAAGAGTGTCGGAGACAGAACGGAAACCTGGGACACACCAGGATTTATTTCGTGAACATGAGACTTGAAACCATCCAACACAACCTGAATTGACCCTTCCGAAAGATAATTTCTAATCCATTGAAGAAGAGAGACATAGATCCCAAAAGCAGGCATTTTCGACAAAAAAGCCTGACGCCAAACTTTGTCAAATGCCTTAGTAATATCAAGTGCAACCATCTTGCTTTCGCCAGATTGATGTGCGCTTTGGTTCCATATTTCAATTAGACAAGCTACCAAATAACCTGCGGATCTGTTTCTACGAACACAGTATTGCGAGTCATTGAGAAGTTTTCGCGTTTCGAGATATTTCATTAGCTGACGGTTTATCAGCGTTTCCGTGACTATAGGAAGAAGGGACGTAAGTGCAATGGGTCTGTAGGAAGTGAGGGAGGAAACTTCGCCTTTTTATGGGACGGACTGGACAAATGCTGTTTTCCATCTGCTCGGAAAGAGTCCTAAAGACTACGATTGATGAAAAATCTTACGCAGTGGTTTTGCCAAAGTGGAAAAATACCTTTTCAGAAGAATGGGCGATATACCATCTGGACTCAAGCGTAAGCGGAGACAAATCTGAAAGTGTTGAGCTCACTACGAAGTGTGAAACAGACAGATTGTCCCTGTCCAAGGAGCTAACAGCTGGAATGTCATTGCAAATGATCGTTGGGCTATAGGATGAGGCAAGATTTCTAATATTTTTGACGAACGACCCAAAATTGTTACTACATTTGGGACATTGTTATATTTTTTGCCTTTTGGTCATATTGAAATTTCACACGCTTAAGAAAGACGTTGAAGTCATTCCTGGCTCGTTTAAACTTTTTCCAGTTTTCCTCTGTCGGTTTGGTTTTGGCGGACCGAAAAAACATTTCTCTAACCCTGACAGCCTCTTTACAGCTCGAGTCGTACCATTCCTCTCCTTTTGGTTTGATACTCTTCATCCGATGAGGGATAGAGGATCTCATTCCAAAGAGAATGGTGTCTGTTATCATATCAGCAGCGGCATCCACGTCGTTAGCGCAGAAACATAACGACCAGTTAAAATTCCTAGAGAAGCTGTTAAGACCGGTCCAGTTGGATTTCTTGTATTGCCATACGGTTCTTTTAGGAATCTTTTCTCTAACTGTGTGGTCGGTATACGAGATATCAGCTGATATGACACATCTGGGTGAGTAGTTAAAAATAAGTCCAGGGAGTTGGCGGTATGACTATCAACATCTGGCATTCGCGTGGGTTCATTTACAAGCTGGGTCAAATTATTTTCCGTAGCGAAGATCTCAGCACACCGTGCTTCAGGTGTTGTTTGTCCAGAATGTCGAAGCCACCCAGAATTGTGTGTATTGAAACCGCCCGTAAAAACGATTTCAGTATGAGGATACAGGGATACAATTCTTTAAATGGAGTCAGACAGCGCACCAAACTCGTTAAAAGTCGGATTGCTGTCCAGTTTGGAGCTTCTGTAGATAAAGCAGTAGTAGATAATTTGCTAACGGAGATAGAATTTTAATCACAAATTGAATTCCGGATTGGAACAAGGACTACATTGTGGTGGAGTTTGGTAAACTACTTCACTACGCACGTAAACGGCGACACCGCGGTGAGAGAAGAGTAATGGCACTAGTTCGTAGCCAAGTAGCTTCAGATCAGAATGATCTGAGAGGTATGGGCGGGGATCTACCTGTGTTTCACTAAGTGCCAAAACAGCTGGTCTATATTTACAGACGTGGACGTACACGGAAAAGTGATTGGTTTTAGACCGCGTATATTGGCAATATGCGCTCTAAATTCCCGAGTCCTTATAAAGAGAGACGCACACGCACACACTAAACACAAACACCGACGTTACTACAGAAGTGGTGTTTCCATATTTTAAGCACCAACTGCGCCTCTACTAATTATTAGTTGTTCATGTTGATATTTTCACTCTTTCATTCAGCAACTCGTCCTTCGATGCAGTGCAGGTTTAAATGTTTATGGTTTAACTGCGTGTGCCTGTCTACATTCATCATCAAACCAGAGATTTCTCTGTGGCCGCGCTTTGAAACCAATCACACCAGAAGCAACTTCTCTAATGGGTTCTTGACAGGATTCCCTATTCTATTGTCTATCTAAAATGATATTCTGCTGGTCCCTTGCTTGACTCCGTTGCGCTTGTAGTCAATATGTAGTTGATGTAGTCAATATGTTTCGTTCGGTCTGAATGTATCTTTATATTTAAAGACTTTTATCATCAAACGCCTATTTGAAATTGCAAATCAAGTATATCAAAACCTCAAAGCCTTTTCCTGCTAATGCAAGTACTTGCATCTTAGAGGAAAAATCAGAATGATGTAAGCCGATTTCAGACCTCAATCAATATTTTCCATTAGAGGTTGCGGCATAATAATGTAATTTTAAGCCAATCCCATAGTACTCTCAAAACAAACTTCACGTATTCAAATGGATGGAAATGCCAGTATCGAACAGCATTCAATGACTACGAATCTAGGTTCGAATTTCAACCAGAAATCGAGTGCTTTGATGTGAATGAATCCAAATTGGCTACAAGTTTGTTACATTTGGAATCATTAGTAAAATTATGATGAAAGATCAAGACTCATCGGTCACCAGTTACCAGTTACCACCAACATCTTTCAGTCAGTTTATCACCATGTAGGCCATGTTGGCCGCAAATTCGTCGTAAATTATTTTAACACTCGATTTGACCAGTTACACATTTGCTTGCATAATTGAGAGGATTGCTAACAGTAATGACATTTTCGCCTCCTATGGCCAGGATATGCTCATTCGTTGCATTCAATTCTAGGATCTGGCGAAAGATACCTCTGCAATTCATACACAAGTTGCGCATCTTGTCTCTTTGTATCGGTGATACTGACTTAATGCACGAGTATCTCTGAGGATATTCCACAGTCCCAGAGTAAATACATATCTGATGAAAACGAAGCACCAAAACACCTTACAATCTATGGAAGGTGCATAGTAAAAAGGTGTTTACGGTTATTACATTGGGACATGGTGTAACTCCTTTCATTGTAAGTGCTTTCATAGGCATAGTCCTATATTGCCATGCCATTCTCGTAACCTGCATTTTAGAAAAGGATCCTGGATGTAGTTTTGAGTCCGGGTTAGTCAGTAGGCAAGTGGAAATAGTGGAAACAGTTGAAAGTAGTTATAGTTAAAGTTAATAGTCATCAATCTGATAGCAGTAAGAAGGATGTAAAATATAGTCCAATTGTTTGGTAGTACTGAGGGAGGCAAAATGGGATCTTTGGTTGGCAAATGGATGGCATAAAACTTCGACTATAAAGCAGAAGAGGAAAGTTGTTTTCGGGTATTTACACTTGCAGTGGATAGTATGGACTACTGATGGTAAATGTAACATATGTATGAAGATACCTTTGCTCAAACACCGTGCTAAAGTGCTATGGTTTTGCTAGTGTCTAAGGTCCTGTTTCAGATGGTGATATACATATGTACATACGAAGGGATTTTGTGTGGGGATGTTAATGACTCATTTTCCTATTCCATCACATTTTCATATGTGACTCATATTTCCATGCCTTGTATTAAGCTAAGGACACCGTGTGTACCTCAAACACAATATGTGTTCTACGATGCTGTTCCCAGTTACTGATAATTTTATATTTTATGGAAATGGTACTTAAAGTGGCAATGTTCCCTGATAAACATTGAAATGTTTTCCACGCTACACTTAGGATTATTAAACCCATACAAGGTGTGCATCTGAGACTTTATTTGGTACTTAGCTACCTGTGTCGAGAGCCTCTCTTCTCAAGCGACTTACATTTTTGATTATCTCTCGTCCCTGAGGGAATAGTGCAAGGTGACGAATAGTAGGTTAACAAAGAGCTTAGTCCTCTCTACGTGTCCTGCGGAAACTCAGGAAACACATAGTAATAGAAAGAAAAAAAACAATATGACGAACAGGGATTAATAACAAGTGAACAATGAAAAAAATTAGTAAAAGGTTTGAGAAGATGGGAATGCCTGCGAGTTGGTGACATGACTATGACAATGACTAGTGCTATCCGAAATTGCATATGACTATACCAACGAGTTTGCTATGCAAAACATATATCCTGACATTATAGGGTCTCAGTCGTCTTAGAAAAAAGCTAAGGATCATGACAAGTGGGCAACAGGTCTGGCATAGAAATGGAATAGTCGATTTAAAAAATGAAGAATAACTTTACAAAAAGCAATGAACCTCGAAAGTATGAAGTACTGTTTCTGCACTCTCTCCGAGATCTAACGAAATCTCATATTTCAAAAACATCCATCATGGCTTCTGCAAATTAATCGCCTGTAATAGCACCATTGATGTTATCCCAAAGGGCCTGTAGACAACCCATTAAAGCACGTGAACACTGACGCTGTCAGTTGGCAAAACATCCCTCTGACAAGCGAATAAAGGTAAGGAGAGGAACTGATTTCCTGTAAGATTTCTAAGATTTCCAGGCAACTTGCAACACTAGTCTCATATGAGCGAATGCCTCTAAAAAAAAAAAAACAAACTAGAAGGATGAAGCTACCAGGAACTGTGTCTACGGGCTTCTTGGCAAAACCCTCAAGCATTGTCCCTTAATGCGACCTTAAGATCTTCCTAGGACATTTTACTGAAAATCTAGGAATGAAGCGTAGTCGGAAACATGACATGCACGTCATAACGTGAGTCAATGGACAAAATTGGGATCGGTGACAGATACGACAGATATTTTAGATGCACGAACCTTTCGATCCACAAACATCGACGCGGATCAGTACCTAGTCCTACAAGGTACAGTTGTGGGTACCACAACAATAGCAAAATACAATTAGACCACATAAAACTCAAATACAGTGGAAGACTCCCAGCAAATCATCATGTTTCCAAAAAAAATTATTTGACGAAGAACGTCGACCAACAATCCAACCAAGATGACATGAATTTGTATAAAATGAATAGAGGAGCTCGAAACCATTAGAGGAATGGTATTCGGAAGTTTATTAAAAAGCTAAAAAGTTCTTCTTCTTAGAATGCAAAAAAAAAAACACCTATGGGAGATTCACAACCAAAATTGGGTAGTTTAAAAGGACACTTTTAAAAACTGCTCAAAGTCAAAAGAGAACCATAATTTTGCTCTTCGACAGACAGCATGACAGCTAAAAACTATATTCACGTAACCAATACGAGGTGAGAATAGTCCTATCAGTGCTTAGGAACACGAAGGCTCCTGGTCTAGCGACCGAACTATTCAAAGCAAGTGAGATCATACATCATCACATCAGCAAAACTTGCCCGGATGAAACCATGTCTGATTCGGATAGCAATTGCGGTGGCGTATCGTTGACCTAGGTTCAATGGTAATTTCTAAAAATAATTTGAAGTGAGCTTATTATACTCGTCATGAACTACGTTTAGTAAAAATAAAAAGACCCTTCTTTGTAGTCGACTTTTCTTGGCATTGATTCTGAGCTGGGTGGTCCCTAGTGACACTTTGAGTCCTCTGTTCGCTAGCATTTTTTTTATCCATTAACATAAAATACTCTCTCTATCTCCTTATTTTCTTTTTTGCTCTATCGGAAGAAAGCTCTCAGTAAGTCCCTTTAATGGAATTACTCAATTCCAGAAAAAGTAAATAACCTCCTCAGTAAGCCCGCAGAACCAGCACTCTCCACGTCAACGCCGAGTATATGCAACCTAGTGCGAGTGTAAGCCGGACATTCAAAGAGCTAGTACTCGAAGGTGTCGTCACCACTTTTACAGCGAGCTTCGCAGGATGTCGAATCACTTAAGCCCAGCATATTTATATGCTTAATAACAGTGTAGTGCCGCGTCACAACCCCATTCGTTTGGTCGGCTGTCAAATTGGGGGAGCCATGCCATATGCAGATATGCAGTTATGATCACATGAAACCCAACTCTCCATGGAAACCCTAATCGAGGACACAGGCCTCGGTAGGCTCGGGTCCTGAAAAAATTTTCTCTGAGCCGGGATACCATTTTCACCTGGGATGTAGTCTCAGTGAATTGGGACTTCCGACTGCGTTCAGTGGAGTTCTGTATTCTTGAACTAGCTTGAAAGTCGTAAGAGGGTTCAGTAAGGCTCTAAGCACATGGTTTTTCATAATATAGTTCGTTGCCAACAGTATTGCGTATATCTGCACTTGGAAGCCAGACGCAAGTTCTGCTAAAGAGGAGAGAAAAGCAAACAATGGGCATGATTCCACAGACGATCATCCGCATAAGCTTGAGCATTTAAGCGGACCTAAGCTTTCCTTTTGCATCTGCGAATCTGAAAAGAGATACAAACGAAACAGTAGATAGCTCCAAGAGGTAGTAACTTCCTAAACATTTTTGTCTCAAATTACTGAGACTGGGAGAAGTAGCACAGAAAGTGAATGTTATCCTCCGGTAAGTCCACCTCCTTATAGTCTCCGCATAGGTCGTCGTCAGGAAGCTGCAGCTTTATTGTATGCGCCTCTGAGTAATCAAACAAGCATAGATATTTTAGTTCAGCCTTTCAAACGAATCTTACTTGATCTAGATTTACTGACTTCCGGCAATTACGCTCTTCAACTTTCCCGGATAGGAAGGTTTTTCCATCTTTCATTGGTTTGTTCCACTTGCATTCTTAGATTGCAGAGGAGAGGTTTGATGCTTTGATCTGCCAGTTCCCTATCCATGGAGGATCCTTTTCGAGCTAACTCGTCTGCATGTTCGTTGCTTGCCACTCTTTTGGAGTCAAGTGTTCAGGAGAGCCTAACGGGCCAACCCAAATGACTCTATTGTATTTAACACAAACTGGTCTTAAACTAAAACTAAAACCAAAGAACAGAGACGAGAGGGTACTTCTACTGCTGCTGCAATGAAAATCGAACACATGGGGCGTTCTGTTAGCGTTACGTAGCATACGAGATAATGGTTGAAACCATATGCCGTTCGGTGGTTATTTGGACGAAAAAAAGGAACAAACCTTAACCTCACTGATCCAGCAGTGAGGCACAGTCGATGGCGCTGGTTAAGAGCTGGTGTATAAAGAGAATATCGGCAGATTCCCAACGTTTTTCCAGAGATACGAGGGCGGGTCATTAAGTCCGTTTTGAATTTCTGACCTCTTTACTGAAACAGCAACACTGCTCCTGTCAACAGGCATCGGTCAGTTGACTTCTGTCAAAATTTAAACTTGCTGCGTCAGTTAGTTTGTGTTTGACAGCTATTTTTATCAGACTACTCACTAATTTGAGGAGAAAATGGAAAAAAGTGAATTTCGTGTGCTTATTAAGCATTATTTCTTGCGAAAAAAAACCATTACCGAGACCAAGGCTAAGCTTGATAAATACTATGGGGACTCTGCACCATCGATTTCAATGGTAAAAAAGTGGTTTACTGAATTTCGTTGTGGCCGTACAAGCACTGAAGATGCCGAACGTCCTGGACGCCCAGTTGAGGTCTCTACACCCGAAACAATCGCAAAAATTCACGATATGGTGTTGGCCGACCGAAGATTGAAAGTGCGAGAGATTGTGGAAGCCGTAGGGATCTCGCATGGCTCAGTGGTTTCAATTTTGAATGATCACTTGGGCATGAGAAAGCTTTCCGCAAGATGGGTGCCGCGTTTGCTCACAGTCGACCACAAACGCAATCGTGTAACAACTTCACAGGAAGGTTTGGCGTTGTTTAATCGCAATATGGAGGAGTTTTTGCGCCGTTTTGTAACCGTGGACGAAACATGGATCCATCACAACACACCAGAGAACAAACAACAGTCAAAACAGTGGGTTTCTAAGGGTGAATCGGCGCCAAAGAAGGCCAAGGTGGGTTTGTCAGCCAATAAAGTTATGGCGACTGTTTTTTGGGATGCACGCGGGATAATCCACATTGACTACCTTCAAAAGGGAAGAACAATCAATGGGGAATATTATGCCAACTTATTGGACCGATTCAATGAAGATTTGAAAAAAAAAACGACCTCATTTGGCCAAGAAAAAAGTTCTTTTCCACCAAGACAATGCAAGGGTGCACACATGTGCAGTTGCCATGGCAAAAATCCATGAATTGGGCTATGAATTGCTCCCTCATCCACCCTATTCTCCAGATTTGGCTCCGAGCGACTACTTCTTGTTCCCAAACCTGAAGAAATGGCTTGGTGGAAAAAGATTTGACTCCAATGATGAAGTCATCTCGTCATTTTGAGGACCTCGACAAATCATTTTTTTTGGAAGGGATAAAAAAATTGGAGAAGCGTTGGACAAAGTGTATAGAGCTCAAGGGAGACTACGTTGAAAAATAAAATTATTTTTTTATCAAAAAATCTGTGTTTTAATCCAAAAGTCACGGACTTATTGATCCGCCCTCGTAGCAGACGGTTATCATTGGGCGGAGGGATGTAGTGGTCAGCCTATGAGTGCCTGCGCAGAGCGAATCGTGGAAATCTGCTTTGGGCAGGGAACATTTCCCGGCTAGCATATTCGAGAAGTGGCCTAACAAAGGTGATGTACAGGGATTCTGTGATGTAAGGATCAGAAACGTCGTTGGACCATTCTTTAATAAAGCCAAGCGTGAAGCTCTGTTGATTATGGAATAAATGTGGGTGCGGAAATTGAATTCAATATCAAAGGTAATGACGGGGTCCTGCATTGAAGTGACCAGAGCTACAGCTTGGGTTGAAATATAGTAAGTTCGGTCAGGAAGTGTTGAACGCTTCCGGAAGTATGGCATCTCTTAACATTTCTTTATGCTGAGCTCAAGAAAGTCTTTGTGTCACTATATTGAGAGCCTATTGAGATAGTCTTGTAGATATTGAGAATCAGAAAAATTGGAAATCTGTCTATAGATTTTCATATCATCCGCATAGACAGATATATGTATATGAGTTCTATATAATATCTACAACATCGTTAATAATCAAAATAAAAATTATTGGGCCAAGATGGCTGCCTTGTGGAACACCTGAAATGACTTTAATTTAATCAGAAAAATGAGAACGAAAATTAACTAGGTAATAGCGTCCTCGGACTAAGTAATACCGTCTCATCCGCCGGTTAACGCCTTACTGTAGCTGATGGGCTTGTAGTAAGTTTACGGGACTTGTGGAAAGCGTAAGTAAATCCACCTCCTGAATGCCTATATACACTTAATTGTCCCTAGAATAAAACTGAGAACAACCCGACCTTTTAACTAAAGTTCCGGCAAAAAAACCCATTCAAAATCCCATTTTTAAGCCAAAGTTTTGAGGCACCCGTACTGACGGCCAGATCGCCAAAAATGAGTCAGTCGGAAAGGACAACTAAAAGTACCAGGCGGTTAAGGTGAAATACCAGGCAATCGTTCAAGAATACAAAGAGTACCTGAAGAATAAATCAAGCCAGCCTGCGAAGAGCAACAGGTCTCTTAATGAAACTCCGAAACGCTCAGCCTCGGAAAAAACCAAGGTAGTCATAAGTACGACTGACAAGACCACAACCAAACCAACCAGTTTGTCGGCAAGTACTGTTCAAAAGCGACCCTTCAGAAAGGTGGCCACAAATTACTTCCAGCTCGTACTAGTGGATGAGTTCTTCCCAAACGGGAAAGCCATAGCAGAGGTCTTGAGAAGCATTAAGTCCAAGCTTTCCGACATAGTGATGGAGCTAGTGGAGACCTAGTTTTGACTCCGCCGAGAGGATTAGGGGATATCGGGTAATCAAATACGGGGACCAATTCTCCAAAGATTTCTTTAATGAATGTGTTGCTATGTTAAGGTTAACGATGCCTGGGATGGCTTGAAGCTCAAGCTTATTCCAGCTAATGACATCAAGGAGACCCAGGGCCGTATTTGGTTGCCCAATATGAAGATAGATGGATAGATGGGGGAAGGCTCCTCCATAACTCGGCGGTTCCAATTGATGACAGGGCAGTCATTAAGGCTGAGGAACGCCATAAGCACAATATATACGTTTAGCAGCACTAGAGAAACAGGGTTTGATATCAGGCACGCCAAGTTTAAGATTTTCCTATCACTGGGTCCGCATCGTCCTCGGGAAACCGACAAATAGTTAGAGGACTTGGTGATCACCGACAAAGCAGATAATGCTGAAGGTCATACAGACTAATCTGATGCATTCTAGTTGTGCCTCCGATAATCTGATAGTTTTCCTAAGTCTGGAAAATATTGACATCTGCATTATCCAGGAGCCCTGGGTGAGAGACTCAGCCATAAACAGGCTTCAAGACAAACAATACGACCTGTTCTACAAACATCTTGGGATTATTAAATCTTTCATTTTGTCCATTACTTTACTTTTTACTAGAATCCTGTCACACCTCGAAGGGCATAGGAGGTCAACAACGCCTCCATCTTGTTCGGATTTCTGTAATGTGTTTCAACTCATTCCAGGTCTTCCAAAGTAGTCTCGATTCCTCTTCGACTGTTCTTCAACATGTTTGATTAGGCCGCGCTGCTCTTCTGCCTGACTGGGTAAGCGGATTCCACTGCATGGCATATTTCGCAATAGGGCCGTTTTCACGCCATAAGGTGTGACCAATCCATTGCCACTTCCGCCTTCGTAGGGTGACGTCTATAGGTTCTTGACTCGCTCTCAGATAAAACTCTTCGTTGGAGATGCGATTCGGTCAAAAAATCCTTAAGATGTTGCGTAGACGTCTATGTACGATGGTTTGCAGTCTTGGAGTGATAATGTTGGTAACCTTCCAAGTACTACACCCGTATAGTAGTAATAATTGTACATTGGATTTGAACAGTCTCAGTTTGGTTTTCGTGTTGAGAACATTGCTTTTCCAGACTTTTGATAGAATTCCAAACGCAGCTTTAGCTTTTTCGATTCGGTTGTTCACATCGAGTTCGGTGCCACCGTCTTCCAAAACGATCCTTCCTAAATATAGAAAGTTTTCGACTTTCTCGACCTGTTGTCCGGCAATTTTGAATTGTACGTCGGAATTTGAAATTTTACTTTTCACGTATTTACTTTTTTTTTGTAACGTTTGTTGGACATCCATTATTTTATGTGCGGGGATGCAAATACCGTCAGGGGTGTCCAGGTGTTTGAGGTAAACTGCCATTGTCTACCTCAATCCTTGGTTTCTGCCTGTGCTGTGCTGCCCGAAGTACTTCGCTGATGACTACCAGAAATAACAACCGCGAAAGTATACGTCTCTGGCGTACTCCAGTATGGACTTTAAAGTCATATGGCACCTAACCATTGTGCAGAATGTGACACTTACCACCCTCGTCAGTAGCCTTAATTATAGTTAGTATCCCGGGACACCTCTTCTGCCCAAGGCTACCCTGATAGCATCTCGGTTCAAACTGTCGAAAGCCTTTTGGAAGTCAATGATCAGTAGATGTAGTGGAGATCTAAACTCGACACATTGTTCATTGATTCGCATGGTCTACGTAAGAGTATCCACCAAGAAATTCTATCTGTTCGGCATCGAGTGTAGAGTCTAGATGGTTTCTTATCCTAACTACAACGCATATGCCTCTTCACTTCCCACATTCCATCAAATTGCCGTACTTGGAAGTTTGATGATCATTCGTCATTTCCTCTCCTCCGGGAACTGCGCATTCTCCCAAGCTCTAAAAATTAACAGTTGGAGTAACTATGCCGATGTAGTTGGTGCCGCTTGAAAAATCTCGGCAGGGATACCATCAATGCCTGCTGCTTTATTTTTTTTTAAGGATCAGATAGCGGGGCTATTACGTGTATGTCTTTGGAATGTGTATGTCCGGTTGGAATTCGGGAATTTATAGCTGCGGCACGCTCTTTTGGACATGGGGCTAAATTATTTAGCACTAACCAAAATCTTCCATTGAGCTGGTCCTCACCCGAAATCAGGACGCTGTAATCTAAAGATTTCACTGGATGTTGTTTAGAACTCCGACTGCAGACGGCACTGCTGTCACATCTGACAGCTGCTTCATCAGCCTTCGAGGCCAGTGAGTTGATTCTTGAACGCTTGTCAGGTCCGACACTATGCTGCACTTCCTTCCTTCTACGGATTCTAACTCGGGTTTTTTTACTACGCTGCAATCCGAGCCTGAAGTGAAATCTGCTACCATGTGCTGCTTTTATGCTTTATACCGATGTAGGCAGCTGCCCCAGATGCAAAAGCAATTTTCACAGCATTCCAATGGTAATCCATATCTTGAAGCGTTGAGCTGCTGATTGTTTCTGCTTCTGTAGCAAGATGGTCCCTGAATTGTTGGCGCACTCAAAGATTCCGAAAACTGTCGGTATTGTAGCTGGTAACTCGAAGCAAGTTTAATGGATTGCAGTTTACCGATGCTGTTCAAAGGCGTATAGTGGCTAACTTATGACACGGTCGCGATGCATTCCGATATGGACTCAACGTGTGTTTCGGAAGTCTAGGACGCAATTTCTGAAAAGTCGGTTTGGTTTGACGTTCGCTGCCTGTCATATGAGACCCAACGGATTTCGTAGAAGGCTTTGTGCTCGAACAGAATGCCTCCAATGATTAGCCGGTTTCTATTGCAGGAATCTACAAACAGTTCCCCATTATCATTGCTGTGGTCTCCGTCTGTGCGTTGAAATCTTCCCTTACGATTACTATGTTTGATGATCATTCGTAGCATCAGTGCTACGCCGCCGGACTCTCGAGTGCTTCCGACTGGTTTTCCAGTGTAGACCAAGACGGTGTCCTACGTGGGCGAGTGGCATTCCCCAGCATCCAACCATCTTATCTTGCTCAGCCCCAAGATCGTTAGAAGTCACGCTCAAGCTGGAGGAATCTGGAATTATGAGAATCTTTTTCTCGTGAGTCGTGGAGGGTCCAAATATTTCAGAATCCCATCGTTGTCCGTAGTTAATAGACAAAGGTCGTCAACAGTTTGAATCAGTTTGAATCCGAGGCTTGTTGTGGCGTTTCGAAGCAAAACATTTTTTTCCGTTGCGATTCGTTGTGGCCCAGGAAGCTTTCCATCTGTCCCCACCACTTCACAATTTTCGAAGAAATTGACAGATGACGCTTACTAACAGAGCAACAAGATGTTCGAATGTGGAGGCTTCTATCTCATTATTTGGCGAACCAAGATCTATCGGAAGATGCTACTTCTACGGTGCCTATTGTTAGCCGTTGCCATTCATTTTGTCCATTGCATATTTTAAATGCTCCACATACAGGGGGTGGATTTAAGTCCCTCTTAAGGCAGTCATTCCTACCTCGAGTATATTCTCGAAAGAGGGTGGAATTTGCAACAAGTCCAAAGTTCTTATCGCTTTTCATCTAAAAAGTACAACTATATATGCGAATTTAATCCCACTAACTTGGTAGATTAATTTCCAATTTAATTTCCCAATTTATTTGATCTGTATTTAGAGTTAAGTTGACCTTATTCTCCTATTTGAGGGAATCCATTTTTGGTTTTGGTTTTTAGAAACCTCAACCTAAACATCAAAACCTAATTTAATTATTTTAAAGCTCTGCCAGCACCAGCAAATTGAATCTCCTCCCCACCGATCTGATCTAATTCCATTCAAACAATGTGACCTAATTATTTGAAATTAGATAACAACAAAAAAAAAAACGGTTTTCGCTTAATAATCCCATTTGTCACTTAATTGACAGACTTATCAATTGCTACGACCAACCCCGGAATTAGAAAATAGTCCAACAATCCTCAGCCCATTGTCATTCCCATCGAATAGACTCACAAATTCATTTTCTATTCGTGCTTCCTCTTTAAGGAGTTGCCGCTCTCTTACCCTTTATCACACAATTTTAACCCCATTTATCCTTTCAAAATTCGATAATCGCTATATTTGTACCTTGACGCTGCCTCTAAGATAATAAACAGAGTAACTCTACTCATCACACCATCAATCCGTATTGAGGCACAATAGAAACAGTAGAATTCTACAGCCGCAAACAGTGGAAACCAATAGAAGGCAGCAGAAGCCGAGGAATCCTTAAAATTGACACACAAACTGACGTTGGTTGAGAGAAACAAGGAAGGATAAAAGGTCTAACTGACAAGACAGTTGAGGCGGACGTCTCCTTGAATAAACTGCCTACCAGCCAGTGCCTTCACTTTGCGCCACTTCAATGAAACGCAAAATGAAAACATTGTTAATATACACACGTACATATCCACAGGCACCCGAGATACATACAGCCATACGAAATCCTTTCAATGACGGGTAGGATCGTTCTGTATTACCCCGTACTACGTAGGGTGAACTCCTCATTGGTGGTGGTACACCCTCTCTGTCACGATTGTGCTCTTAACCAATTTCAAATAAAAGCTTCATTAAAGCTTTCACAGTAAAACGAATGCGCGACAGAAAAAAAAAAAAACGGAAAAAATACAACGAAAGTGGAGAAAAAAAAAATAATGAAGAACAACGAAGCAAAGAGTCTTATAGACATAGCGAAACTAAGTGTGAAAGTGCTCAGTAAACGTTTTGTACGTCGTTCGTCCTAGCCGAAGTCGTATCCAGCTTTCGTCATTCCAACACCTATTCTCGTGGAAGGAAGACCGATGATGAAGAAGACGAAGAGGAAAAAAAAAAACAACCACCCATTCAATGGGATGCGAAAAGAGTTGGAAGGACTTCACGAAATAAACGAAACGAATTAGTATCAACCAGCAGGACATGCCAAGAGGATGTATAAAGGGGTTTTGTTTCGGTAGTGGGGTTGAGTAGGTCACCCACTCCGTCACCAGTGCTGGTTGGAATGGCGAAAAGTTAAGCACGTAAAGGGACAAGCGCAAAATAGTTCCAAAAATATGGAAAGGCAGAATCCGTCTTCGTTGTTCTCTTGCCAGGGTAGTTCGCCCTACGTTATGGGTATCTTTTAGCTTTCTCGTTAACGAAACGTTTGAAGAGGATTTCGTGTATCAATTAATCCGAAAGAGTAACAACTTGCGGCTCAAAAAATACACACAAATACATCTGCGAATAAACGTGCTTTTTCAATCCGGCCATCCAATCTACAAGGATTATTCGTAGTTAAAGGGTACAAAAGTCAGTTTTCACTTGTTTTTCAGTGACCTATCCGTATCCCTTTTGGCCAGAGAAAGTTCATTGCATTGTACGAATAGATGAACAAAATGCGTTCTTCAGGTTATTTTTTTTTTTGCTTTGTTTTTCGTCATACATCCAGGATAACCGAACTAAGCACACATATGGGACCGCATGGTGGACCCGAACGAATATTATCAGGATTCCCAAGCACCTCGTTGAAAAAGGATAAATGGATGGAAAAAAATCCGTTTCTCCTTGAGTCATGAGTAATGGGAATCGTTTGTTGTTTAATGCTAATAGTCCAGCTCCAATAATCGTTCATTGTTCGAGAACAAGGACGACGACGATCATGAGGACGAACACGAATGTGAGTGCTCATATGTACAATAATATGAACAAACGTGTAGAAAGTGCTGTGTTTAACGGCATGTTCAAAGGATGCCGGGTGAGTGTTGCCATTTATTTGTTTTTAATTGTATTCTTTCGACTTCCAAAGGCTATGAAGCAGGACATCTTTTAAATCCTGTTGCTGCAGGGTAGATGGCCTCGCAGATAGAAAAACTTGGAATACTGACAGAATGCACCAAACCGTGCAGGAATGGGATCGCAAAAGAGCACATGAAGCCGTAGGAATGTTCTGCATAAGAGATTAGCGCTGAAAAAAATGCCGATACCTGCCGAAGTTCAGTCTTTTCCCGCCCTCTTGCCATTATGGTCCAGGATGCAAAGGCAGGACTTAATCGCACTGATTTGCCTTACAAGAAGGTCGTGTCGGATCTTTGGCACCTTCCTGATGTGTTCGGGCAAAAACTAATAGCGTGGCAACAGCTAATATGGAGTATTTGCTCTTCAATCTAAGAGGTCTTATCGGTGTCTGTGCTATCTGTGGAAGCGGCGGTTTTCTGTATTTTGAATGAGGCCCGGCCTCGGATATATTTATGTTTGGGTTTGAAATTTTGCTCCAAGTAACTAGGACAGATATTCTAGAAAATTGCTCGACAAATTGACCCATCATACGCGAGCTATTTTTACACCGGACGTTTAGACGGGCTGGTCTTCGTCAAGGTCCAAATCACACATTGATCTAGTCCAGGGAAAGACACTGGATACCTTGGAAGGAAAAAGAAGAAATTGATTTAGAAGATGGGGTGATTACTTGTTAGTCTTCGGTGATCACAGGAAGGAAGGATCATAAAGAAAATGAAATGATACAACCGCTGGAGCAGTAGTGAAATCTGGTAGAACTTCAATATGGTTCAACAGTAGGCGAAGGCCCGCATTTCTTCGGCTTAATACAAGCTATAACTTAAAATTAAACTTAAACTTAAAACTTAGGTTGGTTGGAGTGGGAAAGGAGAATGGATTTGAGGTAGGGAGAGGTGCGGTGGAAGTCAAAGACAGTAGGGTTTGAATTGATCTTTCGTAGTATACGAGAGATTGGTTCGTTCGCGCCATAGGAGCGGAGGTAGGTTGGTAGAAAGAAGAGACGAGGGGTACGTAGATTACGAGGGTTAGTGTTGAGGAAAATAGAGTTATGAAGGTACGCGCACTCAACGTGACCTGAAAGGAGTCGATGAATGAAGAGAAAGTCTGGTGCATCTCTGCGTTCCTCAAGGGTGTTTAAGGTAATACTGTTGATACAGTTTTGATAGGGGGCCAGAGTAAAAGGATCGTCCCAGGGCATACCTCGAAGAGCAAATTGAAGAAAATGGCGTTGTGTGCTTTCGATTCTCGAGATATGAACAAATGACTGGCGTACTTAATGTAGAGGGACTTGGTCACGTATGGGCTGGTGAATTCTTTGCACCACCATCTTATAAAACCTAGTGCAGAGTTGGCTTAAAGGATTACCTCGTCCATAAGAAAACTAAAGTTGAGCTCCCTATCACATTAAATACCATGATCGCGAAGAGATTGAACGAAGGAGATAGGTTGATTGTGGAGAAGGTAGAGTAGGGGAGGAAATTGGTGCCGCTTATGAGAAAAGGTGGTATACATATTGGCATTTTCCACCAGTTCGAAAAACTATCAAGGTCTTGTTGAAAGAGGAAGGTGCGGTGAGGAAATGGTTTTGGTAAATTTGGTATCATCGGACACAAACAGAGCCGAGTTGGTTGACTTAAAATTAACACCGTACAAACGGTCTTCCAGGTAAGAGGATATCCATTTTAACGGTATGCCGAGGGAAAATAATTTGAAGAGTATTAATCGATGAGAGATTTTATCGAAGTCCTTGCTAAGATTGGTTGCAACTACATCGACTTCGTTACCATTCTCTAGGGCAGAGATGGCAAAGGATCAGAATTGAACAAGATTTATGGTGGTTGACCTATCCTTCAGGAAGTCATGTTGTCTAGGTGAAATAAGTGATGTGTATTGAAAGCTTAGAGCTTCATACAAAATACTATCGAAGAGTTTGGGTATATGGGCGAGTTTAGCGATGGGATGACAGTTGGTTATTTCATTCTTTGATCCTTTTCTGTGGATCGAAGATATGAAGGAGGATTTCCAAGCCTGAGGAAATTCTCCTTGTGAAAGGGATATGCGGAAGGGATTAAAAAGTGCAAGGAAAAGAGAGTAGGAACATTTTTTTAAGAAATATGGCAGGAGGCCATCTGGGACGGATGTGAATTCGTCACTAAGTTGGCGTAATTTATATTCGATAAAAGACGGGTCCAGGGTGGGAGAGAGAAGTAGACCATTCGACATGGTACAAAGGAGTCGTTGGTGAAGGATTGTTTAAAAAAGGTGGCAAACAGGCAACAGGCAATGGCGAGTGGATCGGTTTGTGATTTGTTGTTGAAAGAGAGGGAAGGAGGCTTACCATCGGAGTTAATTTTGTAGTTAACAAATTGAAAAAAGGACTTAGGGTCATTTATAGGATCGACCTGGGCATTGTTAAGGTAGCGTTGGTAAAGGGAATCGTAAAGTTCGGTGAAATGAAGATAAGCACCAAGATATTTGGAATTGTCGGAAAAGGATCTGACACCAAGGAAAGCAGCTCATAGCTTGTTTCTCTTATTTCGGAGGGAGGACCAGTAGATGATGTTTTAAGATAGGGAAAAAATGGATAAAACGTCACTTATAGTTAGATTGTGGAAGTTAAAGATGGATCTACTGATATAGTCACTGATTTTGTGAAAGTCGTATGAGAGAGTTGTTGGGGGAGTGGACTGGAGAGAAGGGTTATGAAAAAAATAAAGAAGAAGGGGAGGGTGGTAGTTATTCATAGTTGAGAGAGATATGGGAAGAAGTGAGACTGAGGAGTTAATTGAATCTGTCGTGAAAATAAGGTCTAATTGGCTGTCCATGTATTTGGATATACCCCTGACTTGTTATAGATTTGAGTCTGTGAAGCGATCTAAAAAGAGACATTCCTTACCCGAAAAACGATTGATCATCTGATGGAGTCCACTGTAGCTGAGGAAGATTAAAGTCACCGAAAATAAGGATATCGACAATAGAGTCAGGCAGGTCAATTAAATGGTCGATCGCATCGATATCAAGTTGGTATGATTCGATATGTTGAGCTGGTAGGATGTAGCAACATATGGTATAACGTAAAGGGACTAGAAGGCGGGTAATATTTTTATTGCGATGACGTCGGCTTTAGAAGATGAAGAAACGGTGATGGGAGGAGAGTCAAGGCTGTTGTGGATAGCCAGTAGGACGCCTCGAAAGGGGGAAACATCATTTGGGCGGACAAGATCGTCGTCTCAAAATACAAAGCAGGAGGGAATAATTCCTGGTTGTTTGTGTCGGTAATCACATTGACTTCAATC
The DNA here is from genome assembly GCA_963966105.1 of Volucella zonaria. NCBI lineage: Eukaryota > Metazoa > Arthropoda > Insecta > Diptera > Syrphidae > Volucella > Volucella zonaria. The sequence continues at coordinate 110,005,529 of OZ014531.1, forward strand.
AGGACATACATATTAACGGGAAGAGCTTGCGATTGGCGTAGAACAGCATTGATTTTAGGGCGAAAACTTCTTACATTCTGGTAGGACAAAGTACGAGTGATGTTGTGGGGTGGTCTGAGGCGTTATGGCTTAGATGCGGGCAAGGAGGGTAAGTTATGGACGAACAAATTTATCGTCGTCGGCTCAGCTCCGCTATAGGTTTGAGACTCGCTTGGAGTGAACGTAGTGGCCGAATGTAGCCAGGTCGTCTGCCACTTTCTCAGAGGACATGCTAAAAATATCGTGGTAACTGATACACAGGTTCATAAGACTGATAGTGTCGGTAGGGAGCCCTTCTTGCTGGATGGAAACTATTCTCTTTGTAACAGACCAAGTCCAATTTGTCATTTAGATAGCCAAGAAAGGGAGGAAAGTTTTCATATACCAGTATCTTCCTTTCTCTAGGGCTAGAGTGTGCATAGCGACTTTATGTAGTGTCATTGGTTGGCTGTGCAAGTTTAAGTATGGGGCGAAAAAGCAGATCGAGATTGTGACAGAGGAGGAGGAGGAGGATGGAAATAAATGGTTGGATATGGAGTTGGACGAGGGAACAGATGTGGGGTTTGGGGTATGTGAGGTAATAAAATCAGGATACTTAGCTCCACTTTTAAGGTCGAAGTTAGGAAATGACTTGCTAGCTGGCATTGGTGGCGTAGAAGGTTGAGAATTGATAAAATGGATAGTTGGGGTTAAGTTGAAAGAGCCGCGTTGGCGCGGGGGATTGGGTGTAACGAAGTGGATTAGAAGATTTCTGAGTAAGGAGTTTGTGTCGGATAAGCGAGGAGGGAGGACAAAAATGGGGGGAGATGTTTGTTTCGAAGCTCCAGTTAGGGTCGAGTTGTAGAGGGTTTTTAAAGCTTATTATTTAAACTACGCTTATTTTTAGAGCTGTCGTTTTCTCGTTCCTCAGACCATTTGGTGATATTTATCTGCCCAGGATTAGGGGCTTTATCAAGGAAAGTCGGGGACAGAAACGAATATTTAGATGGGATGTTGATTTTGAAGCTGCTGGGACTGTTGTAGTTAGCAGGGGAAATTATCTGCCACCAGCTAATGGTGATAGAATGATTTTGGTGAAAGAAGTTCCGCACCCAAGAAGCATCAGCGTGTTGAGGAGCACCTGTAATTTAGAATGCCGTATGTTTTCCCTTATTCAGTTTTTCATGTCTGCTTTTCCATTCGGGGGGGATCCATGAAGTTCCGAATTGTTTCAGCAGTTGACGTGGAGTGGTGGCCGGCGGGATACTAGGTGGTGAAGGCAACGCGATTACGGTTTTCGTTGTTAGAGCAGCGGGCTAATTCATTACGATTTAAGACATTGTACGGGGAATCACCTTGGAATTGAATTTAGTCGGGTATTCCATCGATTTTGTGAGAGGCCTATCTCACTTCTTTACCAATTTCGGCAACGGTCAACCGAGACGCTATGAGGTCTTCGCTGACGTCAATCATTTTTAGGGCAAAGCCATCGAGCGATGGATCTGATGTATGCGGGGTGGGATGTATTATTTTGGAGGAGGATTGAAAAAGCAAGTCGAGATCTGTACAGAGAAGATTGATAGTATCGTTTATGTAAGTAAGCACGTTGGATTTAAGGAGGTTGACATACTTTTCCGCCAAATATTTCAAATACCAGACCGCGTAAGGGACAATTATTACCATTGTCGATGTTTAACAGTACTGTTTAGCAAGCCAGTCACAGCACGTTATTTGAATTCTACCGAACAATAAAAAGTCTGCGAAGCTTGCAAATTGAGACTTGAAAAAACGACGGAACAAGTGAAGGGTAAAAATTTGGAAAATGTATTAAAAATATAAAATGGCAAGGTAGGTTTAGTTTTCTTTTTAAATTAGTCAGTTAGCTTCATCAATAAAAGTCTTTCCTATTCTAAGATTACGAAAAGCTAATGGGTATTGCAAAGTACTATCAGGGATTTATTTGAAATAATAAGTGGTACATACCCGGATTTGCTAAGTAATTGTAGGCTTGTTTCAGGTCATTTATGATGGACATCTGGAATGATATCGCGCTGATCGAACCCTATCTTCTATGAGAGAGAAGAAGACATTCCAGAATGTAATGCAGGATCTGATATAGAAGTGTCCAATGAGGAGAATCCAGAAGACCTTCAACCACAACTCTTGTTGCTGTTTCAATACCAGACACTTCGGTGGCTACCAGACCAACTTCACGGAAAAGATTTGAAATAGATCGAATGCCATGAGCATTTGATGATACTGGAGCAGTGAAACACTTTTTTCCGATTGCGATACGCAAACAGATACTTTTTTGCAAACTTGTGGTTGGGCTGACAATTTTTCCTTGGCACCAGATATAAACAAAGCAAAACGATGACCAGGGACAGATTTTCGGCTATACAGTTATCTTTAAATTGTAATGATTAAATGATTAAATTGTAAGATATTCAAGAAAGAGATGAACAAAAAATTTCAGGAATGTTGTCATGGAACCAGAGAAATGAGTATTGATGAGTCCATGGTAAAATTCAAGGGAAGATTGGCTCTGAAACAATATCTACCGATGAAACAAATTAAACGGGTATATATTTACTATAAACTATGGTGCTTGGCAGATCAAAGGGGTTTTATCAAGAAGTTTATGACGGCGAAGTTTGCAGATTATTCACTTGGAGAAAGAGTTATATTGGAAATGACGGAAAATGAATGGCGCAAAAACAAAGTCATATATTTTGGCAATTTTATTTCATAGAAATTGATAACTGAAGGGACCTTTGGCTTAGTACGAGTACAATCAGAAGTAACCGAAACGGACTGGCTAACAACAATTGAACAGAGGAGATTATGACTACAGGTTTTCGAATCTAGACATTGGGTTTTGGAAGGAGGAACAAGGTTGTGCATTTTGTTTCTAATTTCCATGGAAATGAGGAAACCACTGTTTAGCGAAAAGAAAAAGATGTCACGTGGCCTTCAGTTTCCCATCCCATAGTTGTGAAAGATAACAACCAATTCATGGGAGGGATGGATACTTGTGCTGTATAGATAGAAAGTCTCCAAAATGGTGGCACAGAATATTCCGGGGCATGCTAGATGTAGCTTTTGTATCTGCCTATATTGTGCATGGACAAATAATGAAGAAAAAGGGTTTAGAGGTTATGTCGAAGAAAGACCTACCAATTTCTAAAAAAAAAAAGATCGTCAGAAGCTTAAGTGTATCAAAGCGACGTAAATTAGACTTCTCTATCCCCAAAGACGTAAGGATAGGATACAGGGGGATTGATTGGCCTCGCTCCGACAAAAGCAGGGGAAGATGTGAAGTCTGTAGCATGAAGAACATACAGTCAAAGCCTCGTACAAAATGCTCGCATTGTAACACTCTTTAATGTTCTTTTGTTTAATTGACAAAAAGAACTGTTTTTCAGAATACTACGGCATAAGACCATAATTTCCTAAGTTTATAAAATCCAGACTTTTTCGTCCCTAACGGTACCAGGTTAAGAATGTAGGTTCTGGAATGTGCACTTAGAAGTCTAATAAAAATCTAAAAAAAATATATGCTTTTATTTTTATATCACTTTCAAAGATTTTAATGCACAAAGTTATATTTTCTAGCCGTTAGGAAAGGGTTAATCCATCGAAATGATATTTGATCGCTTCACTCCCGTTGTAGTAATTAGCTTGCTTTTTGGACAGATTTTGGATCGCTGCCAGTTGCTTATCGATGTTTCTTCTTTTGAACTTATAAGCTTTCACAGTACTGTCAATGCAGTTTACTGAGTCTTCAATCTTTTCTCGCTGTTGCATTTAATCTCCAGGTAACTCCGATGCATATGGTGTGGAAATCTTTTCCTAAAAGACCATCGTAGGCTATCCATTCAGCATTATTTGTTTATTTCAGTTAATTAATTTTTTGTTTTTTTATTTGGGATCAACTGGCACAGGTGAATTAGTTCGACGAACAATTACCGGAAAAATGCTGAGTCGGCAGTTTACAAGGCTTTGAAAGAAAGCGGAAAACTAAATAAATTCGTTATACGGTAGAAAAAGAAAAACACAAGCATAGATTGACAGTTTATATGACTTCTGTGTTTCCTCTCCCACAGACGTGTTTTCAGTTTCTTGAAAAAATACCAGAAAAATGCAGTCTTTAAGTCAAAATTGTAGATTAGATCGATTTTTTATGCTTGCGTCAAATGCGACTGAAAGTGAAATTTTAAAATGGCAACACTGTTCAAAACCATTGGCATTGCCAAAAACAAGAAACATAAATAAATAAAAAAAAAAACAAAACCCCCTCATACATACATAAGTGAGCCATAACTGAATGACGGATGGTAAAAGCTTTTCGCGCAAAAGCAATTTTTTGTTCTTTCCTCATCTCATGAATGCTCCTCAACTTGGTTATCCTCGTACAACATTTCTGGAAGCATGGTGGCGGCAAGTAGTAAACGTAAACTTCTACAGAAACAGAACACACTCATATTCGTACGCAAGCACTAAAACATTGGGGCGGGTTGACAAATCGTTTGGCGTAGAGCGAGTTGTAGAACGGCCAAGTGCTTAAAAGCACATCACACAGTACACACTATCATGACAGATGGCATCGGTAACGACATTCAATTTACCATCGCTAAATAATATATTTGTACAGGGAATGAACGATTGCCCGGCTGATATGACGATGGTTTATCGAATTTATGAGCGCGGGGACGATTTGAGTTGTAAAAAATGCGCAGGGGGTAGCACTCGTACTCGTAGTAGTAGTATACAAATACTTGGCACGAAATGTAGGGCGACCGATTATCGAGAGCTTGAGAGTTTTAGGATGAGAGGAAATCGAGTGAGGGGATTATTAATCTTGTTTGGGGTTTTAGTTAAGGACTGGGATTTTTCCTTTATAATTGGGGACATATTTTCGTTTAATAACGCGATAATGCCCTCGAAATTGGATGGAGTGTAATAACTCATTGCTATCCCAGGAAGCATGGTTTGCAAATTGATGATGCTACACGTGGAGCAATGGGGATTTTAGTCTTTTCTACTAATCCCAGTAGAAGTTTTCCTTTTTGCAACACTTTTTTCCTAGGTTAAACTGGATCTCCAGTTTGCGTCATACCTAGGCCATACTGTGTAGGAGAAAATGTATATTTAACTAGAGAAATAGAATTATCATACGGTTTCCACTTCTTTTATTGTAAAAAAATAATTTTTCAACTTAATTTTACTTAAATTTACTTAAAATGTACAATTGAGCTGAATTACAGATCACACAGTAGCACTCATCAGCCCACTCATGGCATCGTTACATGGCTCGCATCATAATATCTTTTCGTTTTCTGTTTATTGAGAGCAATCTTAAAATTTTCGTGAGATGTGTCGAAGCTGATTATAAGTACCCGACCGTCGGAGTATGAAGCCCGCCAAAAAGCTCATCTCTAAAAACACATAGAATTGAGGACTGAACTGCCTGTTGAAGAACGTTCTTTAATTAAGTAACATCCGAATGCTTTCCAAGCAACAGATTTTTGTCGAAGAAAATGTTCAACCAAACTGTTATGTAACATACTTATGATGCATATTTAGATGGCGCAACAGTCCGAAGTTGACCAGGGCCTCAGCTAACATGTCTCTCCCGATAGTGCGGTACTTTGCTAGTGCCTTCAGTTGCGCACAGGAAGTTCTCTGAGGTCCCCTTCCACTTATGTGCGCCACCAAAGATGAGGTCGTCCTCTTCTGCATTGTACCTTTGGGTTGGAGTCGAAAACTTTCCGGGCCGGAGAGCTGATTTCCATACCCTCAAGGCAAAATAGCCATCTAAGCCGAGTTATCGCTGTTTAGGTTGTACAGTTCACTTTGGAAAGGTCTCCTCCATTCTGAATTGATGCATTGGTTAGGTTGGATTAGGTTAGAGTGCCTGTTTGGGACATAAATCTGCTTAGGTCTATTGGCCCATTGTGATGCCACGTGGATTTATGATCCTCCTACTCTTGGAACCAATTTGAGCTTATGATGAAGCGTAAGAGACTTCTAACGTCTATATTGTTTCGATAGCTTAAGTCATTGTAGATGAAAGCTCCAAAGTAGAGTTTCCTTCCTTTTGAGAAAGTTTAGCCTGTGCAGAGTAGGTGGAGGATTGTCTCCTCTTCTTATTCGTACATGCAGGTCTGAAGAATTCATTCATAGAGACCCCAAGCCTTTTCACATGCTTGCCTATAAAGCAGTGTCCATTGATGGCATCTACAAATAATGGCGCTGAGATGTTTCCTATTTAAAAAGATCAAAGTCTTAGAGCGATTCAGATCAAACTTTGGCTAGATCTGTTTGGTCTCTAGACATGTTAATCCAACACTACATTTAAGGTTTATTTTTTTCTTCATCCAGGACAGGACTTGTTTCGCAAAAATTTCCGCCTAGACCACCCTACAGTAATTCAGATGGCGGAAGGCGGAAGGAGAGGCTTAGATTAAGGTTATATGACAAAATACTGCCACCAACCCCGCTATTTGTCTTGGAACTATCCGAATAGAAATGGATTGACTTGTCATCCATGAAATCTACCATCCAAGAAGGGATGCTTGCATGAAAGTCTTTGTTAAACCAATATTGAAAAAGAATCTAATCGATATTTTCTGAAGGATTCCTAGTATATTAAGAATATTAGCGTGGCCAAATAATTTATTTTTGCATTGTGTTAGCAGACACTTGACTGCTGAAAATATTGAGGGGTGCCAGGTGAAACAGAATATCCAGTGCCGCGGACGGGTTAGTAGGTAAAGCTCCCCCTATGCGCAGACATGATGTTCTTTGGATTTTCCTTAGTTTGCTGCAGTTGACTGCGGTGCCAAAGTCCGTCCAGACAACAACCCCCTAGGTGAGTATCGGTCTTATAATCGAGACGTGTAGCCAGTGGTTAATGCGAGGTTGAAGGCCCCATTTGTTCCTAATGGCGTTCTGCAAGAGAATAGAGCTACTGTAGCTTTCTTGTTTCCAGTTTAGTTTCCTGTCAAAAATGAAATCCAGCTATTTTCCTGTAATTTGGTACCGTTTATTGAGGGAGGGTCTATGCATAATTGGAATTTTGTATTTCTAAGAAAAGAGGACAAGATCAGTTTTTTGGGTGTTTACTCCCAAACCACAGCGATCCACCCCACGGGTTAATCTGTGAAGACTGATCAAGTGAGTTGTCTACCTGCAGAGGTGACAGCGCAGTTGTGATTGCGGATGTATTGACGTCGTTAAAGGCAGCTTCTATGCTCAGGAATGCGACCATTGTGTACTCTCTATAATGTAGCGTCAAGTGTGCCGTAGACGAAAAGTCATGGATCTCTTCTGGATCATGTATAGATATCAGTCCGCCGTTCTAGAGTTTTTAGAATTAAGTATGATAGACTTATAGGTCTGAGGTCTTTTGGGACCACATGGAAACATTTTCCGGCTTTGGGGATGAAAACTATATTAACTTCTCCTCATGACAAGAGAATGTGGATCGTTTCTGCGCAGCCTCTCATGATATTCTGCAGCGCTTGCTGAATGATATCTGAGGACCTCTGTAGCTCAGCAGGTACATACATATTATACTGTCCGGCCCAGCAGACTTGTGTGGTTTAAAGCACCCAGAGCAGTTTATCTCCTGTAATTCGACCAGTGGGTGTCCAGGACAGGTTGAGTGATTCAACACTTCAGGTCGTCCAAGAGCAATTGGTTTTTTTGAAATAACTAGGCATCATATGACCTGTAGTGAAGATTTTTGTTAGCCGCTATGCCTCAGAGGCTTCTGTAATTTTGCCACAGAATGACTTCTAGGACTGGAGCGTTGCATTCCTTAGTTCTTTTCTATATATTTTGAGGAATACCTTGCATGAATGCCAGTCAAATCACCTTTCTTTTGCTTTTTGACTGGTTGAAAAGCTTCTTGCAGATGTTTCTAAACGGTCCCAATGCTGGTGTTCACCAGTGCGGCTGGGTTTTGCCTATAGATTGAATAGTAGGTTCCTTTGGCAGTCTCTAGTCTGGCAACGGTTATGTCGTGGTAACTGGGTTTAGGAAGTAAAAATACATTAATGCTACGTTTCACTAATATAAAAGTTCTAATCTAACCCTTGTCCTTTGCATAGAGCGGAACGTATACAGGTGTCCAAAGTATACTAATCACGCCTTCTGCCATCCATGATTCCTGGCTTAGGATAATGTTTTCTTCGTTTTTAGAAATGCGCGGAATAATTCCGGTCGAAGCCTTTTCGAAGTGATGGAGATTAGTCTGGAGAAGCCGTAGCATCATTGCTACAGTCTACCAGAGCGGCCTCCATCACGGCGCTGTTCGAGTCCTCCGATTCTGATCGCATATGATATCTTTTTAATTCGGCTTAAATATCGCTTCGAATAGATTGGAGTCGTCGCTAATCATTTCAGGAACGGATATCGATACTCCAAGATCTGAGGCTAGATTTGTTAATTCGGTTAAAGGACGAGGAGGTTGCCTATTAGCATCCAGCTTTTTCTTTTATAAACTCTTAGGTGCATAATCCTGCCCTTAGCTTGCGCCAAAGGGTTAATGGATTCCTTATTGATCACAATTAACACAATTAAGTTTAGGGACTTTCCAGTCATGAGTCGGAAGGGTCGGGTAGCTGAGCCTGATGACCTACAGAATGCTTTCTGGGGAGCAGGGTTCGGCTGGGATCTAGGTGCGGGTTCTAGGTTTGTTAGGGATTTCCTCCTTAGCCACGACCTCGAGCTTTGCACTCGGCCAAACCTCTCCTAATCCACCTACGGCATTGGTGTAAATATTGAGAAATCTTGGATCAGCAACACTATGATTGACGTGGTCTTAGTACCAGCTAGCATCGCTTGCGATTGAAGGTGGTTCGAGGTTTTCCCGCATGATGGCTAAGGAGTTGTCCGAAAGCTTTAGCTTGACCAAATCCCACCGTTCAGGTGTTATGGATCCATCCGTGCCATTTTTGCCGATCACCGTTATCGTTATTGCATTTTTTAAGATTTCGCTAAAAGACCTCAGAGATGTGGTATTGGAAGGCCGAGGGGGGTTTTGGTGTTCTTTGTTTTGAGCCCTTTGGGAGCCAGAACGGTTTCCTCCAACGATCTCTGGCGTTTGGAAGAGTCCTTTGCTGTTTGTCCACTCAATTTTGTTTTTTATGTCCGTAGTTCACTCAACCTCCGGAATGGTTCCGAAGGATTTGACAATGCGTAAAGCATTTCATCTTCTGATGTAGAGCGCCTTGGATATGGTTGGCTGACGCGGCTGAGCCTCTGATTCCTTCTGTGAGGGAGAAATTTTAGTAGCATTTTGGCACAAATTTGCTGTGATAGGATAGGACCATAAGTTGCCACAGTCTTACCACTACTTGAATGTTTGGATTTTGGTTCGTTGCGTTTGTCTTTAGAGTTGGTGCACGATGGACTGCCACAATTTTACCTCAGCTCGAATATGCTGAGGAGTCTTCTCGGTAGTCAGTGCAGTTACCGTTCTAGGGGGCGCTATTAAAAGTGTGCCGGTCTCGAGTTTTTTTTTTTTTTTTTTTGAGAGTTTATCTGCGTAACTGAGAAATGATGGTCCATCTGTACAAAGATCCGTTTTATACAGACACGACTAGCTAATCTGGAGGTCGCAAGGTATCCGGATACTTGGGCCCTCAGTTTAGTTTAGTTTAGTTTATTAGTTCAAAAACAACACTGTACATCAAAGTAAACTTATAATTAGTACAGGATATAAAATAACATAATATAACATTTAAAGAAAAGAATGCTTGTTTAAAGTTAAAGAGAACAATAAGAAAATACATGTAATAAATAAAAGAAAACAAAATTTTGAGTTAAAGAAAAATTAAGCGCAACCAAGAAGGAGAGAAAAGAAAAAGGACTTAATAAAACAAGAAGTTAAATCAGATCAAACTGGAGAGGTATTCGAAACAAGCTGTTAGGAATTTACGGCGTTCGATTAAGGACTTCACACGAATGGGTGGACCATTCCAGAGCTTAACAGCATAAATGAAAAATTGCCTGAGTGATGTTAAGGAGGTGAATGTGGCAGGACGCAAGACTATGTAGCGATTTGATGAACATAAATGAATTTTGTTAAACAGGTAGATAGGTTCCTTCACGTGAATAGTTTTGAAGAGCAAAGCACAACAACGATATTTTAAAAAACTCTCTAAGTCACATCCAAGGAGTTGACGAGCTTCAGATGAAATATGATCAAATCTACGAACATTGAAAACATACCGCGCAATTGAGTTGAAAGCAACTTTTAGTTTTTGAAACGAGTACGAGTCAGAATCCGCAAACAGTTCACAGCCGTACGATATTATGGGTATTATTAGTGCCTTTACCAATTTGAGTTTGACTTGAGTAGGTAAAATTGTTTTTGTAATGGTTATCCATTATCCACGTAGAGACGCATATATTTTATTGATTATAGAGTTTATGTGAACATCCCAAGTTAACTTATTGTTAAAGGTTATTCCAAGGTTTTTTACCTGGTTAACGTACTCAACTTGAGAGAAATGTAAAAGAATGGGGGGGGGGAAATCAGGAAGATACTGTTGATGTTTGGATATTGGTATGGCTTTAGTTTTGTCAGGATCCAGCTTTAGACCATGGCGTGTTGACCACTCGAGAATAGAACATAGATCGTCGTTTATTTTTGCAACTGCATCTTCAATCATGCCAATAGGGAAACTAAAGTACAATTGAACATCGTCAGAATATACCATATACTATATGATATTGACAATGCAATAAAATGGAGGGTAGATCATTTATAAAAAGAGAGAACAACAATGGACCAAGAATAGATCCTTGGGGAACACCACGATTAACAGGAAGAAACGAAGACAGACACGAAACAGCTTGCAAGCGATCAGTCATATATGAATAAATTAATTCATTATATGTGTCAGAGAAGTTAAAATATGTCGTAAGTTTATCACAGAGAATATTCGGATTTACACAGACAAATACTTTAGAAAAGTCAAGTAGCTGAGGCTGGATTTGTTAATTCGGTTAAAGGACGAGGAGGTTATCACAGTTGCATAATCAGGGTCTATTGCTTGTCTTACATCGTCAGACACTAAAGCTGATGTACAGCTATGTCCGCACCGGAACCCTGACTGCAGAGGATTAAGAAGCTGTTTGTCTTTAATAAACTTTTTTATTTATCGATTCAAAAGCTTTTGATAAAAAAGGGAGGATAGCTATAGGTTGGTATTTAGAGTTTGTACCTTTTTTAGGAATCGGTATGATTTTAGACTTTTTCCAGGCTAACGGGTAGGTAGATGTCATAATAATGATGTTAAAAATATGGGTGATGTAAGGAAGTATAAGAGGAAGGAGAATTTTTATGAGGTCAGGATGAATATTATCTAGTCCGACTGACCTGCTTTTGATAGAGAAGATTGCTTTTCCCACATTATATGCAGGGTGAATGACTCGAACTCCAACTTTTTAAAATGCTATAATTTTTTTATTTTTTGATAAATTTTATTGTGCCAAAGCAAAAAATGTTGGAAAATACATCAATTTTCAAATTGTATCAGTAGTTTTCAATATGTCCACCTTTGGCGCGAATAATGGCCTTGAGACGGCCGAAAAAAGCATCGCACGCTGCACGCAAGTGACTCTGCGGTATTTTGGCACATTTCCGACGAAGTGCTTGTTTGAAGTGGTCCAAACTTTGGTATTTTTTAGTGCCAACCTTCGCCTTCAAAACACCCCAGACAGAGAAATCCAACGGATTTGCACCCGGAGTGTGGAACATTGTTTTTTAACCAATCTTGGTTGACGAGCGCTTTGTGAGACGGTGCCGAGTCTTGTTGAAATGTCCACGGTCTCCGATCAAAATGATTATTTGCCCAAAGCTTCAATACTGCCTCGAAGATAGTTTCACGGTAAACAATAGCATTAGTTTTGACGCCACGGTCCAAAAATATGAGTGGAGAGCGACCATCGGCGGTTATGGCGGCCCAAATCACCACCATCGGTGATGCCTGCTTTCTGGTGGCCGTCCGAAGGTGTAAATTTTCGAAGGACCTTTCTGGCAAGTAAACACGGTCATTTTATTTGTTGACATATTGCTCAATAACAAATGGCGACTCATCGGAAAAAACCAAATTCGGCAACTCACCACTTTCGTGCAAGCGTAGCAACTCCTTCCACTCTAACTTTTTTCAGTTGCGGTGTAAGATCGTGTGCTTTTTGGAACTTCAATGGCTTGAGCCCAAGCTGATTTTTCAGTATGTGTTGCATCCGTTCCAACGATATGTTAAGCTCACGAGCCACTATTCTTTCACTTCGACGCGGATTTCGCTCAATTCGAGCCTTCACTCTCCGAACCATTTCTGCCGATGTTGCTGTTTTTTTATGACCACCTCCATGGCGTTTTGCAACGCTGCCAGTATCACAGTAACGAGCTATGGTTCGAGACACAAATGATTTATTCACGTTGAGGTGCTGGAGGGCTCTAACGATAGCTACTTGTGGTTTTCCAGCCAAATATAAAGCAATCACACTATCACGTTTGAATTCCATCGCGAATAAAAATTTTTCAACACAACTGAGACGCAAATCGTTTAAAAGGCTTATAAATAATAAAATTATCTGTCATGTGTCAAAATTTGAGCTTACTATCATGAACGGTTTGGAAATTATAGCAGTCTGAAGCTGGTTGCAGTTCGAGTCATTCAGGGTGTATGTTAACTGCAGTCAAGGAAAATTCATTTTCTCTATCATCCTGTGATGACGTTAGGTTAGTATCAGGCGGTGCGCTTGGGGTAGAGAACTTTCGATTTAACTCTTCTAAATCAATCAGCCAGGCTGATCCTCGCAACGGCTCGTATGACACTTTGATCCAGCCCAGGTGTGAAAGGTGTGGAAGGGAAGGTGTGAGAGGAAAAGGCTGTGAGCATCCTTTAGTTTCGGGACTCATCTGCAGAACGTCTCGAGATTCACTGGCATACTCAGTCTCTACAATACAACAAGCTCGATGCTCAGGTGTAGGTCCATTGGTACATACTGGACATAATTTACCTCAAGTCGCACTAAAACATTTTTATCCGCTTCAGATAGTGTTGAAGCTTCTGCGGGACTAGAATGCCCTTCTATTTTGTCAGGGAAATTGTTTATTTCTACTCGAAAAACAATAGCATAGCAATGCCATATTACTTATTTATTTTTTGTTTAAAATTATTTAAAACCAATGATGCTGGCGCCGTCAAAAAAATCTCGGTTTCAGATTCGTCATTGGATCCACTATTATTTCCTTATGGAAATATTGGGTGGCATGTGTATTTGATTCGCAACACACCTAATACGTCCGCTGCGAAATAAAGTTACTACGTTGCAATATCCATGCTATTGGCTTTCAATTAGAGACGATTTTAGCCCTTTACATCATTCATAGAAGTTTTTGCAGTGGATTACTAATTTGTAGGTATGTATGTACGTATTGAAGTTATAATACTCTGTTTCATAAAAATTCAGACTGTTGTACGGTCAGAAATGCATAATGACTTAACTGATTACTTAGAACTGAACTCTAGTGATATTGCAAATATTTGAAGAAGAGTTATTTTGCCATCATTATTGCCAAGAAATTGTAGCACAATTATTCAGAGGCAATGTCCATCGTACAACATTTCGGGAAGCGTTCTTTATTTATTGCGATGACTTACTTACTTGTTTGTGGTCCTAAATCATTTGAGGATGTTAGAACTGGTAATGGAATTGCTTACAATACATTTCTTGAATCGTGCTAGGCTCGTAGTATTGCTTCAAATGGCATGAAGCACAGGAATTCAGTTCGCCAGAACAAATGCGTCATTTAGTTGCTGTTGCATTTATATGCGAAATTTCTGGCTTGAATATAAAATATTAGTTTGCGAGGATTTCTTAAGGGAATTCAATGGGAAAAGATCTTTTAATAGAACGCTGATAGAAATTGAAGGTGGCCGGGTGCGGACTTATAAAATAAAATCGTAGGACTATCCCTAAGAGTAACCGACACAAGAAGACTCATGCCTCCACGGGGCGATGGCCGGGCAATGGTGGTTGTTTCTTGGATAATGAATTTTTTTTTGATACAGTAGGCTACGTATGCTCTGTGCACTGTAAGCTTGTAATATTGAAGGATTTTTTTCAATGTACGTGTTCTAACACCAACGAAAATAAGCGAAGCAGAGTTAACCACTCTTAAAAAACTCTAACTCCAAAGCGGAACACCAAGCGCTGAAAGGTGCATGGCTAAGAGGGTGCTTAGACTCAAGTTTGCGAACTTTGGATACCGGGGTACCTCCGATTTAAATAACCAACCTTCCTTTCAGTCCAACCTTCCAAAGCGGACTCTGTTGTTAGGTGAATTTCCTATCCCAATTACTCGTGCGAATCACAATTGATCCAATATAAAGGAATTAGTCATAGAGACGGTGCATTAAAAGCATCAACTTCTGGGATCGCACATGTGCTCACTGTAGTAGAAACTGTCGGTGGGACTTCTGCTGCCAATTCTGACACTGATATGAGAAGCGAGGAAGGGAATGTGTCCCTTCTGGGCCACACAGACTCTGACGCGATGACACAATCAGCATGCTCCCGGATGAGTCACGTGTACTATTCGTTAGTATGAAAGTAGCCGCAGATTCTTAGAACAAGTCACAAAAATCTACTTAAACTTCAGCGAGGAGGGGGTTCAAACAAGCCTTGAGACAAGGTAACTCTGTGGAACATGCTCATATGCCAGGTTTAATTAAAATGTATCGCAGCTATGATAAAATAATTTGTGATAATGATTATGAAATCAGTAATTATTCAGTAGAGTTTTTGATCTGCATGGGGTTTTATCTGGAAACTGGCTGAATGTCTTATAACTTCGTACTTACTAAAACTGCAATGGTTGCCCGTCCAGTGGCATTATACTGGCCTGTGCCGCTATTGGGCTCACAACCCTATACAGAAGAGATTAATGAGATATGAAGAACCAACTAATGGCTTCGAGTAAAAATGGACTCACTGTTGACGACCCTAGCAAGTGTTTAAAGGATAACGATCTTCAGATCTGCACGTACAATATCAGGGCCGTTAATAAGCAACATGCAGCCGAACAATTAGCAGAGGTCATTGACAGCTATCATGCTAATATCACTGCCATCCAGCCATGCCATCGGACTTGCTGGACATAAGGAGGATGAAAAACTGTGATATTTACTATGATGAAATGAACCAGTGCTTATTTGGATGCGGATTTGCCATATGGGGCAGACTTAGGCAAAACGTCTTGACCTTCCGACACGTGAGCGAGCGTCTGATGACGCAACAAGGCCAAATTCACTTACCTAAGCTTAATATGAGCCCATGCCCCGACGTATGACCAGCAACCTCACCAACGAATATTTCTACGACCTCCTCGACCAGACATATTTATGTGCAATGTCAGGATAGGAAAGGTGGATATTTTTGGTATGACAGTTGGTAAGCATGTCTCATAAGGGCGAGACAAAATCTCATTGTAGCAAGTAGACGATTTCCCTTTCTCAATATACACAAGGGGACATGGTTGTCTACCAATCATCAAATGCTAAATCAAATTGATCATTTTGCGATAGAAGCTCTCCTGCAGTATTCTTAACGTCCGAACATTCTGGGCAACCAACGTTGATTCCTATCACCACCCTGTTGCAGCCAAGGCATAAATGCGGATCTCAGAACTCCCACAACATATGCGATCTACTATGAGAAGATATAGCACAGAAAAGGCTGCAATCTCAAGATACCGCCAGAGTCCTCGCCAAACGAAGATCAGTGGCAATGCTGCAAACGTGCCATTAGAGACGCCGAGATAGATGTGCTTGGTTTCTCCAAATCACCATGAAGAAATCCCTGGTTTTTGGAAGAATGCTGGCCAGAATATGCAGCAAAACAAAAAGCCTACAAAGCGGCGCTGCAACGAAGAACGTGAGCTGCTAATGAGCAGAAGAGACGAGAAAAACATCGCCTTCTTTAAAGGGTGACCAGATAGGAACGATAGGAAAAAACATTTAAATAATACAACAACGGTGTGAGATGTAAAATTGATTCTGGCGTTCTTGCCATTATCTGTGAAATAGCACTTCATTCAAATGGCTGCCTCGGCTTCGCTGGCAGTGCTTCAACCGGTCGCTCGAATTTTTGAAAGCTTGGTAAAATATATGCGGCGTTACCCCAGCAATAGCGTGTCGAATGCTGCCCTCGAGCTCGTCCAAAGTGGTTGGCTTGTTAGCGTAGACTTGAGGACTTGACGTAGCCCTAGAGAAAATAATCCAGTGGTGTCAAATCGCATGATCGCGGCGGCCAATTGGTGAACGCACACCATGAGATGACCCAGTCCCAAATTTCTCCTTGACAACTTCGAGCTTTGCGTCGCTTGTATGGCATGTCGCGCCGTCTTGTTGAAATCACGGCTCGGATATATCTATGTTGTCACTCTATACCTATGATCATTGACGCTAACGATGTCTCCTTCCTCATTTCGAATGAAATACGGAAATGTTCAAACAGTCAATCTTTGTGGACACATTGATGCTTGAACGAGCACTTCTGGAACATGTTCGCTCCAATAACGGCAATTTTGCTTGTGGACATAGCCGGTGAGCTAAATATGGGCCTCGTCCGAGAAGATGATTTTTTGACCAACATCTGGATGTACGGCCAAGATTTCCAGCGACAATCACGGCATGGTCGTCCGGCTTCAATTTTTGCATCAGCAGAGCTTTACACGTATGTAGGGCCAAATTCAACCGCAAAATAAGCCGGGTTGACCCTCTGGCGATACCCAATTTAACTGGTAGGCATTTCGCATTAATCTCAATCTGGTTGGTGACTTAAGATCCCAGAGACTGTACTCACGCTCAAACTTTTCCACGGTATTCACAACTAAGCAGGAATTTCGATATTTTTTAATAATTTCCGAACGTTCGGCAAGCGTGAAACGATGCATAATGAAATGGTAAACCTCACTGAATATTTTGACGGCTGGATGTCATTGGTGACTTTGACAGCTGCCGAAACATGACAATTGGAAAACTATAATTGCTATCTGGTCACCCATTAAAAGAAGAAAGAATAGCATCAGAAGCTCGCGATCGAAAATATTGAGAGGCTGTATTCCAGGAATAACGTTCGGACATTTTACCAACAGTTAAAAAGAAGATTCATACAGAAACTTGTAAAGATGAAGAAGGAAGCCATGTAGCAGAGTTACAGTCGGTGCCGAGAATATGAAAAAACCTTTTTTGCAGACTGTACTAGTATAACGGCGAAGAAGCACAACAACGCGCGACCAGGCAGAGTAGACCATACAACTAAGACGATGATAGCCAAAACATCCATCCACCTGACCCAAATGAAGTAAGGATAGCAACATCTTAACTGAAAACCAACAAAGCAGCTTGACCTGAAGGCTTACAGGCTGAGGTATTCAAAGCTGCTGGAAATGACTGTGTGGAGAGTACTCGTATGCACCAACTTAATTCTCAGATCACATCAGAGGAATGTATGCTTGATGCACAAAAAAGAAGACCCCCTCAACTGTGCCAACTCTAGAGGTATAGGTCTCCTCAACATTGAACGCAAGATTTTATTTGCCATATTGTGTGAGCATCTGAAACCCTTCAACCCGCCAACAACCTGATTGGCCCTTATCAGTGCGTCTGCAATCCAGAAAAGTCCACAATCAATCAATCTACACACTCCACCAGATCCTGGAAAAACTCAAGAAGTCCAAAACGATATCCACCAATTTTTCATCGATTTTAAGGCAGCACATGACAGCATTTTTGGAGACAAGCTATAGAGACTTGTCTAATTCTGACATCTTATCCATATGTGCAGAGCTACGGTTGAGAACCCTCTTTGCACCGTCATGGTCGGCAACGACTTTGATGTCAAAAAAGGTTTTAGACAAGTTTTAATGGTTGTAAGGGCGTCTTCACAAAGGCTTCTGGGTTTTCTCCACTCCAAATTCGGCAATTTTGCTTGTTCACATATCCATTTAACCAAAAATGGGCCTCATCGGAGAACAAAATTTTGCATTGAAAATGAGGATCAAGCTGAATCATTTTTTCAGCCCTTTCACCGGACCTAAGACGCGTATAATGGTCACGCGTCTTCCACAAAAAGTGCACGATGGCGAATCGACTCATTTGGATTCTCCTCAACACTGCGCTCCACAACGGCAATAACTTCTTCTGTTAGAACTATTTGTCATCTTTGGGGATGCGTATTATCCACTAGAGTGTACGTGATGCGAAAACGATTCACGTGTTCCTAATAACTTGGTCAGATTGACAATTATGTCGACCGTAAAATGGACGTAGCGCACGATAAGTTTGGCGAACCGAACCATGGTTTTCAACGTTGTTCTGGCGTTAATCTATTCATCGTAGTATGGCAAAACGTTCAAACCACAAATCGACTTTCAACTGTCAAATTGACAATCGGTAAAAACCACACCTCTAAAAAAAAACACCTTTTATATGCTGACAACACGAAAGGACAGAAAACATCGACGAATTGGACAGAACGTCACAATTACAGATGTAAGTTTGAGGTAGTAAGCGACTTTGCCTGTCTTGGCTCTGCTATAAATGCTGTCAACACTTCAGCAGAAATAGAAAGAAGATTGGGAAGAGTGCTTGCCAATCGGTTGGCTAAGAAGGAGATTCTATAAGACCAGGGTCATTACAGTCTAACATCAGGGCGCTAATGCATAGACTCTATCGACAGTGGACGAAGATATCCTCGTTCGTTTCGAGAGACAAATCATTCGAAAAATATTCGAACTCATTCGCATTGACGTACTTTAGAGGAGAAAATTCAACGACGACCTGTACGAGCTATACCGCGCATCAACCAAGTCAGAAAACTGCGCCTTAGATAGCCAGGACATGTACAAGGGTTGTCTGAAAAGTTTCTGACCGAACAATGATACAATTTTTTTTTATTTTTCTACATAGTCTCCTTGTATTGGGTATATAATTTATTTCGTGTGGTTTTTTTCAAAATTTGAACGTTTATTTAAGAAAAACATGTACCATAGTATTATTCAAAGTATTGCCCATCTGAAGCTATGACTTTTTCCCATCTTTCTGGCAATTTGTGGATCTCATCCCAAAAGAACTGCCCCGGCTTGGCAGCCAGGAATGAACCAAGCCAATTTTTGTTATTCTGCTCTGATGTGAACCGTATTTCAGTGAGGGCGTTCTGCATCGACCGGAACAGATGGTAGTCAGAAGGGGCAAGGTCTGGGTGGGGTAAGACTTCACATCCACTATTTTCCAAATAGTTCTTAACCGGAATAGCAACGAGCGTTATCATGATGGAAAATTATTGCCTCGTGTCTGGTCGCATATTCCAGGCGTTTTTCGGCCACTGCTCTCTTTAAATGGATTAATTGTGTTCGGTAGCGTTGTCCATTGATGGTTTCACCCGGGTTTAGCAGCTCATAATACAGCACGCCCATCTGATCCCACCAAATACAGAGCATTACCTTCGCGCCATTGATATTCAGCTTTGCCGTTGATTTGGCTGGTTGGCCGGGTTCTACATATGATTTTTTGCGCTTTTGGTTGTCGTAATGGATCCATTTTTCATCACCAGTAACAATCCGATGCAAAAATGACTTCCTTTTGTGGTGTTCCAGCAGCATTTCGGACATGCAAAACCGCCTGTCGACGTCTCTCGGCTTGAGTTCATGTGGAACCCGATTTCCTTGCTTTTGAATATATCCAGCTGCTTTTAAACGTTTTAAAATGGCTGCTTGAGTGCCACGGAATGATTCTGCGAGCTCTCTTGTGTTTGGCAACAATCTTCATAGAGCAATGCTTCCAGTTCTTCATCTTCAAACTTTTTTGGCTGCCCAGGACGTTCATCGTCTTCCAAGCCAAAATCACCACTTTTAAATCGTGCAAACCACTTTTGGCACATTCGCTCAGCTAGCGCATGTTCACCATAAACTTCCACCAAAATACGATGACTTTCGGCAGCAGTTTTCTTCATATTAAAGTAATGAAGAAGAACTCCCCGCAAAAACACTTTTTCAGGCACAAAGTTCGAAATATTTGAGTGAAAAAAAATTATTGTTGTTTGCGCTTCAAATGAATGACATATACTGAAGTGACGTACAATGACAGTAACTTTCCAATGCATGTTCCAATGGAATAATAACAATGAAATAATACAAGTTACGCCATCTCTTAGCAAACCGCACGAATTAAGTTATAGACCCAATAACTCTACACACTTCTTCCAGCGATGCTCCCATCTCTCCAGCCCATCCAAATAGTGCTTGGCGTTTTTCTTTACAAAATAATTGTTCACGAAGGTGATTGCCAGAAAGAAGTCGCTTGGGCCTAGATCTGGTGAATAAGGCGGATGGTCAAGCAGTTCAAACCGTAATTCATGGATTTTCGCCATGGCAACCGCTGAGGTGTGAGACGGCGCATTGTCTTGGTGAAACAGGATTTTCTTTTTCAGCGAATGTGGCCTCCGCAATTTCTGCTTTCAGCTTGGCAAGTAATAATGCGTAGTATGCTCCTGTAATGGGTTTTCCTTTTTGAAGATAATCGATTAAGATAACTCCTTTACTATCTCAAAAAACAGTTGCCAACACTTTCCCAGCCGAAAAAACAGTTTTTGCTGTTTTTGGAGCGGGCTCGCCTTTTGCAGTCCACTGTTTTGACTCTATGTTTGTTTCGGGCTTATAGTGGTGTGCCAACAAATCGTTGGAAATGTTCATTCGAACACGTTTTTGGTCTAACGTAAGCAAACGCGGCACCCAACCCGCGGACAGCTTTCTCATGCCTAAATCTTGATTCAATATGTAACAAACACGTTCTTTGGACATTTTCATAACCTCTACTATCTCTCTCACTTTAATTCGGCGGTCGTCTAACACCATTTGGTGAACTTTAGCAATGTTATCATCAGTGGTTGCAGTTTTTGGACGTCCCGAAGCTCTTACGTCATCTCGCAAGCTCTTACGGCCACGTTTAAATTCAGCTGCCCAAAATTTCACTGTGGTAAATGATGGTGCTACCCCGTACACAGAGTCCAACTCATTTTTGATTTGCATAGGCGTATTGCCTTTCAAAAACAAAAATTTAATAACAGCTCGATACTCAATTTTTCCATTTTCACAAAAAACACGCACATCGACTCACTCAAACGACTGTCAACTAAAAACTGCGCATCCAAAATAACTGAAATTTCGGTAAGTAACTGGCAATAGATGTACAACTAGCATTCACTAGCTTTTATTGACGAGTGCCGCTATCTTTACGTTGCGGTCGGAAACTTTTGAGACAAACCTTGTATAGCGAATGGACATCATTACTCCGGCCCGCAGAGTCTTCGAATTTAACCCGGAGGGACAACGCAGTAGAGGAAGACCTCATCTTAGATAGCACGCACAAGTTGAACTGGACTTCAACCGACTTGGAGTGCACATTTGGAGGCAGTTAGCTAAAGACCGGACTAACTGGAGAGGTTTGTTAGTTGAGTTCTATGTCCACCCCGAACTGAAGCGCCACTTCAGCAGGAGCTTTTGAATTCTCTGCCTCTAAGCGGTTTACCATTACATAAGTATGAGTTGAAGGTTAATTGCATTGTTCTTCTTATTAGAAATTTAAATATAAGGGAAGCGCTAGTTAATGGAACATGAATGCGCGTTAAATGCTTGGATAATAATGTTATTGATTGCGATGATTTAATTACGAATAAGCGAGTACGCCTTTACAGTGTGCGTTTCAATGAAAACAATTCCCAGTTATTCCTGCATTTGGAATTACATTTAATAGGTCGCAATAACTAATATCGAAAAAATTGGAATTTTGTTAAATGGTCATGGTCATGGTCATGGTCATGGTCATGGTCATGGTCATGGTCATGGTCATGGTCATGGTCATGGTCATGGTCATGGTCATGGTCTGTTATACATATGTCGCAATAAGTAAAATTCGATATTTCAATTGTTTGACATTCTATGTATTGTAATATTCGTGAACACAGCGAACAAGGTCATTTAGCGAATGATGAAAGAGTATTTACGAAATTTAGCGTTTACACTGAAGTTTTGAATTATTTAATCCACTTCGTAGTTAGTCATTTTCTTCAAACGGAATTATTATTTATCTTTATTTGTTTGCTTTATTATTCTACCGTTTAATAGTTGAATTATTTACTTTTAAGGAATTCTTTTATGTTTAATAAATTTTTGTCATGAATTGCCTAATGCTTTCACCTTGCCCTTTGCTACTGTTTCCCTCATAGCGTCAAGGCAAAATTCAAGTATTTGCATACAAATAAATTCCAATTAATTATGTGACAAACAACTTGGATGTTGTTAATTTAAGAACACTGTTGAATCCTTGATCCATTTTTTAGGAATTAAAATGCAAATAATCAGCTATACGAATATGAGTCGGCTTTATTCAAACTAATTAACAAGATGTTGACATGGCAATTGTTGAATCACCATTGCCTACTTCGCTCACTTACGAGTATCTTGACTTGTCACGTTTGTTTGTGCCTTTTATGATGTGGTTTTGACGCGTGGTGGCAATTGCCGCTGAACTGAAAATGCCTAGCGCTTGATACTTAACAAATTTGTATTGGGCGCACCTGGCTTACAAATGGAATGTTCCTCTTCTAAATTCGGTATGACAGCTCGCTTGTATACTCCAGTAGCTGTTTTAATTGTCACTACTTCGCTCCTTTGTGAATCTCTACAACTCTCTCCATCGGTCATTTGTGTCGTTGTTTTGAAGATTTTGCTATGATTTTGCATTCATTTTGACAGTGAGCCCAAAATGATAGCTGCAACCACTGCATGTACTTATATTCACTGATGGTCGACTCAGAAATCGTTGTTAAAGGAGCCCCTATTGATCTATTGATCAAAATAGTCTGGAGTCAGTGCCCTGATATCGTTAGAGTCTTGTGACAGGAATCGCAAGGGTTTGTTATTCATTATAGCCTCCATTTGACAGTACACGGTATTAAGCTCTTCAGAGGTAAACAGTGACTTTGCGAGGGTGCACGAGGGGTGCAGATATTTAGCGATCTTAATGGCTGACTCCAACAACCCCCAAATGCTACGAACTGGATGGGATACATTTCCATTCAATATTCTTATCCGTGAAAAATTGCAATACTGCGATATTGTGCGCTTCCTTTGAAAACACTGATATGACACTTTGACATTTCGATTTACTCGAAAGTCGAAGTATATTTTCGAATTCTTAATGCTCCCATAAGTGCCGCCCATGATAACTCGGTTACAAACTCTAAATAGGTAGCGTTTCTAGTAAAACAAGATCGAAATACTACATTGATCAAAAAGTTGCCGGAATGTATTCAGAAAATTCCAAATACAAGTTTATTCATCCAAATCTATATTGTCCCCTTCAAAGTAATCCCCATCGACTGTAACACACTTATGCCAGCGCTTGATCCAATCCTCCAAACATTTTTTATATTCGGTTTTCGGTATGTCCATCAGTGCTGCATCCTGTAATTTTTCCATTACTTCCTCATGCTGTTGATTGCTGAAACGCGTTCACCGTAGTGGTTTTTTTAACTCGATTGAACAGAAAGAAGTCACAGGGAGCCAAATCAGGTGAATTCGGTGGCGGTTGGATGGTATTTGTTGCATTTTTCGCCAAAAAATTACGAATAATAACGGCACTGTATGACGGTGCGTTATCATGGTGCAAAATCTAAGAGTTTTCTGCCCACAATTCTGATCTCTTTCGGCGAATTGCTTCACGCAAACGTCTCATAACGCCCAAATAATACTCTTTGTTTACTGTCTGACCTTCTGGCAAAAATTCATGATGCACTACGCCGTTGTAATCCATGAAAACCGTGTGCATTGCCTTCTTTTTTGACTGAAAACGACGTGGTTTTTTTGGTCTCGGCTCATTTGGTGAACGCCATTCACTTGCCAGGTGTCTGGATTGCGAGTCGTACTCATAAACCCAGGTCCAGTCTCCAGTAATGATCCTTTTGATGAATGTGGGATCGGATTCAGTCTGGCAAATCATCTCTTTTGCGACGTCAACACGGTCTCTTTTTTGCATGAAATTGACGGAAACCCAAATCATTAACCAAAATGTTTTGGACGAATCCATAAGCAATGTTCAAGTCCTCCGCTATCTCTCTGATTTTGCGGTTATTGACCAACATTTCTTGTACTTCATCAATGTATTCGTCGGTTTTCGATGTCGATGGTCTGCCACTGCGTTCCTCATATTCGATTGACTCACGACCACTTTTGGACACCTCGTGCCACTGGTAAACGACCGTTTTCTTTAGAGAATCGTTGCCGAAACACTTTTCCAACATTTCCAACGTTTGCGCACCATTACATCCGTTTTTCACGCAAAATTGAATACAAAAGTTCGTTGTTGCAAATTGAAATCCATTTCTAAAATTGTAAAAAATCGCCAACACACACAGAGATTGATGTACTCTTGTCTACGTAACTCTTGCAAATGTCAAGCTATGACGCTAAGATTTAGAGGGAATATCAAAAACTGACTTACCAACTTAACAAAAAAAAAACAGAATTCAAATCGGAACAAAGGGAGCGCCACACGGTGGTGTCTCCCGGGAACTTTTTGATCAAGGTGGTATGTGACTTCAATGGTGCGCGGCCCCGAACTCTCTCTCTCTAACACGCACACCGGTCCGCAGTTTAGTTCAGTTTATATGCATTTTTATTATTTCACTTAATTTATTCTTACTTGCTAAACAAAAAAATGCTTAGAAATTAGCTTAATTAGCTTAAAATTATCTTATTCTAACTTACTGGCCCCATGCAGGCACTCCAATCTGTCCAGGATCAGACCTTTACTATCTAAATAGAGTAAACTTTCGCCAATTCTTTCTGGTATCTCTAGAGGCCCCAGACAACGGCGTCCTAAAGAGAATGGTTTCCGACTTCTGAAAGTTGATTTTCAACTTCCAGTCATCGCAAAGCCGTCTTATCTTATCGAAGTTACGCTGCAAGAGAGTATTAATGACCTCGATTTTTCCACCTATTCTGTACGCTATCAAATCGTCTGCGTACGCAATAGTATTGGGAAGTGAACCTATCAAGTGCTTGTATAAATGTTGAATAGGATCGGCGAATTGACCGCGCCTTGCTGAAGACCATTTTTAATTTGAAATATTTCAACAGAAGTCACATCGCCATTTTTCACGATGAACTGTCTGTTGGTTAGCATATTATAAAGAATGTACAAGAGTGGTTTACTGATCCCCAGCCTAGTCAGCTTATAGAAAAGACCCTCTAACCATACGGTGTCGAAGGCCTTCTCCAAGTCAACAAGGCAGGCACCAGTACATTGGTTTTTACCTTTATTCCATTGGATATCGGACACCAGTTTAGACGCAGCATGTGAGATATCATGTCCCGCCTTAAAACCGAATTGATTATCCGGAACTATATGTTTGTCATCAACCCACCTAGACAGAGCTCTATTGATTACTTTTTCAAACACCTTACTGATATTCGGAAGGAGACTTATCGACCGGAGATTCGCCGGATTGGATATATCCTTTCCCTTCTTGGGGATAGGTTGAACCACCGCCGTTTTCCAATGCGCTGGATAATGTGCATTATTCATTGCATTATTAAACAGGGTGGTGTAAATGTCCACCGCTTCTAGAGGAAGATGTCGAAGCACGATGTTCGGAATACCATCGGTCCCCACTGATTTCTTAGCCCTGATTGTGTCGAAGATCTCACGGAGCTCTTCCTTCGAAATGAACGGGGGTAGGCCACCCTCTCTAGTAATGACATTATTTGCCATATTTTCGTCGCTGAACCGGGTGAAACCAGAGCCCTCGGATCGCCAGTTCTCTACTTCATTTCGAATGTAGAAGTCGTGCACCAAGACGCGATTGTCCAGGTCATAATTTGGGACAATGGTATCAGTGGCCTTGTATGTTCCTGGAAAGTTGCCCCTATGGCCTCAACCTTCTCCTGTGGATCCTCGATCACAAAGAAGTCGTCATCATCAGCGGCCTCATTTGGATCAATACCTGCTATTGTCAGTAACCGTTCGTTGTCTGTTATCCGGGCTATTTTAAGACACTGAAGGTCGTTTTGATTTTTTCTCCGAAATGGTTTATTTATTTGCGGGAACATATTCGGATTGCTGGTGTTTACAGCCCGAACCCAGTTGTTCCAATACGAACTTACAGAACTTCTGTAATTCCCTTTTATTAACGTTTGTATATTTTTAATCGACGACTTCAGTGTCCTAATTTCCGGGTCTTGTCTGTCAGTTAACTGTCTGTACAAGTTTTTGAGTCTTGACAGAAGTCTACTTTTCTGTCGGTGCAGTGCGTCAGTAGTAGGATTGCGGAACAGGTCTTCGTTAGTCGTACGTCGATACCGCGGTATTGTAGACGTCCATTTGTTTTAGATACTTGTCGATCTCCTCGTTTGACAAATTCCTATTGGGCGGTGGACGGTGGAGCGTGTTCGAGGCGAGTGCTCTTGTCAATGTTGCGGAGAAGCGTGTCCATCGAGTCTTACTGTAGTTGTAAGAATATATTTGCACAAACTCCTTCAATTCCGCAATTTCGTTGGGAACTGTAATTTCGGTGCTAAAACCGCAATGGTCACTGTCATACACGAATGTGCGCAAACAGTTTAACGTTTGTAAATTCGTACCTGTCAGTCGTATACGTTCTGTAATGAATAAAGTGGATTGTGGAGCCTCAGGTGCATAAACAGAGGCCAAGTACAGCCGTTTTCCACTGCGGAGCGGGATATAAATAACGACTGCCTCCAACACCCTTAACCTACGCAACACTCTCTTGCACACTCTGTGAAATTTTATACCTTGTTTAATGAAGATCGCGACACCGCCTCCACGTTTGGATCGGGGCCGGTTTCTTCTTCTAACAATATAATTATTGTACTCCAGTTTGTGTTTATCGAGCATCGAGCTTGGTTTCGCTAGCGAAAAGCACATCAGGAGATTGGTCTTGTAGCAATTTAAACATCGCGGCTCTTCGCTCGATCCTAATCAGTGAATTAACATTTACCGCAAGGACCTTCAAAGATTGCTCCACCATGTGCGTACCCATTACGACATGTGTTGCGTTAGGCCCGGCAGCAGCGCGTAGATCTGGTCCACCCGTTTGGCTTGTTCTTGCACCTGCTTTTGCAGCTGAGCCATCTGCCCTTGGATTGCGAGCAAGATGGCCAGCATGTTAGGTGCAGCTTCCGTTGTTCTCGGCATTGGCGCTGGAGAAGCAACAGTCGCTTGCTGTACCGTAGCCCCCCTACCTGCCGCCATTTGGGCGTGGGAAATTTGGGACGTGACGGCTGGTATTTGAAACCTAACAGGTGAACGTTTGACCTCCACCTTCTGCTGCAGAGCCAGTTTTGCTTTCTTAATATCAACGAACTTAGGACAACCCCGATAGTTTGCGGTGTGTCCCACGTTCCCACATAATACGCACGAGAGCTGCGTCCTATCGGAAGCTCCGTCCCTACCCAGAGCACACTCCTCTGACTTGTGGTCCTTTCCACACTTCACGCATCGAGGCTGCATTTCGCAGTTCGACGCGGCGTGTCCGAACCTTTGGCAGCGAACACATTGTAAAATGTTTTCGCTCTTCTTTAATTTTTCCCAGTGTACAACCTGGTAGTCTAGGACTTTGATGCTCCTTAGACCATCCAGTTTGCTATTGGGACTTAGCTGAACCAGGAAGAACGGTAGTTTCCGCTTCTTCCTTTTAGCTCTAGCCGTGACAAACGGCTTAACCCCCACGAATTTGAGCCCTTCGCACTCCTTCTCTTTCAGCAGTGCAAGGAGCACCTCCGGATCAGTCGACGGCTCTAATCCCCTCAGCAGCATTGTTTGCACCTTTTCACCCTTAGGGGTGTAGGAGAAGAACTCCGTCGTCGAATCCCTCAATAAACTTTTGATTTTGTGGTAGCGCTCCACTGTGTTACAGTGGATCGCATGCCTATCTTCACTTAGTCTTTTAATAAAAAAATTACAGCCTATGGCCGACTTACATAGTTCGATAGTGTCCTTTAACTCCAATTTAAAGGTTTTAATTGGTGGCACTTTTTGTTTGGTGGCTTTCTGCTTTTGCTGTTGTTGTTGTCTCTGCTGCTGTTGCTTTTGCTTATGTTGTTGCTGATGTTGTTGTTGTTGTTGTTGTTGCTGTTGATGTTGCTGCTATTGTTGTTGCAGCATATTCTTTGGTACTTTTTGTTGTTTATGTTTTTGCATTGGTTGTTTCTGTTGTTGTTGTTGCTGCTGTTGTTGTTGTTGTTGTTGTTGTTGTTGTTGTTGTTGTTGTTGTTGTTGTTGTTGTTGTGGGAGCTCCACATTTATGTTTGGTTGTCCCTGAGGTTTCTGGAGTAGTTGCTGCTTCTCCATCTCCCTCCTTGCCACTTGTTTTGCTTTTATAGCTGGCACTTTTTGTTGTAGCTGCTTGATGCTACTGTACAGTGCCTCGACCTCCTCCTCTTCGTCATCTGACTCAGATGCAGCGAGGGATGCAAAGCTGTTGTCTGCTGCGCTTGCTGCTATCCTCACAGCCCTCCCCCGCACTCTTCCATGCAGCATTTCCAGCGAAGCTGAATGCGCGCGCGTAATGATATTCGGAGTCGGCTCCAACTTCCTCTTCCTCTTTGTGCCAGTTTCTGTTATTGTTGTTGTTGTTGTCTTTAAGTGGACTGGCTTACCTCTTTAGCCACCGAACACTTCTAAGATTTATTACTTAAAAGTATACTAATTCACTTTTAACACTTGTAAAGCCGCACACGAAATACTTCTCCTCTCTGCGGAGGTCAATGAACGACTGTTCGTTGTCAGTGTGTTCATACCGAGGTATCGTTTTATCCATTGTTCGTTTGATTGTCTCGTCCATTACTTCTAGATACCTGTCAACCTCCTCGTTTGATGGACTTTCCGTCGCTTTAAGGCCGAGTCGATACATCACACTGTGCTGACCCGGAGGCGTTGAAATCGCCTCCGATAATAAAATAGTTGTTTTCCATGAATAAGGTGGATTGAGTAGCCTAATGTGCATAGACAGACACCATGTACAAACGCTTTCCAGTACGGAGAGTAATATACACGATGCATGCTTCCAGCATTTGGAACTTACGTACTACAAGACTGTATATTCTTTTAAAACGTATTTCTTTTCTTACAAAACCGCAACGCCTCCTCCCATAATGGAGTTGGGTCGGTTTCTCCGTAATATATATTTTGTATCTTCTGTGCCTTATTTTGTGTCTTTTGGTAAGCTCAGTTTCGCTAACCAAAAGCACATCAACGGCTTGGTCTTTAAGCAACTTAGACAGCGTGGCTCTTCGTTCAAACCTAGTCAGTGAATTAACATTCACTGCAAGAGCCTTCGGGGTTTGCTCCGCCACACACGTACCCATTAGCCCAGGCAGCAGCGTGTATATTTGACTCAACCGCGCGGTCTGTTCAGTTAAATGACGTTGGAGCTGAGCCATCTGCCACTGAATAGAAAGCCAGCATGTCAGGTACAGGTTCAGGTGCTCTAGGCACTGGGGCCTGAGAAGCAACCTTCGCTTTCTGTACCGTATTTCCCCTACCTGCCGCCATTTGGGCGTAGGTAACCTGGGGAGTAACGGCTGGTGTTTGTATGTGCACGGGTAGGCATTTAACTTCCACCTTCTGCTGCCGAGCCAGATTTACTCTTTCGATATATTGGAATTTGGGACAACTCAGATAATTTGCGGTGTGTCCCGTGTTCCTACATAAAGCACAAGACAGTTGGCTTTTTTCCGAGCGCGCACACCGGTCCGCAATAATCCATTCCATTCGCATGAAACGGCCTTGAGGGAGTGACACAATCCCTCGAAGTGAACTCACGATTTGTTGCACGAGGATTAGCTTTGCTCGAAGCACAGTATACAGCGATAAATTACTTGTCGCATCACCCTTCTTCCTGAAACTATCCTAAATATTTCCCGTATAATGTTGGTTAAAGTTTGACACCTTGCATGTAGGTTTTTGCGGTGTTGACAGGTGATCAGGATAAACACGAATGGGCGAAATGGTGGAAAAAAAATTGGGTGAACGGCATCATATTGTAATGACGAACGATGAATTCTGCCACCTACGCGAAGAAGGCCGTTTGCGATGATGGGTGCGAGGTTGCGAAGTTGTCCGAAAAGTTTGAGAAATGGATTTTCCTTATTAAATGACCTTGTATCCTGATTCGTAATGACGTATTTGATTGTAAGCAGTGCTGTTTCCATTTCTATTGGTGAGAGTAAACCATTAAATATTGGGATACCATTGCTGGAATTGAAACTAGATTTGAGGATGAGGCAAAAACCTCGCAGTAACTATTAGTAATCATTATGTTACTTGCACGAAGTAACTAAGTTTTGTTGAAACGATAAGTGTGAGTTTCAGCGTGTGTTGTTCAGTAATGGGGTGGAATTGGCCATTCATTTTTGGGTGACAATAAGAAAGCCGATCCCTTAAACCATAAATTTTTCCCTCTAATTTCCTCTACTCGCATACTACATACATGTGCCTGGTTTTGTTCAGTAGGGATGTGTAGCCAATTTATATGCTGCGACAGTTGTTGTATTTTTGAGACCGGTACCTGTTCTCGCGTGTGGAACGAATTTCTAATATTTTTAATAATAAAATGCAGTACTTTTTATTTTTATAATGAGCGTGCGCACAAGGGGTTTGTGTACCCTTAAAATTATTGTAACAGCGCTGCTGAAGGACATTTCGGGAGGAAGAAAAGAGATGTACCGATGTACATTGGTTTTAAATGTTTGCAAGTTGTAACGACCAGGAAAAAGACAGCTCGGCAGGGAATTCCGTAGGCGAGTTGTACGGCTTAGGAATGAATCACGATATTTTAGAGTACGTCCGAAAATGGGTTTGAGGGTATGCTGATGAGCATTTATAGCGAAACGGGTGTTGCGGTTAAAGGTTTGAAGGGGCGAAATGCTACTGGCGATTTCTATGTAGCACTGGTGGTGGAAATAACGATAAAACAAAGTGAGACACTAGAAATTACGTCGGTGTTCGAGTGTGTCAATTGACTGATTGATATTAGTATCACCTACGCATGAGTTCTATCGCACTCTTTCGAATCCTATCTAGTAGGTGCAGAGATGGTTTAGGGTTACCTGACCAGATGTGATCATTGTACTCCAATTTTGGGCTGACGAATGCCTTATATATTATGGCCAGATCAGAAGGGGTAAAATATTTCTTACATCGCTTGAGGAAACCTAGATATTTCGCAGCATTTTTGCCGACATCGAATATGTCGGCTTCGACGACGTAAATGCCATTTTTGGATAATGGCTGGGTATTTAAATTTCGATTTAATAACAGCAGAAAGCGTTATGCTCTGAAAGCATTAAATTTTACTCTGTTGATAGTTCCGCAATTAGTTATGCTGTTAATATCGGAATTTAATGTGCTTAACCTACGCTGTCGTTCCCGTTCTACAGCCGAAGAACAGGGGCGTGAGTCCGGGAACGAATATGAGAAGCAGAGTAGTGTCATCAGCAAAGGAATATATTGGATTGGAGGTAGCAGACAAGAGATCGTTGATGAAAATTAAAAAGAGTGTCGGAGACAGAACGGAGCCCTGGGGTACACCAGCATTTATTTTGTGAATATCAGACTTGAAACCGTCCAATACAATTTGAATTGAACGTTCCGAAAGGAAATTTCTGATCCATTGAAGAAGAGTGCCATTGATCCCAAAAGCCCGCATTTTCGACGAAAGAGCTTGGTGCCAAACTCTGTCAAATGCCTTAGAAATATTAAGTGCAACTGTCATACTTTCGCTTTGGTTCCACTTTTTGATGAGGTATGCGATCAAATCGCCAGTTGACCTATTGCAACGAAAACCGTACTGCTGGTCATTGAGAAGTTTTCGTTTCGAGATATTTCATGAGCTGACGATTTATCAGAGTTTGCATGGCCTTTGAAAGAAGGGACGTAAGTGCAATGGACTTGTAAGAGAAGAGAAAAGGATATTCGCCTTCTTTAGGGATGGGCTGGACAAATGCTGTTTTCCATCTGCTCGGGAGGAGTCCTGATCAGTAGGATTGATGAAAAAGCTTACGCAGTGGTTTTGGATACCTCTTCAAAGAAGGGGAGATATACCATCTGGACCAGCGGATTTGTGAATGTTAAGATCTTTAAGAACTCTTGCTACTTCACGAAGGCGAAAGTGGATTCGTCCCATTGAAGATTCGACGTACTTAAGTGTAGGCAGAGACAAAGCACAATCTGGAAGTGTTGAACTGGCCGCCTAGCGTACAGCAAGCAGATTGGCTGTGTCTAAAGGGCTGGCAGCGGGAATGTTATTATAACAGTATTTTGACCAGGAGCGGGCATGCTGGAATGCGCTGTCAACTCTGCAGGTAGACAATTGAGTTGGGTTTTTGATAAAAGGTGTTGCAGCAGAGATACGCCAAAGGCGGTGTCCTTTCTCCCCTTAGTGGTTAATGAACTGCTGATATACCTGGGTGATTGAGTATCCGCATGACGTTGCTTTAGCCGTCTTAGGTAAGTTTTGTTTTTTTTTTTCTTTATTAATTCATTATGTTCTTAACAATTATACAGTTTGCTAGTGACATTTGTATTTTGTAATTATAGCAATAAATAGGGTTAAATGCCACTTCAAAAAGAAATAACTTTAATAACTGTAATTATTGTGGGGTGGCAATATTTTAGATTAAGATAAATTAAAAGTTAACAATATAAAAAATTCCGGAAACTATAAATGAAAAATGAAAAAAAAAAGAGAGAAGATAACAATTACACAGGGTAAGTGAGCAAAACTTCAATCTCGTTGTGATCGAAACCAAGAAGCCATGCTTTGATTTTATTTGAAAATTTACTAGAAGTTGACATGACTCTTATATTGGCTGGAAGACGGTTAAAAAGTTTATAAGATACAACTGGGTAGGAGTTTCTATAGTGCGTTGTGCGTTAGGCTGGTACTTGCACAATATGACGGTAAGTTCGACGTAAGTTGCGCGCATCAGATATAGGACTCTCTAAATAGCCACCTCTCATAAAAAAGATCTTAGAGACTCTAAAATAAAACAAGTGCCTTAATGGGAGTATTTCCAAGGACCTAAATAATACCATAGAATTGGCTAGGCGGTGAGCATTACAAATTCTACGTAAGGCGCATTTCTGCAAAACGAGAAGAGGCTTTAGATTGGTAGTGTAAGCACCTCCCCAACAACTAATTCCATATTGCAGTTTCGAGTGAAAAATTTCGTGATAAACAGTTTTAAAAAACCTGTTGGAACAAAACTGTCAAAGACGATAAAAACACCGAATAGAAGAACGCAAGTATCGTTTCAAGTCTAAAATATGCTCAGCCCAACTCAGGTTTTGGTCGATTGTTGTGCCAAGGTACTTGAAGTTCTTAACAACTTCAACCTGAAAACAATACGAGCTGCATAAGGAATTTTCATGGAAAGTAGGTTCGGATGGCTCAGTGGTACAAGCACAATTAACAAGGGTAAGGCGCAGGCAAACGCAGAAATGGAATTTGAATTCAATTTCTGCTGGCACAAACGAACCTAAACTAAAAAACATTACTTTGGTTTTGCTACTTGCCACTAGCCTGTGAGCAGCAAATCATACCCTTAGCAAATGGATATCATTTTTTATATCTGCTATTAAATTATGAGGGCTCGTTGAACTATAAGCGATGTCAAGGTCATCAGCAAACGCTGCAACTTTGCCTGCCAAAGGTAGTATCTTAATACCATTAAACAGCCCTTTAAGCTAAATCTTAACAGATTAACCCGTTGGGCAGATCGCTGTGGGAGTAAACTCCCAAGAAACTGATTTTGTTTTCTTTTCAAGGAAATATAAAATTCCAATTATAGACCCTCCCTCAATAAACGGTATCAATTTAGTCCAATTCCGATACAGCAAAATAGCTGGATCTCATTTTTGATAGGAAACATTCAAGAAAGAGTCAAGAAAGCTACAGAAGCATTGTTCTCTTGCAAAAAAGTCATTGGGAACAAATGCGGTCTTCAACCTCGCATAACATACATCTCCGTCATACGACCGATACTCACCTACGGGGTTGTTGTCTGGTGGACGGCCTTAGAGCTATACAGTCAACTGCAGCAAACTAAGCAGGGTCAAAAGAAGGGCATGTCTATGCATAAGCGGAGCCCTACTTTCTACTCCCTCCGCGGCATTAGATATTCTGTTTCACCTGATACCCATTGATATCTCCAGCAGGCAAGTAGCTGCAACTTCAGCTGTTAGCTTTAAAGCGACTACACAGTGGGCAAATATTTTATTCGGCCACGCTAATATTCTTAACATATTAGGAATCCGCACAGAGAACATCGATTACGCCATACCTGAACTTTGGTTTGAAAACGACTTCCATGTAAGCTTCTCCTCAAGAGCTTCCGCTCTAGATCCTTCTGGAAGGAAGATACTTTCATGGAGGACAAGTCAATTCACTTTTACACAGATGGATGTACATCCGATAGCGGGGATGGTATCGGTGTTTTCTCAGATAAGCTAAATCTATACCTCTCCTTCCGTCTTCCAAATCACTGTAGCGTGTTCAAGGCGGAGATTTTGGCGATTAAAGAAGCTCTGTCCTGGCTGAAGAAAAACGTGATATCTGCAAAGGATATCCGCATCTTTTCAGATAGTCAAGCCGCTATCAAGTCTTTCGATTCAGTCTCATTAAATTCTAAGACCACCCTTGAATGCCGGTTCAACCTTTACCTTTGCTGGGTGCCGGGCCACAGAGAGTTCCAGGGAATTGTAGGGTCGACAAACTCGCCAAAATTGAAAAGGTATACCTATCGTTACGTGCAAATCAATATTAAAGCTGGATGCTACTAAAAGAATAGTCCTCAGATGGACTGTTGGACAAACGTGACCAAACAGCTCTAGCCGAAGCTTTATTTGAATCGCTCTAAGAGTCTGATCCTTCTAAATAGGAAACATGTCAGCGCCATCATAGGTGTCATCACTAGACCCTGCCTTATAGGCAACCGCGCAAGAAGGCTTGGCGCTTTTACAAATGATTTTTGTAGAAGCTGCATGGACGAGGAGGAGGAGGAGACAACTCTCCACCAATTTTGTACATGTCCAGCTTTCTCCCAAAGAAAAAAACTCCTCTTAGGAACTTTATTCTACAATCACTTAAGCGATCTAGACAATATAGAGGTTAACCGTCTCCTACGCTACATCATAAGCTCAAATTGTTTAATTGAATAAGAGGATCACAGATCTAGGTGGCATCACAACGGGCCAATAGGTCCGTTCCAACAGCCACTTTTACCTACCCTACCGATGCTCCTGTGGTTGACGTAGTTCAGTGGATCTCCATTGTTTAGGATAGGACAAACAATGCTGAGGTTCAATTCGTCGGGCATACTTTCTTCGACCGAAATTTTCGAAATGAGTTGGCTTGTGTTCTTTATCCACCTTCTGCTTTAAATTGCTCAGTAGTTAAGCCATTGGGTCTAGTAACTTTTGGAAAATGCAGTCTGAATGGTTCATTCTAGTTGACAATGATGGTTCATCATCACCTTTCCACAGTCTCGAGAAAGTATATCTTTAGATTCACAGCTGCGACTGTGGATCTATGCTATTCTGAGGTTCCCCTCTCCATGTTAGCCAATTTCTGTTAAGGCTTTACAGCTTTGGCATATTCATTTTATTTGTTGGTAAAACTTCTGAACTGCACTCTTTTAGTAGCACCACTCTATAGTCTCGACGCCGTGCTTCTCGTGCTCTTAATTTTATCTCTTGATGTGCATTTGTTCTTAATTACCTTCTGATCGTGACAGACCCTCCCGCTCTTTTCTGCAGGACTGCTCTGTGAACTTGTTTGTTCA
This sequence comes from Volucella zonaria, assembly GCA_963966105.1. Taxonomy (NCBI): domain Eukaryota; kingdom Metazoa; phylum Arthropoda; class Insecta; order Diptera; family Syrphidae; genus Volucella; species Volucella zonaria. Next base: position 110,041,500 of record OZ014531.1, read on the forward strand.
AATAAATTTGCCTGCCTGCATCTACCATAGGTTTCTTTGTTGGGGTGTTTTAAAGCCCACCTCTGATTACTCTATGGCAGCAATACCGCTGATCTTCTACAATCGATTCTGGTGGTATCGGACTTCTCGAGATGTTAAGGGATACTCGAAAGGAAAAGGTACAAACGAGCCTTGCGCCGATTGGAATACGATCAATTTGATTGGCGATATCCTGAATGGCAGTCATCTAGATCCCTATATGGTTATCAAGGTGTGAAAACCGTGTGCTTGATATAGTTACATTGCCTTACACGGTAACACAAATTGGCCGATATCCGCAAGATTATCCGTCTGCTACGGGCCGAACGTTATAAGAGTAAGTCCAAATCTGAAGATCGTTGTCGTCAATAGTGAATGTGTCATTATCTGAGGCAATTAAGCAAAACATTTCTAGTACCGCATACGACGCTGTAGCGTATGGCTAGAAGTGAACAAACCATTGAACAGCTTTTTTTAAGCAAATTGGGCCGAAGACTAGTTTTTAATGAAGCTCTTGAAAATCAGTTTATTGATTATGCACTAAATATGGAAGCTCGATTCTGGGGCCTTACAAGACGCGACATGTGTTCACTAGCATTTCAGTTAGCTAAACTGTATAAAATACTTAACGCTGGGAAAGATTGGTTCTATAGCTTTTGCCGAAGACATAAAGAAAAGTTAAGTTTACGTCTATCAACACGTATATCAATTGATCGGGCTTTAGGTTTAGTCGCAAGAACGTGGACATATTTTATAACTTACTTGAACAGAAATACGACAAATTTAACTATCCAGTTGCTCGCATTTTGAACGTAGATGAAACGGGATTCAGCATTGTCCAATCCAAGCAACCAAAAGTATTAGTGCGTAAACGAAAGCGAGAGATAGGGGCTATGACATCGGCTGAGCGTGGGTCTCTTATAACAGTTGTAAACTACATGGAGGAAATTTCGTTCCACCATATTTTATATTTCCCAAAAAAATCTACACCATCTTTTTATGAAGGAAGGTTCAAGTGGCCATATTCACAGATTAGTTCCAACATTTTTTGTCATATATAAAACCTTCTAGAGAAGACCTAGTTCTCCTAATTTTGGATGGACACTATAGTCATACCCGAAATATTGAAGTGTTGAATTTCGCAAGGGATAACGGGGTAGTGATCATATCATTACCACCACATTCAACCCATAAAACGTAGCCGATAGATAAGACATTCATGGGTCCATTAAAAGTGTATTATAGCGATGAAATAAGACGTTTTTCACATAAAGGTGGACGGAAGGTAACGCAGTATGATTTCGTAGCACTTTTCTCGAAAGCATACTTAAACAGGCCAGATTACCATTAATGAATTGAAATGGACTTAATCTCCAGTCATCAACAAACTGAAGCGACACTAATATTTTCTTGAAGCTCTACCAGACTCGACATTTTTCTAAAATAAACCTTTTCTTTCATAGCACCCCAGAAGCAAAAAATCCATGGGTGTTAGGTCAGGAGATCTGGGCAGCGAAGGGTTGGGGCGGAATCAACCAATCCATCGTTCATTAAAAGTATGGTTGAGGAAGGAAGTTACCCCGCTGCTACTATGACAAACATCTTCAAGGAGCTCCGGCAATCGTTTTCTAAGAAATTCCAGGTAGTAATGGGAATTAACTGCTTGTGGAAGAACGTGCGGGCCTACTAAAGTGTTTCCTATTAATCCAGCCATAACATTTACGCTAAGCCTCCCTTAAAATAAACAACACATTTTGAAGAAGTTGTTTACAATAATTAAATTCTTACTTTTGATAGGATGTTGTGCGTATTAAACTGGGATTGGAGTCTGACTAATGCATAGTGCAAATTATGGTGGTTTGTAACCCCATCTCATGTGAACTGCGCTTCGGAAGTCCACAGAATGTTCTTGAGAAATGCCCGTCTTCTTCATGTTTGCACTCTTCTTTGCGCATCGCCTGTGAGTAAGTCCTGTACCGGTGTCAAATGGAGAGGGTGTAATCTATTTCTTTGTAGAATCTTGTGAATTCTGGTTCTGGGAAGTTCAAATTGTACAGCTAGTCTACGGACACTGACTGAAGGCTGAACTTCCACAGCACGCAAAATCCCATCCCCAACTTCTGCCACCGCTGCGTCTGAACGTCCTTCTCGTTTTTGTTGGTGCAGTTGACCCGGTATCAACGAGGCGCTGGTACGTATCAGCGAACAGCCGGATGCACGGTGTTCTACGGTTTGGGTCTAGTCGTTGGTACTCCAATCTTGCCAACGAAGCGTTGCCATTGCAGAGTCCCTATACAAACACTATTTCCGCGAATTCACGTTCTGAATACATTTTGTGGAGATCAATTTATCAATCGGCTGTTATAGAGCGAAATGTCGAATGCAGATCAGTTGAAACAATGTCAAATTGAAAAAAAAGATTAACCAAGCATTATTCTCTGTTACGAATTTTTTTTCCTCTTCGACAATTAACTCTTAACTGCATTGCTCATAGGTACGTTAGTTTATTATTCTCACTTAATTTTTATTGACCATTTTTCTTTGACGAACAATTTCTTTTCCTACAAAATTTGTTGATCGTACGTAAAAAAGTCTCTAAACATCATTTTTAGGAAATTTTGCAAATATAAAAATTTTATAAAATTTCAGAAAATTTATTAAGAAAAATGAATTTTAAGTAAAAAAATGGAACAGCAAATTTTCATAATTTTGAGTTTAACGAGCCATAACTTTTTTGTTGCTGCACATATGTACCTAAAGTATTTAAGACTTGTATGCACTACCAAATTATCTTTCTAGAATGTCTAAAACTATTTTTGTAGTTGCACTGATTTAGAAATTATAGCGTTTAAAGTTTTTACACCTCCAAATTAGAGGTCACCGACTTTAATGGGCTATAACTTGAAATAGAGTGAGAGGATTATACCGCAAAAAAGGGACACCCGATCTTACTCTATAAAATTGTTAATGGTCCAGTAGTTATTTCGACATCACAGCGGTTATGCAAAGCTTAGCGATAGTAGCTCTCTTAATTCCTAGAAGCCATGCTTTTGGTTCGCTCGGAGTTCCTTCATCGCTAGTGATAAAATATGCAGCGGTTAACTTCTCGTCTTGTAAGCATTGTAACTACGATATACATATATTTGAAGGACTGACGGTTTTCTGTTTTGTTTTTTTTTTTTTTGTGAAAGAAAGAATGAGTTAGAACAAATCTTTTTATTTGTGTTAATTTTCAAGATAGAATCTTGCCATCTTTAGAGTCTTTCGGAATGCATATTAGAACCGTCGTTACATTTCGATAAAAAGCCTCCGTGTCATCAAAACGGTCTCGTTTCATGTCAGTCTTCAGCTAAGAGAGTATAGGAAAGTCAGTCAGGCCATATCCTGATAAGCAGATAGGTTGATCACAGAAGCTGATTTTTAGCCAAAACCTGAAGTTTTGTCAATCATCTAAAAAACCAGAAAGCTGCTTTTTCTCGTGTGTGGAACAAACTACAATAACTTATTTGTACTCAGTTGCTCAAGCCACATTTTAGCCATGGTTCGTGGGTTAGAAGATTCGGCGAGCCACACTTGTTCTAGATTCTCGTATGCAATGAAAATGGTCGGGCGCCCCCAGGTGTGGAAACTTGATCGTGAATACAGACTTGCGGTCTCCTTAATCTTATATTGCACACCTGGCTTACTTTTAATGTTTCGTCATCATTTTCATGATTTCTGCCCACCTATCCCTTGCGATTGGAGAATGACTTCAACAATAAATTAATATTGTTGATTCTCAAAATAGTCAATAGAATCCTTTTATGCACAGACGATCTGGGTAAACTTCTTGCACAAGGAATCAGCAACAATAAATCTTCCACCCACAACCCGTTTTAAACTATCATTTGGTTCAAAACCAAACCATATCGAATCAAAAGCTTCTTCCTAAAAATTACCTTGGTACGAGTACGAGTATATCGTTATTATCTTATTCGTCAGTTTTCAGGGACCATATTTAAGGCCTGTGATTTAAAGGCTCTATAATTAAAAGTTTACTATGTAATAAAAAAAAAACCTTATCGAGGTCAGAGTAATGCTTCATCATTTCTTTATTGCTCTATCCTAGCCTTGATATGTATCTCACAAAGAACTCAATGTGGGGCATCTATGACACAGTAATGACTTCAGTTCACTACTATTTTTAGTTAGTATTCCCCTGGAGCACGAAATCCAAAAGGAAAGCAATCAACGGCTAATAAATTTCCGTGAAACTCTCTCTCAGTCCTTGACATCATTATGCATATAAATATATGTATGTATGTATTTTTATTTTATTTTCTCGAGTCCACAATACGTGTACCATTATAGCCGTAAACCAAAATTTTTTAATAGCCCATCATGAAAAATCGAGAGAAAACACCAAATTAGGACACGAATTACTATTAAAAAGCTGCAAACGAAAAAAAAAAAAAAAAATAAATAAAAATATATAAATGTGGGAAAAAAAAGCAAAAACATCCTTCGTTAACCTCGTCCTTGCCGGATTATGACTAAATCATGTCAATGTGTAAATAAACAAACCAAACTTAATTACCAGTGGGTAGGAGCTTCTAGCAGAAGCATCCACCCCTTTGAACACAAACAGGATATGCCAGCGAAAAGAAAAAAAAAAGTAAATGGAGGAGAAAGGAAAAATCTCAAAAAGCTAATAATACCGCTTTTTACCGCTACAGCTAGCTTTGCAATTCTCAAGACATTTGACATTTCGGCTCTATCATGAGCCAATTTTGCTCAATTTTTCGTTATTTCTCGTCAGTTTTTTACGAAAATCAACTTTACATTGACTTTTCTATAGTTTGCTTTATTTTATTTTTTTTTTTTTACAATTCTCTCCCACTCTCTTTTCTCAGCGCGCACAAAGGACGAAGGAGATAGAGAGGGAGAGTGATTTCGTTAAAAAAAAAGCTTACAATTGCTCCTTCGAAAGCTAAACACTCTGTAACTATCCGAAGTGAGTTGTTTAATTTTTTTATTTTATTTATTTTTTTTTTGGTTTATCGAACATTTTGACGGAAAGGACGATTTGTTAGCTTTTTGGCTCAAAAGCTCTGTAAGTTCAAAATAATTGGAACTCCACATGCGCGCCAAGTGACAATGTAAACTTCATTTGGTCGCGTTACGGGCGTATACCAGTCCTCAGCGAATTCCCGACGAAAGCTGGTAAACTATCGCGCGCTTCCGTGTGAATTTCTGCCGTGTACAATTATCCTGTCAGTGGGTATTTGCGTTTTGAGTTCCATTCTATAATATTTTTTCTGTTTTTACCTCTGCTGTTTTATGAGATATTGAAATTGAAGGAAGTCCTTATCGATACAACGGTATATCATAGGGTTGTGACATACCCGTAAAAGTGCACCAAGTTGTCACAAACATTGAGCAGATTGAGATTTTGTCCATCTGACACAAAACATATGATAGAAAAATCATTCCGTTTTGCGATATGTACGAGTATGAGATGTAGTTTTGCGCTTGCTGTTGTATTGTATATCGTTAACCTAAATCCGCGTATGACCTACGGCACTAGGGCTATCCTAGATACGAGTATGTATAAAAATGTGTGTGCTATTGTGAATCAGGACAAAGTGCAATAAAAGGAAGCAAAAAATTAAATAAAAATAAAATTATATAGAAGAAGGGAAATTTGTGCGAAATCAAAATGGCAACACAAGTGTGAGTGTGGTGTGAAATCGTTAGGATTTGCCAAGAATAAAGTGAGTGAATCACCTTGAAGGTGCAAGGATAACCAAAAACAACCTAAGGGGGTTAATTCACATACTACCCACCTACATAGGTAGTTTCTTCGTATTGTGTTTTTTTTTTTGTTTTTGTCTTTTTGTTTTTGTGTCCCACCTAGATTCACACGAATGAAAGTATATGAAGTTTGTGAAAGGATAACACGCCTGCAGCAGGACTATTTAGTAAAACAGACCTTAGGCTGTTAATTACCGCTTGACGCAAAGGATATTTGACAGGAGATACTCGTACTTATACATACGTTTATTTACTCTCAACGCCTTTTATCTCTCAATAACTAGTGAGTTGTTTACATCTCAGTATAGACGAAGCAATAGCTTCATTAGCCTTGACGTATGGTGTAATTCTTTATATATGGTATATTTTTTTTCATCCTGTTATTGTTGTGTTTAACGTCGCTCAAGTTTTGCCTGGGCCTACATATTTATTTGACAAGTAGTGCGCGCCTGTAAGGGCCTTAGATCTCCCATTCGATACGAAGGATATCCGGCGAGTAAAAGTGCACATCCTCGAAACGAAAAGCAAACATCATTTGTCATGTTTTGAGCTGACATCCAAGTAGGTCTACGTGTTTGTACTGAAAATTTTCGCAGAATATGCGACGGAATGTGATCATATGCTTTGATTATAGTGATTATGATGTTTACGATGTTTGATGATGCTTTCAAGCGCTTGTGAAAAATTGATGTTGTTCTTCTAGTTACGCATTCTAAATGATTGGTTACCAGTTACTCTTCTTGTAGTGTGTTCGGTTCGGTTCATTGTAGTGTTTTCGTGGTTTTCTTTTATTGTTTTTTTTTTTTTTGTAACAACCCACGTGGGTATACTGGGGCACTGGGCACCCTGCTGAAATTTTTCTGTGCGTGATTTTTATAAAGAAGCAAAGTGCGATTCTTTACCATCACCACCCCCTGTTGCTTGGCGGTGATGGTTTAGTCAGTTTTCGCTTGTTTTACCAACGGTGTAAACAAGTGCCGTGTGGTGTAATAAAAATTCATAAGTCGCATATGCCGTTGTCTCTCGTTACATGTCGCATTTTTATGTCGTTTACAAGCAATAAAACCAGCGGAATATATAATATCCTTCTACCCGTTATCACATTAGCATTATAAAAAAAAAAATAAAAAAAAATTTATAGAGAGGCAAAAAAAAAAAAAACAAGAATCACCTCTTGAAAAAGGAAGAAAATTGTAAAGCTTGTAAAGATAAAGAGGGAGTTTTTGTAAAAATTTTGTGCTACCGTGTAAGTAAAGTGCAAACACAAATGTTTACTATGTGCTGATACATTTATTGCCTGTCATTTGATATAGATAAATGTTGGTAAATATTTCGTAAAAAAATAAAAAAATTCTAAAAAATACAAAATAAAATACACTCTCAGTGAGACAGGATTTTAGTGGAGCAAACTTTACAGCGTTGGAGGCGAGGGCGGCCTTAATGGATTAACCAATTGAATTGTGTATGTAAGCTCTTTATTTATTTTTTCTTCTGCTTTTAAACTAAATATGCCACGTAGCTTTGGTGGATTTAGACGTAATAGGAGTTTGACAAATTTGGGGATTTTGTTTTGAAAAGTTCTTGGAATCGGGATTAGGATGCTTTCTTTTAGATTGGTTGTTTTGTCTCTTCTGCCAGAAGAAAGTTTTAAATTTAAATTTTAAATTTCAAAAATTTAAACTAGAAATATAAAACGTGAATTGTTTTTGTGAAAATTGTGTTTTTTTTTCGATTGGCGAAGTGTTACCTCTGAGTTTAATTAAAAAAAAAATGTTGGAAGGACTTTAATTTATTATATGTTGCTGAGCCAGATTGTATTGGTTTTCGGGACTAGCTCGGGATTTTATTTTCTTCTCGAGGAAGAACTTATGCTTACCATGTTATCGTCTGGGGTCCATATAACACAACTTGCAGGATTACAATTTTATAGAGTATCAGGGAATTATGTTTTTCGGTATAGGAATTTAGAGTCCACTGGTTTTGCCAAACCGAAATGCTACATGGGCAGTTTCCTAGGGTTAAGATTTTTCGAATTTCTATTAATGTCCCATTTATTGAGCCTGTTCAAGATTGGTGAACTTTCTCACTACTTCGAAGTTGCAGTTTTCAATAGTGATGCTGTTTCATTGATTGTCGATCAAGGTTATTCTATTGACAACTTGCAATCATTTTTCAGCTCGTTTACTTTAAAAAATAATTTTTGAGGTTCCTTGGCACAAATGACGACTAAGCGACTATGCACAAACGAGGGATGAAGCCGATGTCGTCTAGTTGTCCCTACGACTATATGGAAGACAGTGGTTTCCGTGGAAAGATGTACTATTGGATAAAGTATTAGAATGACAGCGCATTTTGTTACGAAAATGTAGTAGAAATTTAAACAACTGATATGAGCTGTTTTGAATTGTACATGGCACTGAGATTTTTCAATGCAACTCGAATAAGTTTGAATCAGTTTCGATGGCATCTCAAATAAGGCCATCGTTACGTAGAAAGGACTTTAAAGTCGATGAATAGCTGGTGAGTTTTGACTTGTATTAGTATAGACATTTAATGGAAAGTCGATATGGAAAGTCCGAAGCTACGCAATACTTACGCAATACACTGGAGAGTACGAGATTAGCAGGGATTTGCCTTTTGTAGGCTCGCCTTTTTAGTAAATGGGATATTCGCCGACATATGGAAGTATTATTGCAAATATGAAAATATTTGCAAAGCCCCTTCGGGCAAATAGTCGGAGCCAATCTCTTTTTCAATTTTTTTTGGAGCTGTGCCAAAGTCAGTGTGCCACTTCTTCGTAAGAATAAATATGCTGCACCGATCGAAACAAGTAGTGATCAGAAGGGGCCAAGTCTGGTGAATGCGCAAAACTTCCCAATTAATATTTGCTGAATAGTTTTTTATTTGATTTGCAATGTGTGGACAATCATCTTCATGATAGAAAATAACTGATGCGTTTCTCTGGGCATATTCTGGGCTTTTCCATGTTAATTTTCAATGTTTCTGTGAGCTGTTCTCGATTTGAAGTTGAGTCTGCATCTAATAATACTTGTAATTCCGCAGCTTTGAATTTTTCCTCTGGTCTTTCACGGCCTTTGGTGCTGATGCCAAAATCACTATTTTTGAAACAAACAAACCAATGTTTACAAGTACTTGAGTTGGAGCATGTTCTCCATAAACTTCCATTAACAATTGAAGGCTTTCAGCAGTGGTATTCTTTGAAAAAAAAAAGAATGTAATAAAACTGGCAGCAAATGGTCTTTATCTGGAACAAAATTCGACATCTATAAGGCGACAAAAAAAATGTTGTTTGCACACGTACAACCTATGACACATTGGATTTTTTTGACAGTTCCTTACCCTCCAAAATACCATATTTGTTGTCATTGACACAAACCATATGTAGTAGAGGGTGACCAGGTAAGAACGATAAGAAAAAAAATTTAAATAAAACAATAACGGAGTGAGATATAGAATTGATTCTGGCTTTATTTTGAATCTAAGTTCATGTCATTATGTGTGGAATAGCACACTATTCAAATGGCCGCCTTGGTTTCACTGGAAGTGCTTCAAGCTGTCGGTCCAATATGTGCGGCGTTATTCCGGCAATAGCGTGTTGAATGTTGGCCTCGAATTCGTGCAAAGTGGTTGGCTTGTTAGCGTAGACTAAGGACTTGACGTAGCCCCAGAGAGTGGTGTCAAATCGCTTGATCGGGGCAGCCAATTGATGAACTCTCGGTCATCTCACGATCCAGTCGCCAAACTTGTCCTTCACAACTTCAAGCGTTGCGTCGCTTGTACGGCATGTAGTGCCGTCTTGTTAGAACCACAGCTCGGCTATGTCAATTTTGTCGAGAAAATCGGTTAACATCGCTATATGTATATCTGAGACCATTGACGGTAACAGTGTCTCCTTCCTCATTTCGAAAAAAAATAGACCCAATGATGCCGCCATGCCATAGACCGTACCAAACAGTCAATCTTTGTGGATGCAGTGATGCTTGGCCAAACACTTGTAGATTGTGTTCTCCCCAATAACGGAAATTTTGCTTGTTGCCATAGCTGCTGAGCCAAAAATGGGCCTCGTCCGGGAAGATGATTTATTTGCAAAAATTCCAGCGTCCCATTAGCGAACTCACGGCGTTGTCTATAGTCGTCTGGTTCGACGAATTGCCTGCACACTGAAGCTATTATGACGACCGACCTCACAACAAAATTCACTTGCGTACTCGTATTTATAACTGAACCGGAATTTTTTAACAATTTCCGCACATTCGGCATTCGTAAAACCATGCACGTTTAAATGGCAAACCTTATTTAATATTTTAACTGCTAGGTGTCATTGGTAACTTTAACGGCTGCTGAAACATAACAATTGGGAAAACTATCATTCCTGTCAGGTCGTTAGTTGTGCTGTTAATATCGGAATTGAATGAGCAGGAAACAAATATGAAGGGGCAAAGAAGTTAGTGAAATTTGAATATAGTGTCGGGGACAGAACGGATCCCTGAGGCATACTAGTATTTATGTTGTGGATATAAGACTTAATACCGTCCAATGCAACTTCAATTTAAACTTCCGAAAAGTGATTTCTAATCCATTGAAAAGGAAATTGTTGTAAGGCGTTGTTATGCACGCACTGCTGCGTTGTTATGCACTTCATGTTCAGTAATGAGCATCATGTTCACTTGCGTGCACCACATGAGTTGTAATCTTATTCTATTATGCCGGAGCCTATGGAGGCTAATTGGATTACTCTGGTTTGTTATTTTATTTTTGCTCTGTGCAGACACACCCGGAGATCATCCCAAGAATTTTGTGTCTCAAAATAACATTGTGGAGCCTCATTCAGTCCAAATAAAGTCCATACATCCGCGCAATAAGATAATAAGCAATTCTTAAGTGCTTTGCTTGTCCAAGAAAAGAGGAAGAGTTAGTTTTTTTATATGGATTTTAGTACTGGTATCGTTATCAGATAAGTATGCAAAGTCACTACCTGCCTCAAAGTTAATGCATTCTGCATTACCATTCTGCACAATCAGACAATTCGGGCAAGGATACTACTCTATTTATTGTAATCTACAATACTACGACTACTACTCTATATATTGGAGCTTGTCTCTATAAACGCTATCATGCGTACCCTTGAAACTTACGAAAATTTGATGAATACCGGTTGGAACTTTTTGGATCCTTTCTAAGATCTCCTTCATATTGAAAGTTTGGTTGATAGCGAGTCTATCGGGTTTTGAGCAGCACTGATAGGGGCCACTAAGACTTATTCCGCTATTATTGGAATAGCTTACAGGATCTCTTTTCTTGAGGATTATGTAAGTAAATAGTGCAATCATCAACCCTGCTTTCGTTCAACCATATTTTGCTGAGGAGTTGCGATGTCATCTCTCGCTTTTTTGAACAGTTCGGCGGGTAGGCTGAGAATTTAAGTGGCTTTATTTGACCTGATTTCGGGTATGGCTATCTTTATGTCAATTGCATAGAATTGTCGGTTATCATCTTCGAAATTGACGAAAGTCATCGTCACCATTCAACAGTCTCCACAAATGGCCCCTCAACATCCTCAGCCCCGACTGCGATTCTCCTATTATGATTTTTTTTTTACCCTTTCTAAGCATGCATCTTGCAGTGACGTAACCTTTTAATCCTGTGCGAGCACCAAGAAACCGCTGGTGGTTTCTCTGCAAAATAAGAACTCGAAATGGTAATGCAACAAATAATCCTTATTTTGAATTTAATTCACTTTATTGATAATAAAAGAAAAATGTAGTTCAAGGCATAGGAATTAATACTGAACGAAGTGAAAGTATTTTCAGCGAGCACGTGTGATTCGTATGAGAGCGCGAATGGACTGTGTCGTGGGTCAATTACATCAAATATAGATTAGATGGTAGAAGTAATTTACAATTTTGAGCTAAGGTTGCCGCCTGAACATTCCGCCCACCAAATTATGACTGAATTAATTTCAGATACTGTGCTGCATTGGAAGTTTGAATAATTTGTGGACTTCTGCTCCCTTGGGTTTGACCTTGACCGTTCGAACTAGATGATCTGATACAAGAAAAACTTCCGAAACTCTTCGCAAATTCCAGCGCAAAGGTGTACGGTTTTCTTCCCTAATCAGCGCCATATCGCCAACCTGTGGATTTCCGTGGCTCAACTGCCATTTTGAACGAAGATAGAGTATTGATAGGTATTTCTGAGGCCAACGTTTTCAGAAATGTTGAACGCATTGCTGAATTATCTGCCATTTTGATAGTCAATTTAGCTTAGTTCCGATAAAATCTGGATCCGAAATAGTCATCAGGAATTCCCAGATCAGGAAATGTGCTGGAGTCAGTGGTTGAAGGTCGTTCGGGTCCGAAGATAATGGAGTTACAGGCCGCGAATTTAAGCAAGCCACTATTTGTACGAGCAGCGTGTTAAGTTCTTCGAAGGTAGAAGTATGTGTTTTAAAAACGCGTCGCAGATGATGCTTCGCGGATTTAATTCCGTCTTTCCATAAGCCTCCTTGATGGGGTGACCCCGCAGAAATAAATCTGCACTACATTCCTTCGTTTGTTGAAAATTCTTGGATTTCAGCCTTGTGTCGAGCATCACGAAATAGTTTAAATAGATCTCTAATTCGCCTTTAGCACCAATGAAATTGGTGGCATTATCGCTGTAAATTTGAGCTCAGCGACCGCATCGTGATATAAATCTCTTCAATGCAGCAAGAAATGCCGCTGTCGTAAGGTCACTCACGAGCTCAAGGTGAATGGCCTTTTTTGTTAGACAAACAACCAGCGCAATATAGGTCTTTGATGTTTTAGCACCTCTGCCTCTTGACTGTAGAATGGTGATAGGGCCACCATAATCAATCCCGCATATTTTAAAGGCCCTATTCTGCCTTATGCGATCCTCTGGTAGATCCGACATCAACTGTGTGACTGTGTAAGTATATCAGAAGGGTTAAGTTCCGTTGAAACGTGGTGCCAAATCGAAGGATTACAAATCGAGACGAGTTCATTAGCCCTATTAGAGACAAATGTTTTCCCCCGACTGGTATCGCCCGAGATCCAAGCAAGTACGATTATTGAATCGGACCAACTGACGATATTATCAAAGGTCAAGTTTATAGTGTCCGTTATTTGTTTTACGAGTAACGCTAACAAATGAGCACCACACAATTCGAGTCGTGGTAGTGGGATACGTGTGATAAGTGCCACCCGTGATTTTGAGCACAATAAATGAGACGATATGATAACACTATTGTCAAATGCACGAATATACAGACTTGCCCCATACACCTGCTCACTAGCGTCACTGAAGCTATGGAGTTCGAGAAAATTCTATAACCTTTTGGGTTATAACACATTTCGAAGATTCTTTAAGCATTGATATATATGAATCCTACTGTTTCGACAAATCCTCCGGTAAACAATCATTCCAAGAGCATTTTCTTTTCCAGAGCTCCAGCATAAGAAGTTTCGCGGTAATAATTGTAGGTCCAAGCAATCCTAAGGGGTCGAAGAGCTTAGCAATCTGTGATAGTAAAATTCGTTTTGTGGGGTTCCGTAATGATTTAAAAGTGGTTAACTGGAAGTTATCATTTAAAGGATGCCACCTCAGGCTAATAGTTTTAATTTCCACATCAAAGTTAAAGTCTACGTCCGATAATTCGCGGCCTGCTAAGGGTACTCCATCAAGAACTTCTTGGGAATTTGAAACCCATTTGCGTAAATTAAAACCTCCTTGGTAGAGAAGCTCCTTCAACTCACGCTATAACACCTTCGTTTGTTCTACAGTTTGGCACCCTGTTAATACATCATCTATATAGACATCATTAAGTATTGTTCTTTTAGCTAACGGAAAGGATTCAGAATCTTCTACCAGCTTAAGTAGGCACCGCGTTGATAAATGTGGGGAACAACTACGTCCGTATGTAATTGTATTCATCTCATAAACACCTACTGGATCTGATGTGTTAAATTGCCAACGAATTCTTTGAAAACGTCTATTTTCCTTCTTCACCATAACTTGCCGAATCATTTTTTCGATGTCGGCTTAATGTTATGGGTTCGGAAGCGAAAAATAATGTTAAATAAAAGATCCTGACAAGGTTTCGTTTAGGGAAATCCCTGTTGTGGTCTTCGATGAACCGTCAAATACCACTTTTAGTTTGGTTTTGGAACTACATAGACAACTTCCACAAATAGTAAACGTTTGAAGTCATATGCCCAAGGGTAATATATTCGTGAATGTGAATAAACTTATTGTATTCCAGTTTAAAATTCGAGTCCCGAGTAAATCTGGTTTCCAAATTATATAAACGTCTTAAGGCCTGTTCCTTGGAGCACCCCAATAGAGACATCTTTTCGTTGAAAGGAAGGGAAACTAGAAACCTGCCATTCAAGTCATGGGTTGTGGTTTGAAGAAAATGTTGTTCACATGAAGCTACCTCTAATGATAATGATTTTTTGTTGTCAAGACTGTAATGTACCTCCCAAAATGTTGAAAGCCGCTTATCGAGGTCTTCAGTGGAGACTAGCATAGAAGTCTGAATAGGATTTTGATTTTGAGTTCGAATGAAAGTACATCTACCAGTAGCAAGCCAACCAAATGATGAGTTTTGCAGAATTCGTTGGTTGACCCCAAGATCTAGGCGTTTGGGTTTTAAATAGAAATATTCGGCACCTATTAGGAAATCGATGGTATCAGGGACAATAAAGTATGGATCTGCTAATACCAAATTGTTGGGAATGTCGATGTCTATTTCGAATTGAGGGACCTCACTAGTGATGTCATCAAGTATGAGAAATTCAATGTTGTTATTAAAAATTAATGCACAAGAGCGAACTATTATGTCAGATTTCTTAGTAACAAGCTGTGAAAACTGACCGATTCCTTGTATCGAAAACGTGATGTCGGTCGTAGGTAATTATAATTTCGTGATAAGTGATTTGGTTGCGAAGTTAGTTTGAGAAGCAGAGTCTAAATAGGGAACGATGAGCATATGGTGATCCTTGACTATCATAAACTAGAACAACGGCCGTAGGTAAAAGTACATGAGCTCGAGTAGAGAATGTACTAGTTGCCGTAATAGGACTGAAGTCATTTTCCCTTACAGCATTCACAGGAAGGTTGCTGTTAACTGATTGAGTTTGTTTTGACAAGAGTATATAGTTTTGCGAGAAACATAGAAGACTACTGTGCCTCTTGTTGCAATACATGTAACTTCGTGACCTACATACGATTACACTATGCGACTTCCTGAGACAATTTAGACATAAATTGAGTTTCTTAACATACTGAATCCGTTCGTCGATGATCGAGGATAGAAACTTTGGGCAATGATAAATTCCGTGCGATTCGGTGCAACCCAGTTTGCATTTATCCGGTTGTGTTACAAATGTTTTCGAAACAGCCGGTCTATGAATAGAATGATACCTTCTATTGCTAGACAGCTGACGAGGTTCTAAAGTAACGCAATGTTTTTCCAAAAACGCTAAGAAAGACTGCCAATCGTAATCCTTCACCCCATTTTCGTGAGCCCATAGCCGCTTAGTGTCGTTGTCTAGTGTTTGCAATGCAATGTGAGCCAACCACGGATCACGTCCTTCAGTCTTCAATGATTTTAGTGCCCTAATGACTTCGTCCTATGTATCGTATAAAGGACGAATTACAATCGCGCCATTAGATTCCTTGATGGTTGATCTAAGAAAGGTTGAATTTCATTTGTGGCGATAGGAATTTTTTTTTTCTATAGCGTTGCTTCAGTTATTCCCATGCTTCTTGATAATTTGCATTGGACACCAATGTGTGTTTCAATGATGCTTCCGCTTTGTCTTTAACAAGTGCCTTTATATATTGAAATTTTTTGATATTCTATAACCTCTCGTTTTCGTGAACTAAACTAATTTACAAATCGTTAAACGGGACCCAATCTTCGCCCTTTCCGCTAAAGCTGGGAATATGTAACGCGGGTAACTTATGTTCGAATTCAGATGGAGAAATACTTGTCGTTTGTAATACCGAATCATTAAATTACTCGAGGATTTTATTTTGTTCTACGATTCGAGAAAGCTGAATATTCGAGTCACGTATTGTACTATCGAGTTCCGCGGATGCTTGTGGATGCGGTGTGCAATGGAGATACACCGAATTAAGTGCGTTTAATCGGGTTAATAAATTTGTTTTTAACTCAAAAAGCTTAGCTTCAAAATTTTCTTCGTGGGCGAAATCATCTGAAACCGTAGGACTTTCGTCTCTGCTAACAATTTTCAATTGAATGTCTTCGTATTCTTTCTTACCGTCTCACATTAGGACAAATGACCGCTTTTTCTGTGTAAAAATGCTTCAAAACAAAGATGGGTGATGTTTTTCTGTTCTATGAATAGAGCACTGCTACACAGCTGTGCGTCAAAGTCAATCGATGCTAGTTTCTCTATAAAGATGCTTGCCAGGTTCGATTTAGTCGATCAACTTTAATTGCGTGTTACTCGAATTGTGTTGCTAATAATTCATTAGTGTAAAATGGAAAATGAAGAGACACATACGTATATAAGTGTTTAATTAAAACTGCTTTATATTTATGTCTCTACATTTGCAAATAACTCATTAGCCTGCATAACCTTAAAACGGTAGAATGAATTGTAAACATTGACTTTCTGTAAGCCGTCACAAATTTTGACCCCATTTGACCTCTTTCAAATTTAAAAAAATTGATTAAAAAATAAATAATAAGGAACTCCTACCGTTGTTGGACGTCCACGTCTGCCATTCAGGGCAAAATCAGAATTTGGAAAAAGAAAAGAAGCCGCAGAACTTGCAAATGAGACAGCTGATACTAATCTTTTCGTTCGTGCAGCAGCAACATCCAACAAAACCGTAAAAAATTCGTTCAATTTGTAACAAAGATCGCCAAAACTCAATTCCACTTTCTGCGGATGAGGCTTTACCTTTCCTACTTGAAAACAATTTTTCAAAAGAGCAGTATACACCCTGAATGACTCGAACTGTAACCGACTTCAGACTGCTATAATTTCCAAACCGTTCATGACAGTGAGCTCAAATTTTGACACATGACAGATCATTTTATTATTTACAAGCCTTTTAAACAATTTGTGTCTTAGTTGTGTTGAAAAATTTTTATCCGCGATAGAATTCAAACGTGATAGTGTGTTGCTTTATATTTGGCTGGAAAACCACAAGTAGCTATCGTTCGAGAACTCCAACGGGTCAACGTGAATAAATCATTTGAGTCTCGAACCATAGCTCGTTACCGTGATACTGGCAGCGTTGCAAAACGCCATGGAGGTGGTCATAAAAAAAACAGCAATATCGGCAGAAATGGTTCGAAAAGTGAAGGCTCGAATTGAGTGAAATCCGCGTCGAAGTGGAAGAAAGATGGCTCGTGAGCTCAACACATGGTTGGAACGGATGCAACACATACTGAAAATTGAGCTTGGGCTCAAGCCATTGAACTTCAAAAATCACACGATCTTACACCGCAACAGAAAAAAGTTAGAGTCGAAAGAGCGAAGGAGTTGTTACGCTTGCACGAAAGTGATGAGTCGCCATTTGTTATCGAGCAATATGTCAACAAACAAAATGACCGAGTTTACTTGCCAGAGAGGTCCTTCGAAAATTTACACCTTCGGATGGCCACCAGAAAGCAGGCAGCACCGATGGTGATGGTTTGGGCCGCCATAACCGCCGATGGTCGCTCTCCGCTCGTATTTTTGGGCCGCGGCCGCGGCCGTGGCGTCAAAATTAATGCGATCGTATACCGTGAAACTATCTTAGAGGCAGTATTGAAGCCTTGGGCAAACAATCAGTTCGGTCGGATACCGGATACCATTTCAACAAGACTCGGCACCGTCTCACAAAGCGCGCGTCAACCAAGATTGGATTAAAAACAATGTTCCACATTTCATTTCTTCGACACAATGGATTGCAAATTCTCCGGATGCAAATCCGTTGGATTTCTCTGTCTGAGATATTTTGAAGGCGAAGGTTGGCACTAAAAAATACCAAAGTTTGGGCCACCTCAAACAAGTAGTGCGATGCTTTCTTCGGCCGTCTCAAGGCCATTATTCGCGCCAAAGGTGGACATATTGAAAACTACTGATACAATTTGAAAATTGATGTATTTTCCAACATTTTTTGCCTTGGCACAATAAAATTTATCAAAAAATAAAAAAAATTATAGCATTTTAAAAAGTTGGAGTTCGAGTCATTCACCCTGTATAGTAATGCAATACGCAATGAAAACAAATTAAGAAACTGCGACATACGAGGGTTATCTGAAAGGTTTCCGCGGTAAAGATAGCGGCACTCGTCAATAAAAGCTAGTGAATGCTAGCTTTTGACAGTTACTTACCGAAGTTTCAGTCATTTTGGATGCGAAGTTTTTAGTTGACAGTCCTTTGAGTGAGTCGATGTGCGTGTTTTTTGTGAAAATGGAAAAAATTGAGTATCGAGCTGTTATTAAATTCTTGTTTTTGAAAGGCAATACGGTATGCCTACGCAATTCAAAAATGAGTTAAACTCTGTGTATGTGGAGTCTGCACCATCATTTACCACAGTGAATTTAAATGTGGCCGTAAGAGCTTGGGATATGATGAACTTTCGGGACGTCCAAAAACTGCAACCACTGACGATAACATTGCTAAAGTTAACCAAATGGTGTTAGACGACCGCCGAATTAAAGTGAGAGAGATAGTAGAGGTTATGAAAATGTCCAAAGAACGTGTTTGTTACATATTAAATCAAGATTTAGGCATGAGAAAGCTGTCCACGCGGTGAGTACCGCGTTTGCTTAGACCAAAAACGTGTTCGAATGAACATTTCCAACGCTCTGTTGGCGCAGTTTATGCGCAATAAATCCGAGTTTTGGCGCCGACTAATTACTGTAGATGAAACTTGGATACACCGTTATACGCCCGAAACAAAAATTCAGTCAAAACAGTCGACTGCAAAGGGCGAGCCAGCTCCATGAAAAGCAAAAACTGTTTTTTCGGCTGGGAAAGTGATGGCGACTGTTTTGTGGGATAGTAAAGGAGTTATCTTAATCGATTATCTTCAAAAAGGAAAAACCATTACAGGAGCATACTATGCATCATTACTTGGCCAGCTGAAGGCAGAAATTGCAGAAAAAGAAAATCCTGTTTCACCAAGACAACGCGCCGTCTCACACCTCAGCGGTTGCCAGGGCGAAAATCCATGAATTACGATTTGAACTGCTTGGCCATCCGCCTTATTCACCAGATCTAGCCCCAAACGGCTTCTTTCTGTTCGCTCATGTAAAAACTGCGCTCGGAGGACAGAGATTTTCGTCAAATGTGGAGGCAATCACCTTCGTGAACAATTATTTTGCAGAGAAAAACGCCAAGTACTATTTGGACTGGTTGGAGAGATGGGTGCATCGCTGGGAGAAGTGTGTAGAGTTACAAGGAGACTATGTAGAAAAATAAAAAAAAAATTCAGAAAAAATGTCTTGAAACTTTTCAGACAACCTTCATACGAGTATGTCCACACTACAGTAAAATTACAGCAGCAAAATTGAAATGCCGACCTCAGGGTATAATAGCAAATAAGACCCTCGCCAAAGTTTCGTTTCAATCTATTTTACTGCATACGGCTGAAAGAATTGTTGAGATGCAAAGAGAAGTTTTTCAAGCTGAAATGGAAGCGGAGAACACGGATTTTTTAAACTCCGAATAAATATTAAGCTATGGATTTGAGAGCAGCACTGGTCAAGCTCAATTTAAGCAAATATTTAACGAGCCAAGTTTATCAAAAATCTGTGATGACTCCCCTTTAGCTACTACAGTTATTCCTTAAGGTTACTGCTCTTATCTGAAAAGCCAATTTGGAACAACCACACACCGCAATCTGTAAGTTTTTGTCGGCCCATTAAACTGGAGTACATAAAGGTGACAAAAAAAGTTGTTTTAAAGGAAGACCTGGACTTAAAAAAAGAAATTTACGCTTTGGAAAAGATACAAAGATCGGTTGGTGATGAAAAATCTGTTGAAGTATCATTTAAACTATTTTTAACTCTAATTGATGGAAAGATTTTAAATATTATAACTGGAAGTAAATCAAATCAATCTTGTCCCATTTGTGCTGAACACATATGTAAATGAACACATTTAATTATGAAAGTGAAATATTCCGTGCAAAAGAGGAAAACTTACAGTTTGGACTTAGCCCCCTTCATTGCTGGATTAGATTCTTTGAATTTGTATTACATTTAGGCTATAAATGCAAATTACAAAAGTGGCAGGAGATGATAAGTTGACTATCTTAAAAAGAAAAGCTGACATACAAAACCAATTTTGGATAAAGCTCGGACTTCGCGTGGACATGCCCAGAGTAGGTGGCTATGGTTCCACAAATGACGGAAACACTGCTCGCCGAGCTTTTACTGAATATGCTATTTTTTTTTATGAAATAACTGATGTTGACAAAGATCTTATATTTCGATTCAAAATTATTTTCATTTGTTTATCCTGCTAGTTCAAAATCAATTCAAGTAAATTTGAATTATATGGCTTTGAAACAGCAAAACGTTTTCAGGAGCTATATTCCGGGTTGCCAATGACTTCTACGGTCCATAAAGTACTCATACACTCAAAACAAATAATAGAAAATTTGGGATTTTTTGGGGAAGGAGCTGCTGAATCGCGACATAAAATATACAAAGCCGATAGACTGCATCACTCCCGCAAAAATAAATGCACCAATAACCTGTTAGACGTATTTAATAGGGCGGTCGATTCTTCAGATCCATTAATTTCGACAATATTTATAAGTAGACGCTTACAAAAACGGAAACGTTCCACACTTTCACCTGAAGTCATTCAACTATTATGTTGCAGCGAACCCATACAAGAATTTCACATTAGCAACCAAGATGAGGAAATTAATGAAAGTGAAGAGGGCCTTTTTGATTTAAGTTAACAAAATGACTTAGAATAATAAAAATGAATGACTGAATACTATGTGTAATGTTTGCGTTAATGGTTGCAAGAGGGTTAATTTTAATTTTTGGTCGTTAATGGGTTAACCCCTTACCGCATGAATTATTAAAGAGATGAAACAAAATTTCTTTTTTGCGAAAAAGTGTTTATTTAAGGTTAAATGATGAGATCAAACTGAGAAAAAAAATGATTTACTTATATTTTAGAAGTTGCATATGTAAGCCGTATATGGCTTAGTCATATATGCCTTCGGATGCCATTACTTATTCTACGCGAAATTCTTTATAACAATTACGTTTGTCATTTTAACACAAAAAAAAACATTACATTTTTCACATAATGTGAAGGAACAAAATTTGGAACAATATTGGCATAGTTGTAGGGCGTTCTTCTTCCAAATCGGATAATGGCTATTCCCATTAGAAGGTACCGAATTCAAAGGCATACCTTGATGTCTAGCAGGAGTTTGTCGTGAATTTTTTGCTGGTACTGGAGAGTCAGGGTAATCGGAGGGAGCGCCGCTCCGTCTGGATGTCGGTGTTCCGAGACTACTTGATGGACGACCACGTTTTTTTTTGTAATAACAGATTTCCCTGACTTTCGCATATGCTCGGAAACAGCGAGCTTAAGATCATACAAAGACATGTAGGTGTTTACGTCTGCATTGATTCGGCGCTATAACAACCAAGCATTTACAAGGGGCATGTCCACCATGTGAAAAAAAAAAATCCATTTGTACCACTGACGAGATCGCAAATGAATTCTGTAATAATCCAGCATGGAGTCAAATAGATCGACTCCTCCCATATGCTGGTTATAAACATTGACACATTGCGGAGAAGGTAGGCAAACATATTTTTTATCCTGTCGAACATAGCGTCGTTTTGTTGTGGTTGGCTCGCTTTCAACGTAGCCTGAAAGAAGGTTCACATTCTTGTTATCAAACCAGGAAACCAGGAAATCAGGCTTCACTTCACTTCATCTATGACTGCTACTTTTACCTTTTCTGTAGGCATATTTGAGTTTGACACAGGATTGAGTCGCTCAGTTCCTAAGAGAAGTAAACCGTTTTTGTAAAAATATACTTGAAGATTTGGGCTGTTGAGCCAGTTACCAAAACAAATCTTGTAGTTTTGATGTCGTGGAACTGTGGCTGTCAATCTAGTGACCATATTTGAGCTTACGCCAAGATCTGGTGCGTCTGAAGAGTACGAATTGCTTTGGTCCCCAGCAAAGATGTCGAAGTCATAGTTAAAGCCACTAACGCTGCTCTGGACTTGGTTTTTGCAACCCCATTTGTAAGGTTTAGCTAGGTTATATTGTTTTAATTCATGAAGACATTTGGTAGTGATTATTTGTTCATCTACGGCCAAATATTCTTCTTTAGGAACTAACATCAAACGCCCACGAATCATATCCAATAAAGGACGAATTTTAAATAATTTGTCATGGTCATCTTCTCCACGGGGTACAAAAGTCTCATTATCATTAAAATATAAAAAACCTTTTGATAGCTTCGAATCTGTTACACGTTATTATTTCATAAACTTGCGACACTCTTATTTCTTTTGACCAATACTTCCTCGCTGCCGGTAACTTCACACAGGACATAAAGATGATAATTTCTATAAATTTTTCCATTTCGTCTTTCGTGATCATTGCTGGTTTGTTGATATTGTCTTGAACAGATTTGAGGTTAGATTGCTCAGTAATAAAATTAATCATATCAGCTGTAAAAGAAAACTTGAAAACGTCTGCAAGAGAATTCAGTTGTTTTATAGTATCCGGCAAATCTGTGTTACCCAAGAGTTGGAAATTGTTAACATCGCAAGCTGGGATTTTCCCCTTTTTCCAAATAACCCGTTTAGCAGTTTTTCCTCTGGATTTGTATGTTGTTGCAGACTGTAGATTTATCAAAGGTACGTCGTTTTCTTCAGAAAAATCAGTCAGACTCGGGTATGATAATGTGCTTTTTTGAATTAAACTAAGATCATCATCACAATCGGAATCAATGTCATCATCACTCACGTTTCCATCACCAGGAATAGTATTAACATACTTAGCAGAGCCGTAAAAGCGTACTGCTTGCGTTTCTGGAATAAGTGTATATGGTATATAATAAAAGTAACCTTAAATGCATACCAAGCCACATATGGCAAGTTTGGAAAAGTGAGAAAAAAAAAAACACAAAAAAAAGCAAAAATGCATGTTTTCCCGTATTCAAGAAAGTCCAGAGAATGTAGTTAAATTTTTTTTCACTACTTTACTCACCTTTTTGTTACATATTTTTTAATTAACCCTATAAACAAGTCATAAACTTCGGAGTCCACATATGGCTTCGTATGCGGTAAGGGGTTAAATTCCATTTTTTTTTTAAATGCATTCTTACATATGAAATTCTTACAGTTTTTAGTTTGAATGCAAAGATTTTGTAGTCGTTATTAATTTCGCACAGAAAAAGTGGTCATACTACATAACATACATTGATCAAAAAGTTGGAATGGATTCAGAAAATTGGAAATACAAGTTTATTCATCTAAATCTATATTTTCTCCTTCAGAGTAATCCCCATCGACTGCAACACACGTATGCCAGCTCTTGATCCAATGCTCTAAACATTTTTTACTTTCGGTTTTCGGTATGTCCATTAGTGCTTCCTGCGATTTTTCCATTACTTCCTCTCGGGTGCTGATTGCTGAAACGCGTTCCCCGTAGTGATTTTTTAACCCGATTGAACAGAAAGAAGTCACAGGGAGCCAAATCAGGTGAATTCGGTGGCTGTTGGATGGTATTTGTTGCATATTTCGTCAAAAAATTACGAATAATGATGGCACTGTGCGACGCGACGGTGCGTTATCATGGTGCAAAATCCACGAGTTTTCTGTCCACAGTTCTGGTCTTTGTCGGCGAATTGCTTCACGCAAACGTCTCATAATGCCCAAATAATACTCTTTGTTTACTGTCTGGCCTTCTGCACTACACAGTTGTAATGCATGAAAACCGTGAGCATTGCCTTCTTTTTTGACTGAAAACGACGTGGTGTTTTTGGTCTCGACTCATTTGGTGAACGCCATTCACTTGCCTGATCTGATGTCTGGATTGCGTGTCGTAATCATACACCCACGTCTCGTCTCCAGTAATGCTCCTTTTGATGAATGTGGGATCGGATTCAGCCTCGCAAATCATCTCTTTTGCGACGTCAACACGGTCTCTGTTTTTCATGAAATTGAGGTGTTTTGACACCAACTTTGCTGCTACACGACGGAAATCCAAATCATTAACCAAAATGTCTTGGACGGATCCATAGGCAATGTTCAAGTCCTCCGCTATCTCTCTGATGGTTAATTTGCGGTTATTGACCAACATTTCTTTTATGAGTCTACATTAATGTTTTCGTCGGTTTTCGATGTTGACGGTCTGCCACTGCGTTCATCATCTTCGATTGACTCACGACCACTTTTGGACCGCTCGTGCCACTGGTAAACGATCGTTTTCTTTAGAGAATCGTTGCCGAAACACTTTTCCAACATTTCCAACGTTCGCTCACCGTTTCCGCATCCGTTTTTTACGCAAAATTTAATACGAGTACAAGTTCGTTGTTGCAAATTTAAATCCATTTCTAAAATTGTAAAAAATCGCCAACACACACAGAAATAGATTTACTCTTGGTTATGTAACTTTTGCAAATGTCAAGCTATGATGCTAAGATTTAGAGGGAATGTCAACAACAGATTTACCAACTTAACAAAGGAAACAGAACTCAAATCGGAACAATTGGAGCGCCACACGGTGGTATCCCCGGGGAACTTTTTATTCAAGGTGGTATGACCACTTGTTCTAGGTGCACTTGAATTTCTTCTTTAGAAATTGATCGAGAGTCTTTATCTGCCTGTCGAGCGTATTGAATAAAATCGTAAGTTTCCTAAGATTTGCCCAGGTTGTTGACGAAGGTTAGGTAGAGTATCCATTGCAATATAATTGAAGGTGGATTTATGTACTTACAGATAACTAACCTTTTATCTTGACAGCTTTACCTAAAATACGTAGGCACTTCATATTGGGCCATATTGGCACGATTTTTTCGCATCGTTGCCGCGATTGAACATTAATTTTTGTAATTAAATTCAACGGTTTGAATTTTTTTTTCTCTGTGTGGCGCTGTGTGGTAAATTTCCCACATTTACTCGTACGTACTTCAGCTGTAAAATAGTAAGCCCATCGAATCCTACACCTCGTGTTGAATCACCCTTTATTTGAGAAACCCGCATTTAAATCTGAATATCTCTATTTAAATGCCGAAGAAGACTGTTTGAATTATGCAACGCCTTAATTATGGATAGATTCAATAATTTTCCTTTTAAAGGATTCCCTTTGAAATTTGCAATAGACAGAAAATGGATCAAAAGCAAATCACTTACCTATCCTTGTAAGAGTGGGTACTTCGTTTGCTTCCCCAGAACAAGTAGTTCGACCCCACTAACATAGTCGGATTATTAGATGTTAAAGCGGCGGTAATAATGCGATAAGGAATAATAAAATTCGTTGTTTAAAAAAAAAAAACAGATTTCATACATGCATCCAGAATATGAATAGATTTATCTACATTTCGAACTGAATTCATTTGACGTTTTGATTTTTTCCGAAAATGATTTAATTCTCGCCACCTGTAAATAATATATTTTACTTTAATAAAAAAAATAGTTTTATTCCCGCATAACCGGTGGAAAATTAATACCAGATTAAAATTCGTAACAGTACATAAGTGTGATATGCAACTAAAATATGTACTAGCACAGAATTTTTTATTTCAATAGATTTTTAAAATTTATTAATTTATGAAAGGAAATACTCGATGTGCAATATTTTGTGATTGCCATTTTTGTGTCGTGTTCCATATAACATATATTTGTTATTTTTTTATAAATATATGAGTATCACTTAAAATTACTTACAATGGGAATTTAAAAATACAGTAAACGAAAATAATCCCCCGTACTGATAAGTAATTTGATTTATTGCAATTTGGAGATACTGTTTAAGCTTAAAAGGAAATTTACGTTGAGCAATTTTATGTGCTTATTTTTTGCAGTATAAAAAGTTGAATAAATTTATAATTTTTTAGTTTAACAATTGATTTTTTGTTGGACATGGGAACACCAAATTGGGTGCGAACTTTAATTTGGATAAATTGTTTTCATTCGATAATAAAATCCGCATATCTGATAAATTTAATGTTTAAAATTAGTTTATGGCTGTGGTGGAGCCTTTTTCATTCCAAATGAATTTTTGCTTGGACAGGCGCTTTAATTTACAAAGGCAGCTAATAATAATAATGAGCACAGTTACTGCTGGCAGGTTATATTTACTATGTGTATAACCGAGAGTGGTCACAGACTCAAAAGAACTTAATTTTATTTTGTACAGCAATATACTCGTATCAGGAAGAAGGTTGAAATCGAATGTTCTTTCTGAACTCGGTATGAATTATGACTTACGAGTATTTCGATTAAGGAGAGAACCACCTGTCATCGACCATTGATACAAGGTGTCCCAGTTTAGCAGTATAATCCTTTAAGAGCATATCCCCGAAGTTCCGATGATCAAGAAATTGTATGGCAGGTGGGGGTCTATCCTCACGCCATTTCAAGTTACAACCCATCAAAGTGGGTGACCTCTAATTTGGAGGTGTAATCACTTTAAACGCTATAATTTCTAAATCAGTACAGGTACTAAAAAAAGTCTGAACATTTTGGAAAGATAATTTAGTAGTGCATACAAGTCTTAAATTTGTTGGGTTCGTCTGTGCAGCAACAAAAAAGTTATGGCTCGTTAAACTCAAAATTATGAAAATCTGTTGTTCCATGTTTTTATTTAAAATGCATTTTTCTTAAAACTTTTACTTAACAAATTTTCTGAAATTTTATGAAATCTTTGTAAAATTTCCGAAAAATGGCCAAAAAGAAGTGTACCTATTGGATTACTCCTAAAATCGCTTAGATATGTTTATGTGGTCCTGAGAAGGATCTTTTTGGAACAGCTTATGGAATGTTTATAGCAATTGTTCGAAATACCTTCCTTACATTTGAATACACTTTCGGGCGCGTTTAACCATTTCGGATGGCAGATTAACGGTCATCAAAATTATTTTCATCTCTTCTGAAGCGATACTAATATTTTCTTGGAGCTCTACCAGACTCGACATTTCTCTAAAATAAACCTTTTCTTTCACAGCACCCCAGAAGCAAAAAATCCATGGGTGTTAGGTCAGGAATCTGGGCGGCGAATGGTTGGGGCGGAATCGATCAATCCATCGTTCATTAAAAGTATGGTTGAGGAAGGAAGTTACCCCGCTGCTACTGTGCCGAGGTGCTCTATCTTTTTGAAAGAACATCGCCCTTCGCTGAACAAGAGGAACATCTTCAAGGAGCTCCGGCAATCGTTTTATAAGAAATTCCAGGTACTAATGGGAATTAACTGCTTGTGGAAGAACGTGCGGGCGTACTAAATTGTTTCTTATTAATCCAGCCATAACATTTACGCTAAGCCTCCCTTAAAATAAACAACACATTTTGAAGAAGTTGTTTACAATAATTAAATTCTTACTTTTGAAAGGATGTTATGCGTATTAAACTGGGATTGGAGTCTGACCAATGGTGCAAATTATGGTGGTTTGTAACCCCATCTCATGTTAACTGGGCTTCGTAAGTCCACAGAATGTTCTTGAGGAATTGCCAGTTTTCTGTATGTCTGCGCAGTAGCCAGGCCAGGCCATCACCTGGTAGTAAATCCTTTACCGGTGTCGAATGGAAAGGGTGTAATCTATTTCTCTGTACAGTCTTGTGAATTCTGGTTCTGTGAAGTTCCAATTGCACAGCTAGTCTACGGACACTGACTGAAGGCTGAACTTCCACAGCACGCAAAATCCCATCCCCAACTTCTGCCACCGCTGTGTCTGAACGTCCTTCTCGTTTTTGTTGGTGCAGTTGACCCGGTATCAACGAGGCGCTGGTACGTATCAGCGAACAGCCGGATGCACGGTGTTCTACGGTTTGGGTCTAGTCGTTGGTACTCCAATCTTGCCAACGAAGCGTTTCCATTGCAGAATCCATATACAAACAATATTTCCGCGAATTCACGTTTTGAATACATTTTGTGGAGATCAATTTATCAATCGGCTGTTATAGAGCGAAATGTCGAATGCAGATCAGTTGAGACAATGTCAAATTGAAAAAAAAGATTAACCAAGCATTATTCTCTGTTACGAATTTTTTTTCCAATTCGGCAATTAACTGTTAACTGCATTGCTCATAGGTACGTTAGTTTATTATTCTCACTTAATTTTGTTTGACCATTTTTCTTTGACGAACAATTTCTTTTCCTACAAAATTTGTTGATCGTACGTAAAAAAGTCTCTAAACATAATTTTTAGGAAATTTTGCAAATATAAAAATTTCATAAAATTTAAAAAAATTTATTAAGAAAAATGAATTTTAAGTAAAAAAATGGAACTGCAAATTTTCATAATTTTGACGAGCCATAACTTTTTTGTTGCTGCACATATGTACCTAAAGTATTTAAGACTTGTATGCACTACTAAATTATCTTTCCAAAATGTCTAAAACTATTTTTGTAGCTGCACTGATTTAGAAATTATAGCGTTTAAAGTGGTTACACCTCCAAATTAGAGGTCACCCACTTTGATGGGCTGTAGCTTGAAATGGCGTGAGAATAGACCCCCCAATGCCATACAATTTCTTGTTCAGCGGAACTTTGGGAATATGCCCTTAAAGAATTATACTGCTAAACTGAGATACCCTGTGTATAAGCTCCATATCTTCATTAAGTCGATTACCAAGTTCTTTTAGACCACTCATCGCACGGGGTAAATAGAGCTGAATATTATATGCATAGAGGTGCACCGATGAGTTATTGCAGGCAGTTGGTAGGTCATTTGTGAAAAGACGGAATAAGACAATTCCCTATATCGATCCTTGAGCTATTCCTTGTGAAATACATTTTGGAACTGAAAGTTTTCGTCGAATAAAATTCGCTACAGCCTTTAAATGGGGAGACTGTGAACGAGTCTTACCGCTCTGTTACTAAATCCCAAAAAATTTCTTTCTTACGTTTCCAGCCGAGTATTTCATGGTTGACCTTATCAAAAGTCTTTAAGAAATCGAGCAGACAGGTAACCATGTGGTTAGTAACCCCCACCATAGCTGGGGATTAGTTGTGGTTAGGTCAAAAACCAGGCTGGCGTGGAGTACAATGATAAGTGCAATTAGAGGTGCTTAAGTATCTGCTTCGGAACAACTTTCTCAAAGATATTTGACAAACATAGCAATATGCTGGTAGATCTGAAATCGCCTTGAATAATTGGGCTGGCCTATTTAGCAACGGGTACAACTTTTGAGATTTTCCGCGACTGGACTAGATGATGCAATGATTTGTGACGTGAGTATGGTTTAGGGGCAATACCGTTTTTACAAAACGAGGCTCGTGTATCGTCATTCTACGAGTATCTCTTTTGTTATAAGAATAAGTTTTTCCAGATGGGAATTGCTCAAGTGTAATTCCTTGGATCGCAAAGTTTGCCGGAGTTTAACTCACAGACTTGCAAGCCAAGGAGTCATAGATTTGTCAACTGCTAAGATTGTCAAAATTTTATTCTAAAACAAATTACGTATCGAAATTGTCAACCGACCGCACTTGGTGGTCGTGCTTTTTTAAAGGCTAAATGGAATGCCTGAATGAGCACTTCGACCTCATAAAATATATCTTAAATCAACGTGAATATGATGTGATTGTGGCAGCATTAATTTCTAAGCCAAATGGTGGCGAAGTATTCGAACAGCAGATGATACTAATATCACTCAAACAATGAACACACTCGAACACCGACGTAATGTCTCAAGTCTCACTCTGTTTTACCGCTATTTCCACCATTCGCCCTTTCAAACTTTTAACCGTAACACTCGTCTTGCTATGAATGCTCATCAGTATACGGACGTACTCTAAAATAACGTGATTCGTTCCTGATCCATGCAACTCGCTTATGGAATGCCCTGCATACCTTTATTTCCTAGTCACTATAATTTGCAAACATTTAAAACCAATGCACATCGGTATTTCTTTTTTTCCCTCCTTGACTTCCTTTCGACTGGGTTATGTGCGAACATCTTAAGTGTACATAAAATCCCTTGTGCGGGCGCCAATTATAAAAAAAAAAAATAAAAAATTAAAATTAAATAACGCTAATACAATTTCAACTAAATTCAATTACTGTTTTATGAATAATTTTAGTATTTTAGATACCAAATCTAATCCTCTTTAGCATTGTTCTTAGTATTGAATAGGTTCATTTGGATTACTCCATTCTTTAATCGCATAGTTTAACAATTGGACATGGGTTTCTGTACATTTAAATTTAGCTTCATACCAACCATAAAGCCGACTATTAAATTCGTTTTTGGTACAAATATTTCGGAAAGTATGAAGTTTATCCTTTAGCTCTATACTTAATTTGGTTGTTAGGAAGGCCCTGTATGTGCTCCTTCTAACGAACAATGATTGCTTCTCTTCTTGCTTAAAAAAGGACAATAACTCGAACCAGCAGTAGAAAGCTTTGTGGAGTCTTTGGTGGGGCAGAAGTAAAAGCTCGGACATGACATTGGTGGTTTTGAAAATGTTGTTTCTGTGGCTTTTCTTTGAAATTTGCACCGCACTCAGGAAGACCATCAGATGTTAATGACGAAATGCTGCGCAATTTAATCCAGAAAATTCCTACATTACATATTGACAACCGAATCGGATCGCATCAAAAAAGGGAGCCGTTTTTAGACCCCCTAGTTGCTAGAGATGGAAAGTGGATAGTTTATAAAAATCTTGTAAGGCAATGTTTTGGAGAGGAGAAGCTCCGCAATAGACATCAAAAACTGGTGTACATCACAATGCTGTAGTGCTGGTGGACCCGGGGGGTCTGGTAGTGGAACAATCTTCCGCCGCCAAAAGCGAGAACTTCTTTTCGAAAACCCCGCCGAACAGTTGTATCCACTAAAACAATAAGAAAATCGTTTGTTCTCTTCAAAAAAGAAACAAATTTGTTTCATGCGTTTTTCTATAATAAATGCTAATACGTCATATATTTCTGTCATAGTTTCAAAGTTGCTTTTGTACGTATTTTATTTTTTTTTTTTGTAATAAATCATCTTCATTATCCTCAATGTCTCTTGTATGTCAATGAACTTTTTCGTTTCTCTATTGCTAGGTTCCCCAATCAATTACTAATTTCGTGACTAACAAAATTGAACAACAAACTTTGGCACAAAATCAATCAACACTCCATGTCATGTTCATATAAAAATAAAAACAAAAACAGCCAACTATCCTGAGGATATATTTCTTAAGATTTTTTTTTACTACAGAAGAACCCAGGAGGTTGTAACTACATAGTTTCCCAAAGTGCATAGTTATTAAACTTTTTTTTTTCATTTCACAAATAAAGTTGTATGTATCTATGTTATTTATAGGTGTTTACGGCTTTTTTTATGATTTTATTTTATATATGTACACTCGTGAATGTACAATAGCAAATCGCT